>OX457104.1:148947-495930 GCA_949752805.1 Deilephila elpenor | reverse complement strand
AAATATAAATCACTGTTATATTGACAACTATAGTGGTGCAAAAGTCGATAAACTATCCCCTCACTAATATCGATAAGGTTGGCTTAGAATAACTCGTCGAATTAAATGAAATGTCCGCGTGTGGATGATTCGTGCCTTGAAACGTGCCGGTTGTTAGGATTTTTAAATATCGATAAAATAATGTTACTAGCACAAATCACAATAAAAATAGAATTAGTGTAAGTCGATTCCAGTGATGTAGGTTCGTCTTAAGGTGTTAATTTAATTAATTTTCAATACGCTTTTACTGATCAAATTGATATGAAATCATTAATTCCAGTTTAATTTAAATGTTTATTTATAAGCTTTAGACGAGATTTGGTATCGATGGAAATTACGTTTGTCGGTTGTTGATAGTGTAATGTTAAAAGTGGAGTTAACATTGATTGTTAAACGAGGAACATAATCTCAGTTAGTAAAAGATAAGTGTAATTGACCATCTAAGATATGGGAAATATTCAATGTTGGTAAAAATATATGAACGCGTATTTTTGTACATACTGATCAGGTGTCTGTGTCAATTTATTATGTGAAATGTGATCTAAAAAGCTAACTAATTTTGCGAAGGTCCACAAAAAAAATTGAGTCGATAACTACGAAACAAGTGAAAGAAACGGTTAGGACAACAAGACGGTTATTTGAAATATTTTTAATTTTTACTTCGCGATTGTTATAAAAGAATTAGAAAACAATTAATACTCGTTGTTATGAATCTGCTTTGGAGGGAGAAATATCCACAACTCGCATTTGACCTAAGTGTAGTCTAGAAGGTTCCTATATAACGTGCATATTTTTGATATCCGAGTACTCGCACTACCAATCAGGCGCTAATTTGAATACATTTTGATACTATTAGAAAATAAGCGCTTCTATTTATCGATATCGACATTTCGATAAAACGTCACGATTCTTAATTGGTTCTTGAACATTAGTAATGCTTTAATTAGATATTTATTTCATCGAATATGATTATAATGGTATTCATCAAAAGAAAAACAAAATCCATCCATAGAGGTAGCTCTCAATTTAGTTTTATCAAATAATTTCATTTAAGCTTAACATTTATATTTAAGTTATTGTAAAAAAAACTGCATTAAGTTCAGAAAATCTTATTAAAAGTGTATTTAAATAAAATGAACTATTTTCGGTGGCAGCTTTTGGGAAAATATTATTCAGTACTACCCCATAATACTAATGCAGTTTTCAGTATTTGATGTATTCTTTGCGTTGTGAAGAAATTTTTGCTAAATTAAAATATTTTAGGAAGAAAAAATCGAAAATGTGTCACATTAACAATCAGGAAATAAGACAATAGAAAGATAATAATATTTTATACCCGCACGATATTAACGTGATAGAATATATTGTATAGCATTGATTTTATTAATATAATCGCCGTCTGAACTACAATGTTTGGAGTCGTAACACTAAAACATATTTTTATACAAATATTGTAATAGTCCCTCTGGAATGATTATTTTATAATAGCTGTTTTCCCTAGCCTCTTCTAACTCTCAAATAGGGCCACTGTAATTAGCAACATCACTTCTAATTATTTAGTATTATTTAGTATGTTTGAAATTATTTAGTATGATTCCGCTGTCATGATATTCCGCGATACAATTCGTTTGAATTTAATTTAGAAAGAAGCTCATATTAAATCTGTCGACTATTTTTGTATTAGTAGTTGTTATGTCAGTGGCTCCCTCTTTTGTCGCATTTTATAACAATGCAGCTCTCTTGCAACATCGACAACGAATGGCAACTCATTCCATTTTAATGTTATGAAAATATTCCATTTGTTTTTAATTTGATCGTATGTATTAATAAGACTGATTTTTTTAAATACAAAAGTATTACTGATCGCGATAATGTGAAATTTTATTCAATATTAACCATGGTGTTGGTGGGCGATGGTTTAGTGAGACAAAAACAAAGTGACATTTGGTAGATAAAAATGTCCCGCTATCTATTTATTGCGACTATTAAATATATTTTAAAAACCGTAATGAAACGTGCGAATTACACGAAGCTGGCGCGTTGTTTTTAGACGCATAATTCGTCTCTTGAGAGAGCTCTTAGTAATATACTACATTTTTGCAGTATAAAAATACATGTGCTAATATAATGTCAAACTTATCTACCAATTATCATGTAACAGTCGCGCTAAACTCGCCCGCGAAATGTAGCTTTATTAATTTCCTAATATGAAATTTAATTGGATTATGATTTAGTAATTAAGAATTACAATGGTATTTTTATGTATTACAATAATTTTATTGATTTTAATGTAAGCGTAGTTTCTTTTTAAGCTTAGTTTTTATACGCGCTCAATTTTTCACAAATAAATTAATGGCTTTAATTGGTGTTTCATTTATTACGCTAATATACTAAAACATGTTCAATAATAAATTGTTGGAAGCTCAAATGTAGTAGAAACTTATCAAAAACAAACTTCAGGGTGGTGGTTAGGTTTGTTTTCAATGAAAACTAGTGAAATGTACCAGGAGAACAGAAACGATAGAGGTATTCAAATAATCAAGTCGCAAATGCCTCCTATGACATGTCTTCCAAGTACTTACCTACAAAAGTACTAGGGGAACATAAAAGCAAAGATGTCACTAAAATCGGAGTGTGTTATAAATGGCACTCGTGCCTACCCTCTTTCTATTGATATTGTTTTATAGTGGGAGATCGTTCTGTGAATAATAAATAAATAATACTAGCCGTCTCCTGCGAGAAATAAGTGTTTAAAAGTCGGGAAAACAAATAATTCTGGTGTGACTTGGGAAGACCCACATGTACATATGATACCGATAGAATAGTGACCAAGTCTTCGCGTTCTATATGTGTTAAGAATTGTGTATCGAGTTTGATTGCCAGGTGTTGCATTCCCCTTTGTATGGGTGGCGTCTCTGCCAACTAAACATGCGTGAACTTGTATGGATTATAATGAAACTACAACATGTAATAATATTACGTTTATTAATATAATCGTTTCGTTAACACGAACAATTCTCGCTCAATGACAGCAGCACCAAACTGCTTCGATACTTAACAAACCTTCATAACTCCTTACTGTACATCGAGAGCTTGCAACGTCCTCAAATCAATCTGGCTGAAGATAATAATAGAACTTAATATGGAGGATAGATATATCGACATTGTCAGCTCCCGACAAACAAATATACTTCATTAGTTGTGCGATAATTCGTAGAATACATAATGCAATAAAACATAGGTACATAAATTTGTTTTTAAATATAAACTAATAAAATCGACACTAAAACTAATTAAAAAATATTCTTTTTAACTATAATTATTGCTTCAAATCTCCATTAAACCGAATTAACGAATGGAAGATCTTTGAAATTATAAAATTATATTTACAGTAATATAAACCTTTTTAGTCATTGATAATGAAAAAAAGTTGTAGACTACCGATAGATTGATGTTACAAGCAAGGTATTCTACTGACAAACTTTACCCAGACTACCCTCATTTGGTAGAATTTGTTATTATAATAAAATTAATTTTCAATATAAATAAAGAATTGCAGTAAGGGTAGTTAATAGACAAAGTCCGGGCAATTTTAACTGTACCTGCATATCGGCATTGCGAACACCTAGTATAAAGCCTAAATCTACAGATGAAAAAACCTAGGCACCAAAATTACGTGAGCACTGTTTTTCTGTCTAACACTACGATAGATGACACGCCGCATATAACGTGACAGGGCGAGTCTGTCGCGGCCCTGTTATAAAATAATTTTGATACACCCTATTGAGCTTTGGTCCCAATCATGATTTCGCTTCCTACTGTCACGTTATATGCGATTTACAAAAAATATACTAAAAAGTAGGTGTTGAACTTAATACCACCTTCTACTGCGATATCGAACAATTAAAACCTTTTCGATACATATAACACATGAAACACCATATAGAAATTCTATATAACTAAATAATAAACTATAGTTTTGTGTTTACAAAGACGTGTGGATATAATTTGAACTTAAATAAATTTATATGTTACGTAGAAGAACTTTAAGTTACGAAACAATGAAGTTTTATGATTATAGGATAATACTACTTACAACGTTAATAATAATATGATAAATAAAACTGACCAAATTATACAAACTCATTCGAATTTTTGGAACAAGATGTTTCATTTTAATTTTTTTATCGTCGTTGCATCTAAATACAACTATGATTAAAACTATCTGTATGTAGCTGCCTTTTTACAACTCAATCAGTTCGCGCAATGTCAGTTTTATCGATGTCGACAAGTCGGAATGAATCGATATTCCCCACGATAGAGTAAAAATATAGCTTGTATATATTCACAGTTTAGTCACAAGGCAGTTTGTTAAGTTACAAAACACCCATGATAAAGAAATTATTGTTCCACCTGCAATTTATCGACATCAATAAAACAATAACAGCTATAGGAAACCGGAATAGATTTAAATGCACGGACTGTAGAAAAGGAAATATTGTTATTATCTTAAATTAAAGCATACATTTGGAATAATTAACGTTAAGTACAGTTACAAATTCATAATTCTACAATTTCAGTATACCAACGTTTTTCCAATCGACATCGTTTCTTCTACGTGACAAGAGGGATCGATTTTCGGATTCATTTTCTTATATTACCTGAAATATATATTTTGTAGGCTCTCTTCCTTGCACAGGCCGCTTGTAATTATGAAAAAATAAAGATAAATACCGAGGAACCTTAACCAAATAAATTTTAACAAATGTCGATTAATAATATTCTTTGTCCGAAAATCAACCCCCACAGGCTCTTAACAACTATAATAACACGATAACAACGTATCACTAAGTTTGACACTACCTCGAAGTTACCTCCTCTGAAGCGGGTATAAAAATATTCTGTCATCTGAACAGGTGACAGTACAACCTCTGTACTCAGAGTCGATGGAGGCTATCGACATATCGACATCGATAAGTTACATCTAGTATTGTTTGTTAGGACTATACTAATAATTTCAAATCCTTCATAAGTCCTTTATTTGTAAGGTTTCAGTGCTTGTGCCGTTTCTTTTATGTTACTCACAACAGTTGCATATCGACAATTTACTTTTGTGTATACTGTATGCAATTAAAATGAATGGCTTCAATTCCAGCGTACGGCTTAGATATTAGATGAATCGTTAATATAATGCTTCATGTTATATGGATGTCTATGATCTTATGTCGACTGCCATGAGTAACTCAGCAACTAAGATCCAGTCATTAATTACTGTATGCTTTACTCATGTAGTTAAAGATAATATTCCTGTATTTTGATTCACTAGCGCTTAATTGTCAGTACATTCAAGGTTACAGTATTTCATACACCATCGAAAGGTCTAAGAATTTCATGGCTCCAACATGATACTAGGGTACTTCAAGTAAATATCGACATTCGATGATATATACTATGTACTTTATCGACAAATTCATGATATCGCTTATCAAGCTTTATTAACTCGAATTTTCTTATTTTGAAATGCACTTTCTAATATTATTGCCATATGCATTTATGTCTAAAAATACTTTCACACGTTACATCACGCACATTGAAAATAATTTAATAAAGATAATAAATTCATTAATCCATTTATTTTGCATTAACGGGTTAGTGAAAAATCTCAAGAGTAAAGAAATTAGCTAACCGAGGAACATAAGTTAGTTTGAAAAACATGTTTTATATTACAAGTATTCTGTTGTTCATGTTTAATATTAAACATTTATTGATAATTTTAAAACTTGAAAACATTTTACTCGGCATTGACAAGTCAATTAAGAATTGTTTCTAATCACCACTCAAGTAAAAGTTATAGCATCTTAGGTGGACACCTTAAACAATTTCATTGTACTTTTTATCTTTCTGACAAAAAAATTACTGACATGTAAATTGTCATTGATATTACCACAAAATACTACAAAAATGCTGCAACAATTTTAACTAAAATTTTCAATGACCTACCCAGACTTTACCAAGGGAATGTATGAGCATTGAAGTCATATAACATTGCCTTCAAGTTAACAATAATATCATGCGATATACTGATATGCACCGCTGTACACGTCCCGACGAGGCACCACGCCTCCATAATTCTATCTAATATCAAATAGTATAAAACATTCGCGGGCAGACCCTTCACTACAATTTCTAAGTATCTTTTAACAGTAAAAATCGAATGGAAATAATCTAGCACCACTAACTGTTATTGATGTTTTCGAAACATTTTTATTATCAATACATTTAGTTTTAGATATTATCGACATAATATTTCAATATAAGATTATCGAAATAGACGATAATTTTTTTAACTAGTGATTTGAAGATGAGGAAAACAAGATCAAGATAAATTGAAAGATGATGTAAATGCAGTTAAGTAGATATAAATACATCGAGGTTTATTGTATACAGGGTGATATATCACTGTATGATCTGCCCGCGGTAATAACCCCGCATTCCTTATCTATTTATGTATATTGTATATACATTAGTTTTTGGGGCAATTATGTTTGACAAATTATATAGATTAAATAACGCTAGTTTAATAGACTTCATATGCATTGTTTCTAGTATGATTTCTTGAGCATATAAGTTATTATAGGTGGGTAAATGTTGTACGTATAAACAAAGCTCAAACCATCTATTTCTGGAAATTGATATCAACAAAAGTAATTAATCAAAATTTAATGACATTTTGAAATTTAAAATGGTAATTATCTTACAGTTGCATTTTACAAACACATTGCCCCAAAAGTGTATCTAAATTAGAGGTGGCACGCATCTGCCAACAGCTTGTATCATTGCAGGAGGTTGTGGTGGAACTGCGGGCGCGCGAGGTTGTTGTTGATGTTGTTGATGTTGGTGATGTTGATGTTGTTGGCGGCGGGGCTGGGCGGGCTGGACTTGAGCTGGTTGATGGAGGGCGCGGGCAGGTGGCGCGGCGAGCGCGGCGCCAGCAGGTTGTCCACGTCGATGTTGATGACGCTGGAGGAGTCCGCCCACGTGGCGCCCAGCTTGCTGCCGGGCCTGGCGGCGGAGGCGGCGGCGGCGGCGGCGGCGGCGGGCTTGTTGTTGCTGGACAGCGGCTGCAGCAGGTTCACTGGAGTCGGCTGGATACCTGTGGATGCATTGTTTGTGTAGTATTCTTCATTCAGTTTTCAATTATTGCTCTCTAAAATTCATGACGAAAATTATACTGTTACCATTTAATAAGAATGACTTCTTTCAAAGAATGTAGAACCTCTTCATAAAACCAATCAATTATATGTCATTGATTTTACATCAAATGCTCGTTAGAAGATAACCTAAATTAATGTTACACAAATGAATCCATTATATTGTTGAATACGCTTTATTCGACACGGTGGGTGAATATACATAATATAGTTGTCATCACATTGTCTACTACCCACACGAGACATAGCCGCGCGACCTCGCGTTGCCAAAAATATGTCAGCAGCATTATTACAGTTATACATTAATATCAAATTCGAGAGAAAATGCTATTTTACACCATGTATATTTTACTCTTAAAGATTTGTTACAAACATATCTATTTATTAATGGAGCTTATATTATCTACACAGGCCTTCCTCTTCCGTATCTTTACACATACCATTTTTTTATATTTAATTCTACGCTCAACAATTCCAACATAGATGTACCTTTACAGAGCATTATTAACTATAAACACTATCAGTTTTCATCCCTGTCCTTCAAATTCTCTTAATTGTTACATAAATTTCCGGCTCACAATTTACTTTATACACATACCGTGACCATTTGAAAACTGTTTTATAGATGATAATATTTATTTTACAAAAATATACCGTTTCAAATAGCAGGTAAATATCACGTTTATAGAAATACATATTTTTGTTATTGTAACATATTACTATCATGACAAGTTCATTAATTTACGACCAAGTTTACATTAAATCCATGAAAGTCGCGCAGCACTGTCTCTTAACATTTACTTTAAATATCTAATATACACAAATAGGACAGAAATATCTTATAAATGCATTATACATAATAATAGCTAGAACCTATCGTTCCATTAACACAAACAGACTAACATCGACAAACACTACCAATACAGACCAATGTAATTTGAGATCACAATAATATCATTAGACAATTTCATTATGTTTAGACATTAGACACTCACACCCGTATTCACAAACAATACTATGAGGACGCATAGTGTAGCCAAATGCACAGAATTGTCAATTTGGATTCAAAAACAATACTTGAGTGATGAGTGACCCTATGCGTTCACTTATAAAAATAAAATAAATAAAAATAAAATATCCTTTATTTCAAATTCAATGAATCCATAGCATGTTAGTAAGTTGTATTTACTGGCTATGTTAGTAACAGGGGTATTTTTATTTCGTGACCAATTGTGTAGCAGACATACACCTACTTACACAATGGCCTAGAAGAGGCGAGTCACACCGTACCGCGATCATTTTCAGTATTGAGTTGGAGCTAGCCCGCACCCTACAGAGCATCGAAGCAGTCTTTTTGCGCAGTATCGCATAGAAATCATCGATAAAAGTTTGCGCGAACATGCCTGATGCACTGCAGAAGCGGGGGAGACCCATCAACAACCTGAACCCATTATTATACTGAATACGAAGAGCGTTGATTGAAAGCTGCGTGTAGTTAGTCCACAAACTGCACGTATAGAAGACTTGGCAGTACGCCTTAAATAAAGTTATTTTAACAGCCTCACTACAACGCATAAACCTGCGAGACACCATATTACAGCGAACCGCCAACGCCCTTCGTTCCCTTTCAATATCAGCATGATCTTTAAGGTCATCAGTCACGTAATGTCCTAAATATTTAAAGACATGTACTCGTTTAAGTTCACAACCATTTAGCTTAATAGTTGGTACTGCCTCCGGACATCTACTCTTCGCCTTGAAAACCATGAACTCACTTTTTTTAACATTATATATCAACCCATGCAGTTGAGCATAACTCTCACATGATTCAAGGAGTTTTCTGAGCGCTCTGACAGTTGGGCTCAGCAACACCATATCGTCAGCGTAACTAATGTTGTTAATACTAATATCATCAATACGGCATCCAACCAATTTATTACTGAGCTCAACTATCAGATCGTTTATATAAATGTTAAACAAGTTTGGAGAAGTAATTCCTCCCTGTCTCACCCCACAATTTAAGCCATAAGAGGTAGACAGCTTATTAGCCCATCTCACATTATTCATCTGGTTATGGTACCAGTATTGAAAAATGCGCAACATCTCTGCTGGTATCCTCCTCTCGCGTAACTTATTCCACAAGATATCGTAAGAAACTAAGTCAAAAGCACGGGAGAGGTCTAGAAAACAAGCATAGACGGGTGTTTGGCGCTGAGTGTAATATTGCACAGTATGTTTCAAGGCAAGAATAGCTGCTTCAGTAGACAGACCAGGACGGAATCCAAATTGGGCGTCGTGAATATTTAGCATTTGTTCCAAGTGCGCATTGAGCAAACTATCGAGTACCTTCGCCATTATTGTAGCTAGTGAAATGGGTCGATAATTATTCCTATCGCTTACGTCTCCTGTTTTATTCTTAATGATAGGTATGACAATGGTTTTCATAAGGTCACAAGGAAGGAATGAATGACACATGCATAGCGAATAGAACATAGCCAATACTCCGGGCAGATGTGGGCCGGCGTGCAGAAGGTGCTCGATGCTGAGACCGTCATGACCTGGTGACTTTCCTCTGGTCATATTTCTTATAGTTTTATCCACATCTTTAGATGAAAATCGAAGGAAATCTGTGTCATAGCACACCCCATCATCGAGAACCCTGGGCACATAACCTAGCGGCGATTTCACATTAAAATGTTCGACAAACATGTTGGCAATGCTTTCCGGCTCATCGACTCCTCCAACGCTTACGGGAAGGCCAGGCCTAAAATCCAATTTGTTTGTAGCTTTCCAAAACAATCTAAAATCTTTATTTTGGCGATGCGATGCTATAATATCAAGTTTTATTTGTTCTTGATGGTTCTGACACCATTTTAGTTTTATTTTACTTATGGAGGCCCTCAGGTAAAGAAACTCAACAGCTATTTTACGCAACGCATAGTGTCGATTGGTAATGTATATGCCATTTCATTTTATGTGTTTTGCATTAGGTTTTTTCAATTTTCAATGCGATGGATTACAGCAGCGAGGAGGAGTTCGACAATTATATAAATAATGTCCTTACCGAACGCAGGACGATAAGTACAAGAAATATTATTCGAGATTTTCAAAATCCTTTTGTTTTTTTTACAATGATGAAGAATTTCGAAGACGCTATCGATTTGCTAAAGATATTGTTCTTCATATACTATTGCCACTTGTCGATTTAGACCTGACCTAATTTACGGCTTAAAAATGTGGGAAGGAAATTTTATAAAATATTTGGCATGTAAATATTTGAAGTTGTCAAAGGCGCTTTACACTCACACGTAATTCGCGGGAGAAATTAGCAACAGTAATTGACCAATCACTGATCCGCATTGGACACTGTGCGTTCCCATAGTAAAAGGGTGACTCAAGTATTGTTTATGAATAAAAAGGCTGAGCGGAACGATCACTATGAGAAATGTCTTACTTAGCATAGGGTTACTTCAACACTGAGTAAAGTATTGTTTGTGAATACGGGCCTCAGTTGCTTATTATATCTAGGTATTAAGAAAGTTTATTAAAATATTGTTTATTATCAATAATCTGTTCGAGCCTCGAGTGGTGAAAAGTCAAAATATCTTTACTTATATCTAGGCCATTGCCTCCTCAGTCAGCCTACGGATATTAAAATATTTCAGTATATAACATTTAACATCAATGAAGTAGCATTATTACTTAATTAATAATAGCAATACATAATTCACGTTAAAATCTATGTGTGGATGCTTAAAAGAATGCTTTACAAACACTTGTGGAAGAAAAATACGTGTATTTTTTTAATAGTAGCCATGTTTTAATAGAAGCATAGTCGATACTAATTTTGGCTACAAAATCTACTTAAACATCAATACAATTTTCATGTCTTCATACTTATACTAAAACGCGATTTTGTGAATTTTCTTTTGTATTTAGGCTTCATGTCTACAACAATCCTAATATCATTTTTCATTGCAATTTCTAAGTATAGAGAATTCTGTTCGCAAGCTCAGTGGTGTCCAATCAACTACAACTAATGAGCGATTTTAAATCGCAGTGCTTTCAAAGCATCTTGTCTTACACTGACGAATCCTAAACTGGGATGTGAATAACTGATTTATTTGATACATCAAGCTAATTACCAAGCAAAATATCAGTGACAGGAACAAATTCACAGTAATATGAGCTCTCTGGCTTGTAAATGCCATAGCAAACTCTCATTTGCATCCAGGCATGATGTGGCGTCACACCAGCCTGTGATCCTTTCTCAGTCGAAATCTGACAGAGATTTCTCAATTAGGCCCAAAACTTGTCCAGCGAAAACAGCCATTTCTGACTTGGCGCCGCCTGTCGTCATCGTCAAATCGAATTGGGAGAGACACTCCATAAGCCACGACCTGAAGTCCATTAGGGTTTCGAAAAATTCCGTTTTTAGAACGTAGGGCGGTAATGCCAGAATCACAGAGGCGAGGAGCGATATGACGCAAGACTTTAATTTGGGATCAGGTGTGTATCGAAGGTAAAGAAGCATTTGCAGTATCTCCCAACAATACTTGGAGCATTTCGGACAGTTTTTCGATGCTAAAATGACGTTGCCGACCACGGCTAGATATTTGAACAGGAGTATGTTATCGATATCCTGTTTCAAATTGTGATGGCTCAGGGTAAGCTGTTTGTATCCTAGCCCACTTATTAATGGATAGAAAAAGCTGTCAGCGACTTTGGAAAACTCGTTAATTTTTGCCCTTGCAAACGGATGAGGCCTTTTCGAGTGGTAGTATTTAGTTTTGTTGATCAGACGACGTCGTATAACCTCCTCGGCTGCCAGTTTGTCTTCGTCTTCATGTTTGCGAATCAATTCGTCCTTTGCATTATTAACGAGTTCTTCTGGGAATATGTTTGATATTTTGTTCACGGCTGCCGACAGAACGTCCAACATGTATATTTTCGTTGCTATCGAGTATCTTCCTACATCAGTATGGAACTCTTTACACAGATGTTCGGCGCATACAGTAGGCTTCGCGCAGACTATCGCCACGCATGTATTGAACTTTATGCTATCGAAATTATCGACATGAAATTTTTGCTCCAAATGTATGAATAGATCGAGTAGCTGCGTGGCGAGCTTTCCGCTCTCGATCTTCAATTTCTTGGTAACCATTTCTTCGGCAACCGTGACGCACGCCTCGAATGAGTCTACGTCATCAGCTTCGTTAAGTCTATCCATCAGCTCCCGGATAAAAATGGGTCTGTATTTAGCGTTTGCTGATATATCGTTAGACATGTCGTAAGGTTCTAGATCGTCGTCTGAATCTAGGTCTTCTACCACCGATTTGCCTTCCTTTTCTAACGCGTCTAGTTTCACAGATATGATTGCTTTGACAATTTCTTTGGTTTGTTCCGGGCCTTTCACAGCGCAAGCGACTACGGTGTTGTTAATAGGGCGCACGCTTTCTCTGTCAGCTATTTTCGTAGCGATTGTGTCTAGTACTCGTTTTAAACTCAATGTTCTCTTAACTACACCTGGGTTGTCTCTCTTCGAGTCTATAAGACATTTCTTTGTTAGTTCCTTTAATACATTGTATATTTCAACGCATCGTTCACCCATTTCTTCATATTTGAAGTTTATTGTATTTGCCGCCTCTCCGTCGCTTTCGTCAATATCAGCCATAGTTTTCAGAACAACCTCTATAGTAGCCATTCCAACACATCTGTATTCCTGCGCCCAAACATCCAAGTGCTTACCCATACCTTTAAACAGGATCGATTTACTCTCCATAAAGTTCCAGTCAATTTTATTTTTTATCGACATTACTGTTCGATATTTTACCGACAGCACTAGCATCTCAGATATGTACATGTGCTGGTCGATATTGGATATGTTGTTTAGCTTCACATCGGACCAAACTCGGCATAATCTGTCAAATAGGTCTGTCACGATATCGACACAATTTTTCGTCGTCGATAAATAGTACATGAAGTTTTCAGGCATAGTTGTGTTTCTATAGTCTCTGGGCATGACGTGGAACGGTATTTTGTATGTCAGTATGTCTTTCCAGTCATTATTGGTGTCAAAGTTATCGCCCAGAATATGCAATATAACCTGCTGGTCTTTTGTGTAGTCTATGGGACACTGTGTCAGCAGAATATAGACAAAATTCTCTATGGCTTGTCGGTTAAGGTGTTTCAGCATGGTCTGAATTAATTTCCTTTTGACAAATCGACTATTCTCCTTATTCTCATCTCTCGCCCAAACTATAAGGGCGTCGGTGAAGTCGAAAACTGCGTCACAATTTAAATGCACATTAAAATTAGTTATAACTTTCGACACCAAGTGAGATAAATAGGAAACATCATACTGGCTTCCCGCATTGAAATTGCATTTGCACATAAAGTCCATGCATCGTACTATATGTAAAATCAAATAGTTCGAATAGAAACTGCGCGAGAAATCGTGTGGGGTATCAGTCTGCAGTTTATTGGCAACCCGTTCCGGCAGTGTTACTAACATTTGCACATAATTCTCCCAGTCATACTGCAGTTGGTATTTGCCACTCTCCTCTATGTTTATAGTACTACAACAGTCTATAATGGCACACATTATAGCATCGCTTTTAATATATTTTAATAGGAATTCCGATAGAGCTTCTTGAACGGACTTATCCGTCTCATTTTTGAGATGACCACAAAGAATTGAGAGCATCTCATGACTCATTGCGAAACTGTCTTCAATTGTGAAGAAGCTATCAATTTTCTCTTTGAACAACGGCCACTGTACCAGAAATTCTTTTATGATAATACTTATAAGTCGCGAATATGCATCGATTAAGTCAGTGTTCATCATATAATTATCAACTTTCATTAACTTTTGCACTGTGATAGGTCCGGGGAGGTGTTTTTTGGTGATGTCAATACATCTCGTGATATCCGACATGTCCTCTTGTGAATCGATCTTCTCAATGCTCTGTAGAGTGGCTGCGAAATATCTGAGGGCGCGTAGGAGGGTCCGTTGTTGTGACGTCATCTTGTGCTCGCCTGCAAATGAAAAAAGCCTGAATGTGCCCAAAACTGTCTTGACTCGACCACTCACAGATATACGCGCATGCAAACACACTCACATTGTTCAAAATAAAAACACACTACTAAATCATTTTGTTGTGTAATATTGCATAGTTTCCAATGGTTTTTCAGTCGATCTTAATACCGATCGTAGTGGTATTGACCGCGGGAGAAATTCTAGAAATTCTCAGGTTTTTCGATAAGACTCGATGGTATAAGAATGTATCGTAAATTAACAACGCAGTCGCCCGGAATGAACGTTTAAATACACAAAATATAAATGCGAATAGCACATAAGTACTAATTGCCAATGATATTTCGTTTTCTATATTGGGATATGATTTTGATCCAAACGAGTGGAAATAAAACAAAAGCTTTCGGTTCTGGACAAATATTTGCGGAATTTCTTGTGGCAAAATTTTCACCGAAATTCTGCAAAATCCATCCTTAGCGAAATAAACAAAAAAAAACGAACACTAATGACATGAAGGACCTTATGATATCTATTGCAAGCTCAGTTAAAATATAAAATGAATAATTACGTAATCAGTAACATTATACTATTATTAAATTAAAAAAAGCATTTAAAAAACGAACCATATTTTGCAGCTTCAATATAATCCTATAGATATTTTTATAACTATTATAAAATAATGTATGTTTTCTCTATCTCTATGAACGTTTACATCTTTTAAACTGTTCAATGGATTTTAAAACAGTTTTCATTCATAATATAATTCAATAGCAATGTTTATACATCGTTTTTTATAGTAGTAAAATTACTTATTATTAATAATTGCTAAATTGTTAATACAACCTATTTAATTTAGTTGTAATATTAATTTGTTTAATTAAATTTGTACATCAGTCCTTCATATCATCAAGCAGTGTAACAAGAAGCAGACAGCAAGGTACCTTGTGGCAGCGTGGGTTGCAGCGTGGTGGCGCCCAGCGATACTGATAGCTCGTCTAGTGGAGATAAGGTGGATAGCGGAGGCATGGGCGATAATGGCGCGGACAGGCTGCTGAGCAGGTCCAGGTTCGATGCTGGGGGGGCTGTAAGAGGGAGATGGGTTGTTGTAATTATCGTTTTACATACAAGTTTACTTACACAGGAATACTTATAAATATGCCTTTGAGAAATTTATCATGGTCTAAGAATTATCGAATTGAGTCCTGATCACAATATAGTATGATAAAATTTTTGAGATTTTTTTGAGATTTAAATACAAGTTGGATAAGTGCAGAGTATACTAACAAGGCGGCGGTGGCGCGGCTGTGCTCGTGGGCGCGAGGCCGAGCGGGGCGGCGCTGAGTGGCGCAGGGACGGTGGCGGGGGAGGGGGAGGGGGCGGCGGCGGAGGGGGAGGGGGCGGCGCCTCCGAACGCGGCCGCGAAGTCCGCGAAGCTGTCGCTGGAGACTGCGGGCGCGGGCGCACTGAACGCTTTCGAAAAGTCGCCGAACTCGTCCGTAGCACTGGATCTTAACTCCTCCGCTCTGGAATTATACAAGCGAAACTTATAATGTCACAGTAGCATTTATTTGATTAATTGAAAAAGTTCTATTGAAAAACCGACATTTAGTCGTAAAATCTAATGCAAATCTTATTGTAACAAGATTCCCATTATGAACTCAATTTTATAAGGAGAAATAAGAGCAAGGTATTTTTGATATATATTTTTAATATGCACGATAAAGTAACAACAATAAACACGATAGTAGTGGCAATTCCAAATAGCGTATCCACACAAATATATCGTTGGTCACACAGAATGAACCCAAAACACAACACACTTACATAGCTCACCATGACAGATTCTCAACCAATGCATACTACAGTCACTTACAAACCTAACAACAAAATTTATTTATTTATTTAAACCCAACAGTCACATACATAGTCCCGACCCCACACTAAGAACGAGTCTTGTATCGTGAGTATCAGAAACTAGGAGACTTTTTCGGTCTCACAAACACCCAGACAAACAAATATGTCTAACCATGTATCACAGAGGCCGTCAAAATAACACATAAGAAATCACGAGAAAGTAAACATTCTATATCAGTCCATATACGTCCCACTGCAGGGCACGGGCCTACTCTACAATCGAGAGTACGATTGAGAGTGGTTAGGCCATATAGTCCACCACGCTGGCCTAGTGCGGGTTGGCGGACTTACATACTGTAGAAATTGTTTAAAATCGCTACACATTACACTAGACAGCCTCCGTGGCGCAGTTGGTTAGACGCCGCCTGTGAAACAAGAGGCCGCGGGTTCGATCCCCGCACCGAGACAAATGTTTGTGAGAACCACAAGTATTTGTTTCGGGTCTGGGTGTTTATAAGACCGAAAAGTCTCTTGTAGTTCCTGATACCCACTGAGACTCGATCTTAGTGTGGGGTCAGGACTATGTATGTGACTGTTGGGTGTATTTATTTATTATTATTTATTTATTACCTAGGATCAAAATCATCCTCCAGCACAAGTGCAGCGGTGTGGTTGTTGTGGTTATGTGGCGCGGCGTGCGCGGGCGACGCGGGACACGTCTTGAACAACTCGTCCAGGAGGTCTTGCGAGTTGTCGGTAGAGGGCGCTGCTGCAGGTTCCGCTCCGGGTTGGGAACTCTTGCCGTACGTTGCTGCTGCTCCTGAATATGTATAAAAGAATGATGGGTCAATATTTATATTATACTTGAGGTTGACATCATATTAATTACTGCCACAAAAATTATTCATGCAATCTTTGAATAGTTTCACAAAATCTATCTGAAGTAAACCCACATTTCTACGTAATATACATACCCTCTTTACAATCAAAGGTTCCATTGTGAAAACTTAGACCAGAGTACTTTGTGCTAACCTATAGTGAGTTGGCAGCCTTCACATACTATAAAAAAATATAAAGATTTCTCTGGTAGACAGCTTTCTTTACGGTTTTTTTTTAAAGTGATTACTTCTATAAGTTAGGTTTTAAATTTTATGAAACGAAAATATAACACGAAAAAGGATACCTGAAAAAGTTCCTACATATTTGACATTAAAGTGCATGACAGGTCCCTAAGATAACGCACACAACTATAAAAAGTAATAATTATAAGCAGGTACGTACCGAGGTCGATCCTGCGCGTGGGCGTGGCGGGCTTGTTCCGCGCGGGGCTGCGCACGTTGACGGTGAGCGGGCCCGCAGCTGACAACGACGCCAGGCCGCCGGACCCCGCCGTGGGGGGCGTCGTGATGGAGCGCGGGGGACTGCCGCCCACCACCTCCGCGTCGCGGTACACTGCGGCGTCCCTGGAACCACCACAACCACCATTCAAATATACAACTGAACACTGTAATATGCTACAAAAAGGATTTTATTACAAAATACTTTTGATGAACATGTAATAATCATGTAATAAAAAGAAATTAACATATGTATTGGTGAACAGCAGTAACAATTTTTCTTATAATAATAGATTGCTATACTAAAAAGCAACGTACATTTTATTTTAGTTGTTGTTGATATTTGACGAGCCAAATTTAATTTTGTGGCTTCTTAAAACCAACTAACAATAAAGAAATTATCTAGCCTAGAGGGCAGTTGCACTTATCTTAAAAGACTAATATTCCATCATACAATCCAATTACGCATCAAGTCGATTTATATGAGGTATGCATTGGTGCATTTAATTTCCATTCATAAATAGAAATATGTGTAGGATTGGTTATGTAAAACTTGAGTGGGAAGTGTATCGCGTCGGCTTCCACTGACCATTTCTAAGGCATTAATATCAAGTGCAAATAATAAGCATACGAACTTGTTAGGTTTCCGCGGCGCGTAGTCTCCGTCCGAGTCCTCTCTGTCGTATTCCTCTTCATCATTCCGCTCTTTGGGTTCATCTGATGGAATAGTTATCATCAAAAAATTATTCTAATACATTTAAACCATCAATGGTTTATTAAACTTAATGTCAAGAAAATATGTGCATTTTAGATTTAAAATGTTCTTTAACTTTATGGTACATAATAATTGTTTTTTAAGTAATAGTTATTGACGACATATATTTAATATATTCCATAGGCATC
The DNA here is from genome assembly GCA_949752805.1 of Deilephila elpenor. Classification (NCBI taxonomy): domain Eukaryota; kingdom Metazoa; phylum Arthropoda; class Insecta; order Lepidoptera; family Sphingidae; genus Deilephila; species Deilephila elpenor. Next base: position 477,550 of record OX457104.1, on the reverse strand, counting down.
GAATTCAGGATTTAGAAATTAATATAAATAAATGTTATTTAATTATTTCATTTTATTTAAACTTTTTATACATGTTGTATACAGGCGGACTTAATGCTCAAGGCATTCTTTACCAGTCAAACATCAGAAAATCATTTATGAGTTTTGAAAAAACTTGTAAGGCAGATAAGAGACTTGTCACTCTTTCATATCCGCTACTACAAGTTCTGTAGGTCAGGATCGACAATGGCGCATATTAGATTGAATAGCAGCAAGTGGTAAAGTGCGTGTGGTGGTTACCCCAGGTGGTGGCGCGGTCGCTGTACTCGCCCCAGCCGCCCGCGCCGCTGCGCGTGCCCATCACCGTCGCGTCCGACGACATGCCTGCAACACATATATTATAACATCATTCATATTATCACGACAATTTGTAGTATTCCTGGTGCCCTGTATGAAATCGCTAGGACAGTGTGTGAGATTACTAAACTACCCTAGGATTTACTAGGCAGCTATAATATGCCATTTAAACCAATAACACAAAAAAACTAAACATGATTAAACCTTGTAGGGTCGCCCAACTCAACTATACACTAAAGCCACTATGCAATAGATAATTAAAAACAAATTATGAATTCACTTTAAAAATGTAGTGAATTAGTATGACAGTTTCCACCTTATTAATGAACAGAACACAGACAACATTTTTAAACTTACAATCACAATCAAACATACAAAAAAAATGTTGAATTCAAATATATGACAAGTGGTACATACCAATATATTTGTCCTTGTTCTTCTTGGCCTTTTTCCTCTCCTCGCGCAGCTTCTCGTCGTCCTGGATGAAGTCGATCAGCTCGCGCACCTTGTGCCGCACGTTTATACCCTGAACACAATGTTTATCGTGAGAATATTACTTGCAATTAATTATTGTAGAATATAGGAATATTATACTTCAGTCGGATAAACCATTGTGTTGGAAAAGTTGTCATAGTGACCAACAGTGTCTTTCGAGTTCAACTTATATGTATTCGTTATTTGGTTTCAAGCATGCCGGCATGATAATTAATACTTTCATGCATACTTTTTAACATTCAGCTATTTCTTTAAAGTTTATAATTAATTTTAATGATAAAATACCTGTTTTAAATTGTAAGTGAACACAAAAGTTTTGTTTTCATTCTAGGTTCTCAATAAAATGTCCCTTTCTGTAACCTTCCCCTGTGTATAGTTTCGTATAGCGCTACTCCACCGACCTGGTCCTTGCCGATGTCGTCGACGTAGGTGTAGTTCTCGAGCGAGCGCAGGTCGTAGATGTGTTCCCGCGCCGACGTCACCACGCGCTCCGAGCCGTTGCGCACCAGGTAGCTCAGCAGCAGCAGGCACTGCCAACAAACATTCACATATAATTCATAAATATACCCAACACTCACATACATAGTCCTGACCCCACATTAACATCGAGTCTTGTATCGTGGGTATGTATAACTACGAGACTTTTCGATTTCACAATCGCCCAGACCTGAAACTAATACTCGTGAATCACTTAAACATTTGTCTCGGTGCGGGAAGAAACCCACGGCCTTTCGTTCCACAGCTGGCGTCTAACCAACTGCGCCACGGAGGCTGTCCAGACCACTATGACGAGGTATTACGACACAACCACATTGCGTTTTTACATATATCCCTAATCTTGACAATTTCTCTTCATACCTTATAAGTCCTCCTCCAGTGGCTCCTGTTATCATGCAGCATGCGCCGCCACAGCATGGACATGACCTCGGGGAAGTGCTCGTAGGTGAAGGTGGCGAGCGCCAGCTCCTGCATCTGCTGGCCGGTGGGCCCCCACGCCTCGTCCGACGTCGCCTCGCGCACCTTGCCCTCCACCTCCGTGTAGTTCATCACCACGTTTGTGCTGGGGACGAGGAGTTTTGTTAATTCCGATATTGAAATTATTATGCCAGGCGTTATGCCAGCTTGATGGAATAGACAATACTGTACAGTAATATTACTATTGGCACGTCAGAGATTGAAATAATGATATTAATGTTAGTACAATGCATCTTATGGTAAGTAACGTGTATATCAGATAGCGTAACTACACATGTAGGATGGTCATCGCTCGCCAGTTAACACATTCACATATGATTGTACCTGGATATAATATACGGGTAAAAACTGAAACAACATATTAGGTACACCCGAATCCGAACCAAATATTTGTGTTCCACACAAACATTTTTCTCAATGCCGAACCCGCGTTCTTTCGTTTAACAGCCGCCACTCAACCAAGAGCGCTATGTCGGCAGTATAATTTCGATGATAACACAGCCGCAAAAAAGATGCTGCGGGTCCGATCCCCGTACCGAGACATACGTGTGTCAGATTTTCAAAATCTTTGTTTCATATCTAGATGACGTGGAAGCGAAAATTCTCTCAATATTTTTATGATTTTATATAATCTAATTAAAGGTATTGGTATGTCGGTCGGATATATTAATTTTAAAATATACAGAATCACAAAAGAAACTGAGCGTAAACATCGGACGTCACAATCCTCGTACGGAAGACAGCACTCAGCCAAGAAAGGGATTGAAGAATAAAGGGTAGGCGCGTGCTTGTATTGCTAAGTCCAAGTGAAAACACTTGCGACGGACAGGTGTACCATGTATTTATTATATTCTATACAATATATTATAAATTTACTCATAGGCCCTCTGGTTAGGTGGTGCAGTGTGCACAAATAACGTTTTAAAGTTAAAATATGTAAACAGCAGTGTTACGATAACAAATAATTTTATTATGTCATCCAATTAATGTTACAAGTTTCAACAACACAAAGTTTACGATAATCCATTTTCCTTAACAAAGTTTTGAATTTAGCAACACATGCCAAATTCGAACCTAAAACCATTCGCAAATGAGGAACGCTCCAAAACTCGTTTCGACGATATATCCACATATGAAAATGACGCAATTACCGGCCGTTCCGAGAGAAAGGTTACCGCAAGGTTGCGTTACCAATTTACGTACATTTATAAAAGTAGCGAATTGCATACACGACCTCGGCAAATATTTACGGAAACGTACGGCTATTATAATTATTATCATCTCTGCAGTCAAAATATTGCTACCATCATATTCAGACGTAGGAAGTCCAATGCTGAACATAGGCTTCCGCTAAGGAATTCCACAACGTGCTGTTGGAAGTGGTTACCAGCGACCTCCTCTTGTCTCTCAAATTAACAGTCAACTTAATGGGTAGACGTCTGCGCTGCGCTTGCCCTTACGGGGCCCCATTGAAGAACTTTAAGGTCTTATCAGCTATCAGTTTTTCGCGGTATATCTGTATCGGTATCTAGCCTGTCTTCAATAAACGCTACTTTTAAATTCATAAAAAAGACAAATCGAAATCAATGAAAAAGCAAAGGTCAGATCAGAAGTTCCTTGAACAGACGAGAATGCATTAAGAGAACGATGAGTTTAGACATTGTAAAAATGATATGTCAAGATCGAGTATAGTGGTGATCCTTAATCTCTGCCTATCACTATGACATGCTGGCATAAATGAAGTTTCAGTCTAGAAAGACTCCTTTAAAATTGGTCTCAAACGATCATTTGTTTTAATTCCACGTTAATTAATAAAAATCGTTAACATGTGTGACTGTTGCCGAGGGCAATTCTCACGCGTTTCGTCTCAGCTAGTATCGAAGTAGTATATAAGTATTACACGCGACACGATTCAATTGGCAACTGGATTGCAGGTCAAATTGTGTGCCGGCAGATAAGTAGAGGTTGTGTTGTTGTTGAATGAATTGGCAATCAAATGGGGAGCAATTTGCGTAATTTGAACACTTCGAAGATGTTGTGAAATACTACTGAATTTTTTTTTTATCTTCTCTTGCTTTGTACAAGATCAGCTACTACTTACTACCTCTTATTTATGTTGGCTATACAAATCTTTATTGTTACTGATAATGAAATCGTAACCTTTGAGACACAAACTTAATTTCCTAGCCACTGCGTGACTGCACCAATCAGCCAACAACGCTTGAATAAAGGATGTTTTGGCATACGTTATCGCTCCGTCTAGCAATCGATACTATATTAGTTTAAGCTTCTAACCCCGAATGCCACCTGTAGTGCCACCCAGAGTTCATTGAACTTATTTTCACCCCTCTTTTTGATAGTGGCACAAACAGAGACTACTTAACTTCCTAACTAAGTAAACTATGACTGATTATTTAAACTATGACAAGGTAGCTTTAGGGAATTTATATGTTTTGAACATCCGAAAGGGATAGGTTTCGATCGTTGTACTTGGCGCTCTAGTCTGTGCCTATCCCAATAGGACATTGCCGCAAGCGTACATAGCGTAATACTATGCACCATACTTGTAATAATCTATTAATTTATTCTTTACTGCACACAAAAAAGTAAACACTTAAAGATATTACAATATTAACAAAAAAGTACAGATGGCGGTCTTATCGCTCTTGGCGATTTCTTACAGACAACCTTAGGATGCATATAAGAAAAGGAAAAGAAAATTCTAATGAAAAACAATAACTCCAAAAATATTGATACACCTGTCGACACGGCAAGCAAAGCCGATGACATAACGCTATCGCGTGGGTAATCAATGACACGCTGATAAGCTATCAGCGGTACACAACAAACTACTCGGTGTACCAGCACGCCCATGTCGCACACCATTAATTATTGCCATCGCACTTTCGCGGATTTGCAGGAAACAAAAAAGAATATTTCAATCAGAATATGATACATTTGTATTTTATTATAAACTAGCTTCTGCCCGCTAACTTCGTCTACGTGATTAACTTTGTTTAAAAAAATATACATGTATAGATTATTTGGTATTTCTCATCCCGTCCCGTCCCGTCCCGTTATATCCCGCCCGTCTTATCTCATTCTCCCTTAAGGTATGTAATCCACGTCCATCGCATCCCTTTGAGTATAAAAAGTAACAAATATATCGGATTTCCGTCCTCATCCCACGGGAACACTTAATTTATCTGGATAAAATGTAGCCTAAGTGTTAATCCAGTGTTAATATTAGTTTTTCTCATTTATCTTCCATAATACAAAGCAACACCCTGTATGTAAATAAGACATTTACCAGTTTTTAAGTTGGACTTGTACCTATATAACTGTGGAACCGCATCTCATTTCGTCTAGTAGTTTTTGCGTTATGCGCAAGTAAAGAAAAAGAAACACCCTGTATGTAAATGAAATATATACCAGTTTTTAAGTTGGACCTGCACCAATGTAATTGTGAAAACTGCATCTCATTTGGTGCGGTAGTTTATGACTAATGTGCAAGCAAACAAAAAGAAACACCCTGTATGTCAATGCAACATATACCAGTTTTTAAGTTGACCTGCAGCAGTATAACTGTGAAAACCGCATCTCATTTGGTCCGGTAGTTTATGAGAAATGTGCAAGCAACCAAAAAGAAACACCCTGTATGCAAATGCAACATATACCAGTTTTTAAGTTGAACCTGCAGCAATACAACTGTGAAAACCGCATCTCATTTGGTGCAGTAGTTTTTGCGTGATGCGCAAGCAAACATACAGACAGACAGACAGACAGACAGGCAGACAAAAATTCTAAAAAAAATTGTTTTGGATTCTGTTGCTGTTATAAAGACCCCTCGCGTTGAAATTTCTTAAATATCTTCCATGTACAGACATCGACCATTTACATTTTTATTATATGTATAGAAGATGAGTAGGATGTGAGCATGATGGTAAGCGTCACGCCAGTCGATAAACTGAAGCAAAACTAGACACAACTTATTTCTAAGCACTACTTGACTGTGCTTGATACTCTGAGAAACTTGGTGTCAAGTCTGTTAGTCCTCAGTAATCATTGGCCTTTCTAATGTCCTTTGAGTTTGAAGAAAAGTTTCTTCCAAAGTGCTGCTTGGAGGCCAAAATAGACAAATATGTCATAACGACCCTAGAACACATGCATACAAGGGAACTAGAACCTAGTAACTTATTTAAGGCTTGGTAAAACCAAATTAAGCCTTTGCCATTTTAAGTTACTTGATGCACCCAAGCCAAAATTAATAACAGTTCAAAGATAAAATATCTTAGCAAACAATATCTAATCATACATTTAGTAATGTAACAAAATTAACCAATTTTTCGTTATACAAATCTTGATTATAAATTTTTTAATCCTTAATGTTGTGATAAGAGATAGCAATTACAAAACAGAGGTGCAGTTTGTACTGTATATGCTGCTCTAAACAGATTTGTACACATTACACAACAATCATGAAATAGTATGTTAATCATCTCTACAAATTTGGAATACAAACATTGAGCTTTTATTTGCTAAAGTGGGACGTAAATTTATGGGTATAATTTTTTTAAATTATTATTTCCGCCTATTTTCGGTGCATATAAATGTTTGTAATGTTGATAATTATTCATTCGATTCTTTATGAAAATACACAGTTCACATGCTATAAGACAACATTCATGACTCAGAATGGGAAGAAAGAATGTTGGATAAATAAAGAATCGACTCAGATTTTGCCCTCAAAAACTTGTGATTTTTTGCTACAATAATATTGGATTCCTGTTTGAAAATTAAACAATTATACAATTTTCTAACAATATACCTCAAAAAATATTAAATTAATAAATCAAATGATTATAATCTGAACTTTCTTAATAAAATTTAATTATGAAATGAAATGAAATGAAATGAAAATATTTATTGAACCCATGAAATGTCATACATTATTTAGATTCAGTCACTTTTTTCCACTACCACCCGGTTCACAAGGCTGTTTTCGCCAGAGAAGAACGGGCAAGAAACTCTAGCGTTGCTCTTTTTAAAACAAGTTTACAATACAATAATTATACAGAGGTTGCAGCGCAGTTAAATTCAGAGCAGTTCATAGATAATTTAGAAGAATATTGATGAATAGTGTTATTGGTCAAGTGATTTTGGTACGGTTGAGTTAGGTAAGTAAAGTCACCCAGAACGCGGAATCAGTGCACTGCTTCACCAAAGCAATGAATAGTAGTAATAGTTTTAAAGCAATTAAAAGTTATCATTATAAGCAAGTCGAGCATTAAAGTGTAGTTCTTTGTTTGTTGCTGCATTGCAATTATAACTTCAGTCAAGGAGTATTGTAAATAAATAAACAAAAATCTGGCACAAGTTTTGAATGTATGGTTCATGGACCTTTTCTTTGACGTTCATATCTTTGTTTATAATAATAGAAACTTGTATGTTTTTATCTACACTTGGCACATGTTTATATTGAACACATTCAGTATAATTAATTTCAAAGCACTTTAAACACAAGCAAGTGCCTCCATGACACTCTCCAAGCTCTGAATCTTGGCTGCCACTGTTGATCCTGGCTGACAGGAGTTGCGGTGGTGGGTGTGTGGGCGAGAAACTCTCTATTACCAAGGAATGTATGTTTCTTTGAGAAAATTATGCTGTCATGTCAAATTATAATTGTTAAATGTATGCATTTTGAAAGATCAGAATTTATAACAGACAAAATTTATGGATATCTTTGACAAAATATTATAATTTCATTCTTCATTTAAATATATACCTAGATTTACAAATACATGATTCAGATTTGATTTGATAAGAAAATAATGCCTTTCAGTTGTTGAAATTTAATAATTATGGTCGCTTGGAATTCATGATAATATGTGGGTCATTAAGTTTCTACATCATTTTTCTATACTAAAATAAATTTTCAGGATTTTCACTCCCATGTTTGTCATAACTGATTCAATTTCAAGAATTTATTAATGTTGGGATTGATGAGACTTTTTTAATTACTTTTGTGTGTTCCAATATAATATATTACAATATAATACATAATATACTTAATGCTTTCTAGAGATAACATGTTAATTGTGAAAGTTAATTAGATGCAAAATGTAAGTGTAACATATTAATAAAAAAAAATACAACAGGAAATACTTTATTGAATAATAGTGAAAAATTTAAGCTATTCACATTTCCTTTTCTTAATCGATTTTAGCAAATTGCATTTATAAAATAGGTATTGCAAAGGAAATTTATTGTATATCCTTAAATTGGTAATTTATTCAAATATTCTCAAGATTGTTTTTAAATTATTACAACCCTATTCATAAGCAGATTTAAAACCTATTTTAGTTATCCAATGTATTGCCTTCTTTGCTCAAACTGAATTCTAAAGTTGTTTGAAAGGGAAAAAACATTTGATAATTAAAATAGGTTTTAAAACTGACTGTAAATAAGAATGTTAATGTTTTGGCTTATTTCCACTTTACAAAATCTGTATGATTATGATAAAGAGACTGTTTTGCATACATTTTTCATAGATTGCGTATTGTCTATGAAATGCCAGCTATTTTAGACTGAGTGGATAATAGTAATTGAAACTATAAGACTTAAAAAGATATACAGTATGTAGTATGAAGACATTACTGTTATTGATATAAATAATTAGTGATGTTATGTATTTGTAGGATAACACTTTTTATTATTTTATATTCTTTATACTCAAGTGTTCTCAATAACAATGAACTTGTAACAGAAACTGTTTAAAACAATGTTTGACAAATTACCAATTTTAATTTTAAATCCTGTCATTGATGCTGATTAATTAACAACATAATAAATTCAATTATAGTATCTTTTGACATACATACATATTCTGAATACTGAATTGATATCTTTTAAAAAAATACATAATTTTGTCTTTGATAAAATTAAGTGTCATACAACCATGTACATTATGATCACATGTTTGGATTGATATATTAAGCATTACATGATAGTCTCAAAACAGCTACTTTCATATGAAAATAACAAGGCTTTTGTCATTATTTCACCTATCTGTTAACAAACCGGTCTGGAAACTAACCAATAAATAATTAGTAAAGCGATTAAGGATCGGTATTTTTGGTGTAAACGCCTTCGGTACTTTAGCATAGCTTGTACAAAAATCTACTCAGATACTTGCATGTTTTTAGTGGCATTACATTATTACATGAACAATACATGAACTGCTTAGACTATGTAATCATTCTTACATCAAAAAAATCCTTTTACAACCTTCCAGATGGTAGAAATTAACATAAAAATGAAATAAAACTTGTTATATACTTACACTTTATCCGCCAACTCCCGCACTTTCCACATACTTATAAAACGGTCCATTCTTGCTGTTTAACAAATCAAATAATGTCCGAAACACAAAATCACAGCAATATAACGTGAAACAACATAAAATTTGGTTAAAAAACTTGTTCTGATGATTTGGCTGACATTCTTGCAAAATGGCGACAGGCTAATGTTGCCAGCTTTGAGCGCTCTGATACAGCAATGGCTATTAAAAAAATATTAAGTATATTTAAAATCTAAACGAAAATTATCAATGCATTGTGTAATTTAAACACATGCGCTATAACATTTTGTTTTTCTACCAAACTTTCTAATTTGCTCGTCTTGTTTTGTAGAAAAACTCACAATCTATCATTTTTACCTAGCCTATCAAGTTAATGTGTAGAAACAAGAATGCAATATGTTTGTTTTGGTGTTTAAACAAAATACTAAATTAAATCTATTCATTAATTACTATGCTTTAATGCCACATAGCTCTATTGTCTTCGAAACTCCATGAAACAGACATTTGAGTGCTTATTTTTTGAATTATCTACGCAATTATCAACACAAAGCCCATATTATGTTTTCCCTACACTATAATCATATCCATCGTATTCTATCCAAGCTGAGAGTTGGTAACTTTTTGGTAATCACATTTTCTACATGGAAAATCTACGATGGAAAATGTAAGGTAGGTTACAGATAGACCACAAAGTGCAATGTCTTATATTTTCCTGGATATTCTAGTTTATTAAGGGTTAAGCACATTTTTTATTTTTGCTGCCCTCTAGAATATGATAGATTGAATGTGTACATATTATAATAGAAACCATATTTTATACTTTTAAGTAAGTAAAAAACCGCAAGATATTCCTGGAAGTGATTATCTTGCCTATCACTTTTATCTTCAGTATTGGGTTAATAAAAGGCTACGGATACATGGATTACACAATATATTTACCAACAGCTTATGTACACTACTTACAAACAATTACAAATCTTACACTTTACTATTACTCTATAATATTCTACAACAGCAGTGTCTGATTCAATGTTAAATTTTGTATATTTTATCGAAGCCGATTTTTTTTGTATTTAATGTAACACATTATTCATTCCTTCTTTTCATTCGTTTCCCGAGATATGCCTTCTAATGAGTGTAACCCATTAGAAGGTCATACATCATTTCTTCGCCAGTTGGTCGTTCTGCGGTTGGGCGCCATAGTACTGCCACAAGTCGATAGCTTTGTTGGCAATCACTTCTTCACATTGCTCCGGTATCTAAAAAATAAACATATTCAAGAATTGTATTTTTTATTTGGCAACATAAATATCTTTATTTTTTTTAAATCTAACTCGGCCAAGGTAATGTGATTCGGAAAGCAAGTGGACTTTAACAATCATGTGATCTTGTTTATTGATACAAAAAATATGCCACTTTGTTAAATAACAGAAAATAAATAATAGCAAGAGACATCTCTAGCATGGTTTGTCCATGGTTACGATTCTTACAATAACAAAAAATTATAAAGAGTTGCTTTACTTGTAGTTTTGATATCTTAGTATAATTCAAAAACTATAAAATTACCTCAGAAACACATTTAATGACATCTTCAGGATTCTTTGCTCTCAGAATGTTTCGTCTAAGAGTAATGACAAGCATTACAGCAACAAATGGCAACACTTTTGGAGCCCCACTGCATAGTTTGTCCCATATTCTAAAAAGAATATTACAATATTAAGTTAATTGATACATCCAATCACTTCACATTGTTGATGTACATACTATAAAATGCTATAGTATATTATTATGACTTAAGAGGTGTGTATCAGTAATAATTACTTAGTTAATGAGGTATCATCCAGAACACCAGCGAAACAGCAGTTGAACCATTTTGTAAGTGGCAACACCTCCAAAGCACAGATTTCAGATAAATGGCTGAAAGAAAACAATTTAAACATAAATTGAAATAAGCAGATATGTGGAATCTGGGATGGATATAGGGTAATGCTATATTAACAAACAAAATTAAGAAACATGAGAATTTTGTAGATATGTAAAGTCTAGCTTGTGGTAGTTTTAAAAATCATACTTCTAATAAGATTGCTGTCAGGCAAGTAACAGATTGTGCAATTATAAACCAAATAAATCCTTAATGAACCTGAAAGAGTTGTAGGGACAAGAGTAGTATAATTTAATTAACCATCAAAACTTACATATACAACTCTCCATCCTCTTTCTCAAGCATAGCATAAAATGCCTCTTTCAGCTTGTGTATGTCTCTTTGCATCTGCCGTACTACTTCAGTCAAACTCTTACAAAGCCAATACACATCTACTTCATCTGTGTACAGCTCTAGCAATGTTTCTGCTATGGGAAGGAATGTGTCAGCTGACTGTAAATAAATTGAGAATACTCTTTTACTTCATATAGTGTGAATGAATTATATTTACAAATGAATAGACTACTATATTGTATGTTTTATTTATGTTGAGTGATGTAACTATATAAGCATAATATATTAAAGAAAGATTTCAACTAGAAATTGCAATAATTAATCTCCAAAGTGATCAGTTTATGAAATGTAATTTTTAGAAAATGAAATGAATTCTACCTACACAAAAGTTTGTTTCAGGAAATACAGGGGGTTTCCGTTCTTCATTTTCTAACAGCCACATTTCCAGCAAGATCTTACTCCTTGGTGCCTTCATATCAGCGAGTTCCAACAATTCTACAGCATATAATAGGTCACGGTACTGTTCTGTTCTCTGTTCCATCACAAACTGATGTGAGTCTGGGTATACTGGCAAAATATCTGAAACATTTATCAATAAAATTTATTGGAGCTTATATACTTTATATATCAGACTGCCCTTTCATTTTTTAAATAATTTATATTTTATTGTAATAAAGGGTAAATAAAAATTGTAGATTATCATAAATTTAAAAAAAGGATGAAATACGTTAGATGTTAGTACTATTATGTTGAACGACTAGAGTCTTCTCTCACTGCTTTAATAAGTTTAAACCCCCCCCCGGTTTTGCAAACACCACAAAATGTAATGTAGTAACCTTGCATTAAATAAATTTAGTAGGTAGGTATATAACAAAAATAATACATGTAAATTAAACCCCAGACATAGGAACGGGTCTTGAATTTATAAGTATGTTATTTCGTAAGAAAATCTTTTGCCATTTACAGTAGATTCGATAGTAAAAATGTAGGTATTTTAACATTGTCTTGCCACGTACCTAATAACACTTTCCATACTAAATTCCTGTACGCAGCGGGCACGGTGAACCGCAAACAGAACTGTTTTAACTTCACTTTGTCCCAGGGCTTTTCTTTCATTAGTATTTCCAGCGATTTTTTTTCTTCGACACCTCGGCAGCCCACTTTCTCGTAATATGAAGATCGAAAATTGCGCTCGTCCGTCATTTTAACTAAAGATTTTCCGTCTTACATCTGTTTATTTATTCTTAAGATGCTTATGAATTTAAATGAATTTGTTTTGTTATCAAGTTGTTTTCTACAATATTGACATTTCATGAATCCAATACATTTGACATTAACGTGATCATGTTGCCAATTGGGTATTCTACCCATTTTCAAAAAGTCTTTTAAGTTGTTCCTAAGATTAAGACAAACTATTTAAAAAAATATCAAATTTTTATTCGCTCGGCAAGTCCAATAAAAAACCATTTAAAATTTAAATTTTAAATTTATGCGCGCAAATATGTGAAAACGCTAGGCGCCATGTTCCTTTAAAATGATACGTCACTCAACCAGTAAACAACCTGTGTTTGTATGAGCTCTTGGACACCGGAGGGGGTATTCTACTTACGGAATGACGTAGAATCGTTATCCATCATGGCGGCAGCCGTCTCACATATTTTTAGGACAGATAAAAAAATTGAATTTTCAAAACGAATTATAAAATTTATTCCTTGGAAATAAAAACTGAAATTAACATATACTTATTGCTTAATGCTCTACTATATACATTTATAGTTTTAAGATTTTTTCTTTCTTATAGTAAAATACCCAATTGCCGTCTTTGAAAGTATTACCAACGGAACGGAAAACACAGGTACAATTGGCTATTTGACTAATTTCTGAAAAGTGTTTTAAAGTCTAGATATAATCACTCTATACCTCTTCAAACTATTAATTTATTTTTAATGAGTTGAATAAAACGAATAAACATATTTTTCAGTTTTATCATCATATATGTCACCAAAACGGTAGGTATTCACGTGACTTTGAAAAAGTTACGTCACGCTTTATAAATGGTGAATGATCTTAGTGGCAGAGATGAATGAAAATTGGAAATCGTGACATCACACGCTGCACAATGACAGCTTGTCGTGTTTTGTTACATTTAATCAACAGATAAAAAATGGCAAACTTATTTTAGACAATTTAAATATTTATAATTTAGATAAATGTAAATAAAAATACCTATAATTATTGTTTACCAAAAAGTTATCATATGAAACACATTTTATAATTTATTGCCACAACAGTCAAATACCCAATTATTTTACTGTTTATCTACATAAAAAATCTAAACGTGATTTAATAGATGTGTAATAGTTAAAAAAAATTGAAATTAGTTGATAAATATATATCACCAGTAAATTATGGTTAAATAGGATAATCCTTTTGTGCATTTTGAGAAAAAATTAACATACAAAAAAGTGAAAATGTTAAAATAAAGCGTCGAATGGAAATGTTCCCATAGCGCCATTATTTAAGTGATTTAAACAGATTTCCAATTTCGAACAAACAATATTCTACATCTGCGGTTGCTATGGCAATAGGTAATCATGGCGAGTTATTTAGTGACATTATAGAATAATCTTAATTTCCGTACACAAATTATACGCATGATGGATACGGCTGATTGTTCTTTAAACGACCCTGCCTATATTGAAAAGAAGCGCGAGGAATTAAAATTGTTTTTTCAAGATGCTAAACTCCCTCAAGACGCAATAGATAAAGCCATAGAAAATGAACTTCGACCCTTGACGAAAGGTAAAAGACCTTATATTGCCGCATCGAGTCCAGGCGAAGTAAAATCGGAATATGAGGTAATGACCGGGCAACCGTTTACTAAAGTCGAAGATCATAGTAGACCGTTATCGTCAGATGAAATAAAAGACTTGATTAAAGACAACCCTATAATCGCGGAAAAAGCCAAACAGATACAAATCCTAAACAACAACGAGGAACACAAAGAAGTAGCTATTCCATTAGAGGATATAAATTTAACAGCGTACACGGATATGCGAAAAGAACTGGATTCGGCTAAGGGTGCTGAAGAAATTAACAAAATTAACTACAAGAATATGACTGCTTTGGTGAATTCAATTACTGATTATGAAACTAAGAGCTGTAAAGAGAAAGAAAGTAAGCAGTTAGAAAAATGTGATTCAGATGAGTATGATAATGACGAAGAATTCCAGGCTATAGAGAAAGTTGTCGGTCAGTACACTAACAAATCGTACGAAACGCGATATCAAGAAACTAAAGATATGCTGCATAAGTTAGCTGATAGATATGACAACCCAGAAGCCTCGCAGAACTATTCTACCCACACTATTGAGATTCCAAAAGACCCAGTTTTGAAAGAGTCATCCACGCAGCTTATTAAAGGACAAATACGTCGCAGTGCGTTTGAGGAAATTAAAGAGCAATATTCCATAAATGAAGCTATGAACATACCATTGAAAAACAACCCAATTCATCTTGATCTCAGTGGAGAGACTAAAAGAAAAGAAGTGGTACAGAAAAAAGAAGAAGAAATAGTTGATGCCGAGCAAGTATTTCCGAAGTCTTTTGCAGCAAAATTGAAAGATACTGAAAAAGCTTTACGTGAGATAAATTCTGTTTTAAATAATGTACCAATTGGAACAGAGATAAACATTGCAGATATAGAAAAAGAGAGTAAAATACATAATCCTGATACAGATAAAATAGTCACAGACAATAACCAACAAACCTTAGTGACTAATAGGCAAGTATTCGATGAAAGGATGGAGCAAACTCTTCATAATGCTTTAGAAAATATATTTGAAACAAATTCTGAAAATAATGATAATAAAGAATTAGAATTTAAGGAAATGAAAAGTCTGGCACGCAACATTGTCGAAGGTGCCGAGAATCTTAGTACACTTATTCGGGAAGATATTACTAATAAGCTGAATAGTATGAACGAACTGCTGAATGACGTCAATGAGGCTTTAGAAAATTCTCGTATGTCTAATATTGCTTATCAAAAAATTAAAGAAGAAAGCGACATGTTAAGAAGGGAAAGGGAAAACACAAAACCAACTTCAATAAATTGTGATAATGATATAAAAATAGGGGAACAAGAGAAGGATCAAGTTGTATCAGATACTCAACAAACTACAGTTACAGAAAAAGAAATAGATGACATACATATTGCTATAGGTAAATTGAATACTGAGTTAAAGTGTCACGAGGATAGAATTAATGAAAGCAAGGCAAGATATGACTTACGAAATCAGGAATGTAAGACATTCATCAAAGAAGTTGATGAAGTATTACTGAAATCTCGGGAAATTCTGCATCCATCTAAAGAAATAACTGTTCAAGTGAATTCGGCTGAAAATGTAGCAGTAAATCCCGAAATACTAGAAAAGAATATCACAGATAAAGAAAAAGCTGATATACAGGCAGGACGCAAAGAACTATGGGATATAGACATCGTTTACAAAGATGAGAGAAATAAACAGTTAGCTGAATTTAAAAATCAAGAGTTGGAAAGGAATAAGAGAATAAATGACTTGCTTTATGAAATAAAAGACAAAATGAAGGATAACAAAGAAGTGTTGAAGCTCGCGAATAATTTGTTGAGAAGAGAAGAAGGCAAAAAGAAGGCGTTGTCGGAAAACACGATTAAGATACGCGAATTGCCTGTAGTTGAATCTGATGCCCGAGCTCGCGGTGACTATAAAGGAAATACAGGAGAAGCCAACACCAAGGAAATGCAAACAGGTCACTCTGAAACTGCAACACTTGACACTTTTAATGGTAAGAACATATTACCCATTTTATAGTATTCATTTTTTTATAAAAGAAGTATTTAGTGTCTGCTGTAGAAGTATGCGAAAAAATCTACTATAGCATTATGAACTAACAAATTAATCAGGTTTAAACTGTCTAATCTAAGCAAACATTACAAAAATAAATTATAAAAAGGTATTTTGTATTTTCGCTTAGAAGAAAGAAAGAAGAGAGAAGAGGAAAGGAAAAAACAAGCGGCAGACGAAGAGAAAGAGAGAAAGAGGAAGTTCCAGTTAAAGTTGGAGAAGGAGTTAGAAGAGATGAACAAAGGCCCGAGAATGACGAAGGAGTTTATACGTAACCACTGCAAGCAACATCGGCTCTACTGCACTCCATGTCTCAACGATATCCTATACCTGCATTTCAAGGTCAGTAGAATATATTAAGATAGAACACATGTAAAAAAGCTCTAAAAAAGATAACTCGATCAAGGCCCTGGATAATGCAGGTTTTCTTGGCCTGGCGTAAGCACAATCTTGCATTTGAGGCTGAGTACGATGCCGTCTAGACAGAGAATTAATTGTCATTCGACACAGTTGCACCGTACTACATAACACCTTTTGCAAGCTACAATGGAACTTAAATGTCACAAATGAAGTATCATTAACTTAAAATCCATGAATAGGGGAAAAACATCATAATATGTGACTTCTATGGGTCGCTTACTAGATTATATAATAATAATTTGTCACACTATACGATGTTTTGCTGTGCAAACAACTCTTGGTATAAGGTAGCACACTACTACAGATATGCTCTGACCACTATATCTATGTAATAAATAAGCCTCCGTGGCGCAGTTGGTTGAGAGGCGGCTGTGAAACGAAAGGGCGCAGCATAGTTCCCCGTACAGCACAACGGTAAAAAAACAAATTAGCGAACTCCTAGATTCGGGCCGAGATGGTGTTGACCATCAAACTGTAGCTTCATAAACTAGCACGCCCGGTTCTGTTATGAAAGGGATAGGACGCACGATGCCAATATTTGCGTTATAGGTAATTTAGTCATATACATAATAGAATTGTATATTATGTTATATCGGCGCAGTGGCACTATGTCTTTATTGCCGCGTAATTTGGCAGTCCACTACATTAGCTGGCGCTTCGTATCAATCAAAAGATTATAATATTATCGCCACAAACTATTTGTCACGTATCGTAATTTAACTGCCGTTATAAATGTTACGTGCGGAGGATAATAAAAAATGGTATATTTATAATACGATTAGGAATCAATGGGCGCTTTTGAAATGAATTCCATGACCAATACTTGATAATGCCAGAGCAGGTATGCAAAAATAATTAATTGTTCCAAATTAACAATCTCTCGCGGATAAAAATGTCTTCAAATTATGCAAATGCATTAAAACTTAACTCAAATGAAGACGGGAGTAAATAATTTAATGTAATAAAATAAATGACCTACAAATTTTGTTTTAGGTCGCTTCCTATACTACCTATCTATCTATATCAGCCCATATACGTCCCACTGCAGGGCACGGGCCTACTCTACAATCGAGAGAATCGATTGAGAGTGGTTAGGCCATATAGTCCACCACGCTGGCCTAGTGCGGGTTGGCGGACTTACATACCGTAGAAATTCTTAAATTCGCTACGGTATGCAGGTTTCCTCACGATGTTTTCCTTCACCGTTAAAGTGCGTGGTGATTGACTATCAATACACACATAACTCCGAAAAGTCAGAGGTGTGCCCTGGGATTTGAACCCGCGACCACCGTGAACATGTAGGCAGCCGCGTCTGGTCCGTTACCAACAGGCCACCACGCACTTTTTATACTACCTATGATAAAGTGAAATTAAAATTAAGATATATATTCAGAGTGTCTGGTCTCTAAACCATGCACTGTGACTTTAGTCTGTAGATACTAGATACTATGACCATACTCGTATCAAGGATAGGATAATATAGGCATACTTGTGGAAAATAACAGAAAGGTCCAAAGGGTAATGTTCCATATTTGTTCAATAATAATTAATAAATATAATTGGGACGGAACATCCAAGGCGAAATGTGGGTGTCGCCTCTGAATAGTGGCGCCTCTGCCTACCCCTTCGGGGATAAAGGCGTGAGTTTATGTATGTATGTATGTATGTAAATATAATTATTTTTTGAAAGATACGTTCATGTCATGGTTTTGAGTATTGGTTAGTGGTTGCAGTAGGCAGAAACCCTCTATAGTCAAAACTAAAAAACGACCCAAATAATAATAAATGCAAATGGATTGTAGAATGAAAAGAAATAGTTTCAACACCTATTTAAAATTATGGATGAACAAACGCAAGACGTGAAGTTAAAATTCGTGCTGAAGTATTGGATTAAGTCTTACTGAAAACATTATGTGGGAGTAAGTAATTGTCTCGCAATATTGTCCACACAACAGTGTTGGGCCTGTAACAGAAGTTATTGACATGCCTTTCTTTTGCTGGTTCATACGGATTTCTCTCTTTGTAATTGGCAAGGATTTGATTATTGCAGGATTTACTAGGCGTTTTGCTAATTATGACATGAAACAAATTCACTCTACTATACATGCATTGCTACACAAATATTTTGTATTTTACTGGAGAGTGGTAATTTTTGCACTGTTTCAATTAAAGGTGTTTATCTCAATATTTACCATCACTCTATTCTATCGCGGACCGCGGAGGAATACCAATTTTATTTTACAGTTTGGGATTTGCGATAATGTCAATAATAGCTGGCATTAGGTTCTCGATAAAGTAGATAAAAAAATAAACACATAATTATCTGTGTATATAAACTCGATACTTGTGATTATTCTTCATATCGTGAAAATAAGGTGAGTAAATGCTCTTATGTATATATGTAATAATAAAACAACAATATTTTTTTAAAAAAGAAACTTAATGTAGCTTAAAAATTGTATTATAGTAATATTCTTTTGGTTCCTGTATTGAGTTGCATAATATCATAATAAGTCTACCCCATAAACATCTACTAAACATAGTATAATTTCACAGCTGTCCAAACATGAAGGTCGCAGTCGCCCTCTTCGCTCTATTCGCCGTGGCGGTGGCCATGCCTCCCCCGCAGCCGCTGGTGCAGATCATCGTGAACGTGGACGGCTCGGCACTGCCTGCCACACCTGGCTCGCCCATCGTGCCTGCGCCTGTGGTGCTGCCTCCTCCAGCTCTCCCTGAAGTGGTCATTCCCGAGCCGGTGGTGCTCCCCCCTCCAGTTCTGCCTGAAGTTGTGATCCCTGAGCCTGTAGTCCTGCCTCCTCCAGCTCTCCCTGAAGTAGTGATTCCTGAGCCTGCGGTTCTCCCTCCCCCGGTGTTGCCTGTTGTGGTGGTCCCTGAGCCAGTGGTGCTCCCCCCTCCAGCTCTTCCTGAGATCATCGTCCCCGGGCCCGTCGTCGCTCTCCCCGAGGAGCTGAACTAAGCGGAATGTTTACCGTCGCAGCTGTTGGACTTGTGTGAGGTCTTGTACGGAAGATAATAAATGTGTTTTTTTAAGAGTTGTGTTTCTATATCGAATTACCTAAATAAGATATTAGATATATCCAAGATATTCAGCAAAAATACTAATCCCGCCGATTTGACGCATCACACTTAAAAATTTTAAAAATCTATAATATTTAATAGTTACCTAATTGATCCCTTTAAAAATATCTCTGATATATTTTTCTTCAATACTTTGCTGTTATTCTTAAAAACAGCATTATTTAAAACTATAAAAGCGTCGAATTCGAGGTATCGAACAGTGGCAATAAGGTGCTAATACTATGGGTATACCTTTCAAGATATATTTTGCGATCCCGTTATCTTGACGCTAATGTTATTTTCTATTACATTAATCAATAACGTATTTTAGTGAGATAATAAATCTGGCATCACTTTATAATATTTTCATGAGCATTTCTATAATCAGTCGTGGTTTAAGCATCAACGACGCCCTGCTAACGTTGCTAGACCACGGTAATAGGTATATCGATATCTGTCTGAAATTCAGTAAAATTATGCTCGAGGCGCCTCTTCATCATCCAGACGCTACCATGAGGGGTCGCTCAATCATATTCTTCCGTAATATCTTCGACTCTATTTATAATAATTTATATGATATCCACGCCTGGAATAATAAAGTCCACAACATTAAAACAAAACAATACAATAGTATCACATTTTACAAACTAGGCGGACGATTGTTCAACCATCACCCATTTACAGGGTTTCTCCAAAATCGAAAATTTGGAAGAATACACGGGTCTGAAATGTATTTTCCTGGAGAACAACGGTATCCAGAGGATCGAAGGTCTGGACACCCTGTCGGAACTGAAGTGCCTGTACCTCCACTACAACGTGGTGCGCAAAATTGAGAACCTCGCTGGCTGCCCGAAGCTGGACACGTTGAATCTGGATCATAACTTCGTCACTAAGATCGAGAATTTGGATGCAGTTCCTGACTTGCATACTTTGAGCATCGCCCATAACATGCTGTCTTCTGTTGGTTGGTATTATTAAAGTTGTGTAGCTGAATTAAAACATGAGAGGCAATGCTAAGACGTGGATATTCTTGTAATTATTTGTTGGTTTAAATTGGACATTGATACTTCTCTTGTATTTTTTGGTTTTAAGGGCGACCGATGTAATAAAGGTTGTAGGAAACTACTGGATATATAACCTTTTCAACAAATAGCCATGGAAATCCCAGAGGGAGGCTTATTTTGAGCACTGGACTCCCTGTGGCTAAATATATTAGTAGAGAAGTGTGGAAGTTTTCTTTTATATTTTTTATTGCGATGAATGGCGGGACGAGCATGCTATTCGCCTGATGGTAAGCGATACCGCTCATGGACAGTAGAACAACACCATGAATTGAAAAGCATTGCTTAGCATTCCACTGCGCTCGCCATCCTGAGACATATGATGTTAAGTCGCATTGTGTCCAGTAATTACTCTGGCTACAATGTCCTTCAAACCGGAACACAACAGTGCATTTACACTGATGTTTGGCGGGAGAAATAGGCATTGCGGTGGTACCTACCCAGGCGGCCTCTCACATATGAGATACCTACCCGGAGTAAAGTTTCACCGATGCAGATGGAAAAGGAAAGGTCGTTAAGGAAATGACCCTAACGTGTTTGACGGTGTTTAGATTAACAACAAGGTATCCTAACTTAACTTACATATTTTAGCGGATCTAGAACATCTGAAGACGTGCAAGAATCTGTCAGTACTGGATTTATCTTACAACCGTTTGGAGGATCCGTTGATTGTAGATGTGCTGGCTGATATGATAGTGCTTAAAGGTAAAGGATAAGTCATGGCTATAGCTTTTATGATTTCATTGTGACGGAATGTTTGTACTCCACTCTAAACGAAAGAGGAATTTATCTATGTACCTGTTTATGAAACACAAAGTAGTTACAAGAAATTATTATTTTAAATGCACTTAATATTAATATTGTTTCGAATAATCAGCACAAAATATGAGGGGTTCAAAAAGATGTTTAACAATTATTTTACCTACCTACTTTATACTCATTAACGCCAGAATAAAAATGTTTGTTTGAATTATCAGTTCTAGTGCTGACGGGAAACCCCGTGGTGCGATGTATACCAGCGTACAGAAAGACACTGACACTTCGTCTGAAGGAGTTGTTAAACCTCGACAACAGGCCGGTGTTCCCTCGGGACAGAGCCTGCGCGGAGGCCTGGCAGAGAGGCGGGGTTCAAGAGGAAACCGCTGAGAGAAAACGGTATAATGATACTTGGTTACTATATTTTAGCACTTCGAAATGATGAGTCTTTTTCAAGTGAAATATCAGCGACGTTATTGTTTTGTGGGTAAACAAGTTCAACACATTTTTTTAGAAGCAATTCCAAATAATGTAGGGTATAAATAAATGGTTTTGTAAAAAAAATAACGCTTATTAATTTATCGGATTAGGACAAATAAACCATGGGTCGTTGTCCATGCATGTTTAATCTTCTTCGCTCAAACTGAATTCTAAAGTCGTTCGAAAGGGACAAAACATTCGATAACTAAAATAGGTTTTCAATCTGTCTAAATAAGGCGTAAATATTTAAAACTAAAACCATAACAGCACTTTTAGGTGGGTTTGTTTTTAATATAGGTGGATAGCGAGAGATCAGGAGAAGGTGATGCAGAGCGTGCGATACCTGATCAAGATGAGGGACGAGAAGAAAGCCATGAGGGAGGCCAATGAGAAGGCGGAGAGGGAGAGACTCGGGTTACCTCCCAAGGTAACATAATACCATTAGCCAGTATATCAAGTGAAATTATTAATATCTGATAGATTCGTTATTCCGATCAAATTGTAGAATACTGAGCTACTTTATAAAGGTCATTTCTCTCTCTTTCCTACTATTAAT
Source organism: Deilephila elpenor (assembly GCA_949752805.1). NCBI lineage: Eukaryota > Metazoa > Arthropoda > Insecta > Lepidoptera > Sphingidae > Deilephila > Deilephila elpenor. Next base: position 454,935 of record OX457104.1, on the reverse strand, counting down.
CCCATATTACACATTACTTTCTAAAGGTAACATTTTGACAATTATGTAGTATTATTTTTTTGTACATCCCCAGATACATCTAACGGTCACGGTCTAAATACACCGAACGGTCACATACATATTTCTAGGTCTAGTTAAAATAAATAACATGTTTTTGTCGACGATATTATCAATTAATAAAATATTTCAGGAAGAAGAAGCAGATATTCAAGAAATAACGGAAGGCAAGCCAGAAAGTAGTGGAAAAGAGATTGAAGCTCCTTCACCGGTGGACGGGGATAACAGCCCCATGGAGGTAAAAACTAAGGACGGAGTAGTAGTGGACATGTTAACTGGTTCTGAAGAAGAAGATACTACAAGCGAAGACACTAGTGAGAGCAGTGGTGATGAGGCTGAAGACAAGAATAAGGGTACGTAAACGCATGTAAAGTATATGTGTAAAACTATTTATAACGGCACGATGCAGTGACTAGTGTTCTTGATGTTAAGCACAGTGCATTCTGATTACAATATACACTGTTCTGAAGAGAGACTATGACTCTAGTTAGTGGAATCAATAACTTCGATCTGTTCGAAATCGGAATTGTGTTTAATTACCATTGTTTATAATCAAAATCAATAAGTGACGGAATTTGACAATTAATTCTTCTTTAAACTTATTTGTGATACATGCTGGCATGACGAGGTGACCACAACATGATTGTAGGTACAGTGCAGTACAAATAATTCAAATAATCCGCCGGAAAGGGATTGTTATCTCCTGGTGTTCCTCTAGAGTACGATTATTTTTCTAAGCCCATGATATCTTGTCAGTTTACGGAATCATGATAAGTTTTATCGCCATACGGATTTATAAACAACGTTTAAACTTGGGAGCTTGAAATATAGCTATATGCGTGAAAAAAACGCGTTTCATTATGACTAAATAAATATTTTTTTACCACATAATAATACATTTTAAGATGTTGTTACATTTGCTGCAGAACCTGAGACTGGGAAAATTGAGTGGTCCCAGCTGGAGCAAGGTAAGAGGTTAGTCCAAGAATTGAAAGAAGCGCAACCTCAGCCTCAACAAGAACAGCCCCAAGATTACTGGTACGGCTACAGAGGGGACTTGCAACCTGGAAAATCTGTTGGCACGTGAGTCAAATTTCTAATTAATGAGTGACGAGAAGAAAAGTTGGATACTTTTTCCAAGTTATATATGATGTTTAGTATCGAACTATAAATTTTATTTATGTTACACGATAATAGTCATCTACGTATAACGTTTCTGATTTCAGAGATTTTGCAGCTAACTTTCAAGCTATCAACAATTTGTTGTTTAATCAAAAACCACACATTGAAAGAAAAAGTGCTAAGAAAGTTTTGGAAGGTATATTGTTAAATTCGCTCAAAATACTAATTATTCATATGACCTTTATAATGTTAGGCGAATTATTTGTTTAAGTCTGTCTCAAATAATAAGGAATGATTGATTTCATATTTATTTGAGACCGACTTAAAAAACATGACGGACTTAAAACCTTTTGTTTTATAGAGTTAAAAAACCCAAATCAGCCGAAAATAGTGGAAGTAATTGAAGAAGAAACTACAGATAATGATGCGAAACAGAAGACACTTGTTGAAATTATTGAGGAGACAGGGGAAAAACCACCTGAAACGGTGGGACCAGAAGTGAATAAACCTGAAGTAAAAGAAAAGAATACTGATGATGTCAACAAAAATATGCATGATTTCGTACAGCAAACAGGAGTTGTACTTGAAGGCGATATGGTTATTGATCATGACAAAAAAACAATAACTGCAATGAAGTCTGACGAAAAAACTCAATCTGAAACAGAATCTCTTAAAACAGAAAATAAAAAAGATCTTTTTAAGAAACCTATGAAGAAAATAACAATTGTAGAAATACCACTAAACGCTGATCAAAATAAAGATACGGAAAAGGACAGCACGAACGAAACTACAGATTGCTCCAATGAAGAGAAGGAGGAAACAAAAGAACAACATAAAGAAGATATTACCAAAAGACAGGATAATCAAATAAAGCCTCAAGGTTTGTATCATAATACATTTAAAAATTAATCAGACAAAGCATAAAATATTTATTTATTTATCCTTTCTATTAAATCCAATGCCATGGGCTGCGATAATATCAGTCGCCGCATGATTATCCCGTTACTCGACCTACTTATCCCAACTATTACCCATATCATTAATGCTTCCCTCGACACTGGTGTATATCCGTCTTCGTGGCGAAAAGCCTATGTCATACCTCTTCCCAAAATTCCTAAGCCGTCTACTGCCAACCACTTCCGTCCTATATCCATATTACCCTTCTTGTCCAAGGTGCTTGAGGCTTGTGTACACAAGCAGCTGTCCAGGTTTGTGCATCTAAACAACTTATTAAATCCACTACAGTCTGGATTCAGACCTGGACACAGCACTACCTCTGCGCTCCTCAAAGTGACTGGCGATATAAGGCAGGGCATGGAGAACTCCAAGGTTACTGTGTTGGCCTTGGTGGACTTCTCTAATGCCTTTAATACCGTCAGTCACGACATCCTTTTATCTATCCTCTCCTGCTTAATGATCTCGTCCGAGGCACTGCAATGGTTCTCATCCTATCTTCAGGGGCGTCAGCAATCGGTTCGTCTTGATGACTCCTCGTCAAATTGGCGTGACCTTCACTCTGGCGTTCCTCAAGGCGGTATACTTTCTCCGTTGTTATTTTCTATCTTTATTAATCTTATAACCCAAAATCTTCAATGTGCGTATCATTTGTATGCCGATGACTTGCAGATTTACTCGCAGGCGGGAATCGACTCGGTGGCCGTAGCGATTGACAATGTGAACGGAGACCTAGACCGTATAAAAAAGTGGGCTGACTGTTTTGGTTTGACCGTCAACCCAAGTAAATGCCAGGCAATTGTCGTGGGTAGTCCAAGGATGGTAAGTAGGTTGGACACCACACTTTTACCACCTCTTACTTATAATGGCTCAATTATTGCTTGGAGTCCTGTGGTAAAAGACCTAGGCATACTAATCGATTCCTCTCTGAGCTGGCGTGTCCAAGTAACTGCAGTTTGCCAGAAGGTTACAGGGTCTCTAAGAGTTCTTTATCGCCTTAAGAACTTCCTCCCAGTGAAAACCAAGACAATGCTTGTGCAAGCCTTAATATTTCCTATAATCGACTATGGTGATGTGTGCTATTTTGATCTGAATGCAGAACACCTCAATAAACTTGACCGGCTTCTTAATAACTGCATTCGATTCATTTTTAATCTTCGAAAATATGATCATATTTCTTCGTTCCGCTCACAGTTAAAATGGTTACCCATACGTCAACGTCGTTCTTTACACGCCCTTACAACACTTTTCTCTATTCTTATGTCCCCTACTCCACCTTCTTATTTGATTTCCCAATTTCATTACTTAGGGAGTAACCATAATAGGAATCTTCGCTCAGGCAATAATCTCCTTCTGCAGTGTCCTTCACACACCTCTAACTTCACTCATTCTTCCTTCTTTATACAATCAATACTTCTGTGGAACGCACTCCCCCTCGAAATCAGGTCGTCTGGTACTCGTTTGACATTTAAAGCGAAAGTTCGACAGCTGTTCTTGAATAAATTGGCAGAATAATTTCAGTATTTATGTAGTTTATGTATGTACATATTATATATGATAATATATTTATGTATATAGAAGATATATATATATATACATATATTTATATATTTATAGTGTTTTTAGTTATGTTTATGTAAATGTGTATGTGAATATAGATATATATTATTCAACCAGTGGCGTGCCTGGGGTTTTGGAGTAGGGCAAGCCCAATATTATTTTAGTTTTAATTATTTTAATACATATTTATTTAGAAGGAAAAAAATACTAAGAACGACGAAATCGAATTTACGGCGCGGCGGCAGACCTACCACACAATCTGTACAATATTAGGATTAGGTAATACAAATATAGATAGCTTGTGGTCATGCAACAGTAACTTTTTAATGCACTAACTACTGAGCACTTTTTTAATACCCGGCATTACACGAGCACAACGATAGCTACTATGCTCCCGTGTTTGACTGCGCAGTTAACTAAAATTGCGGACAGAAATTGTTATAAATACATTAAGGTTAAGTGTTTACAAGTAATTTTAATTACAAGTAATAGCATGCCTTTTGAAAGGACCACAAACTCATTGAAATAATAAGAATTAATCCAAACATTCTAATACACAAGTGTCCCTTGAAAAGCATATGTAACACGACTGTTTAATAACCTATATGAATGGGAGCATTTAGAAATCGAATAACGTAGTTAAGTAAACTGAACCGATAAAATGCCTCTTGTGATTTACCACGAATTTAAGAAATGCACAAACTCGGCGTAGTTTTCGCGCCAGTTTCAATATAATTGAATTAAATTACCTTTATAACGCCAATGAACACTTTCACCATCACACTAAAACCATCACAGGAAACAATACAAATCATTTTAGTATCAAAAAGTTTAAATAACATTAAAAAAACGAATAATTAACCTACAACCGGACTATTTACAATTGCACAATGTCAAAAATCAAAATACTTATGAAGTTAGTAGTAATTCGTACAGTATTGCTAGTAAACGAAAAACTAAACATTACAACATGCAATTATAATTTATGAAATAAATATAAAAACTTCATTATTTGTATTAAAAAATGATTAAATAATTTTTAATAAGAACCAACGTAATTTATCAACAATAATTATAATTTAGTTAACAAATAATGTTACACATGACGACCTTCACATGTACGATGTTCAGTCAAAACAATTCTGTGGTCAAAAGCTGGGCTTTTGGTTTAATACTTTATTGCTATATATAGATATCTGTAGCTATACATTCGTAGTGCCAGAGTGTAGCATTTCACCCATCAGTGGGAAAGAGATAGCATGCGTTGCCAAAAGCCTCGTAAAAGCACACGAGAGAGAAGAAGGCAGATATATGTTTTGCGCGTACCGTCTTTTAAAAAATGCGTGGAGCTACGTTCAACGTGAGAGTTAAAATTATTGAATGAATTTATTAAATGCGTTGCGCAGCGCGGGCGGCGCTTCGGCTCGCGCTTCATTGAAGAGCGCCATGCCGCGACGGAACGCGGTAAATTCAAAAATGGTAGATGTTTCGTAATTACTGTTTTGTATTGAATGTAATGGTTTCGTTCAGAATTTAGTATATACGTATTGAGTAGGGCAAGCCGGGCTTTTGGGCTTGTATGGAAGTACCGCCACTATATTCAACCTATGCATAATATATATTATATGAATATTTATAGCTTTTTACTATTAATTTTATTTTTTCTATTTTCATTTAGTTTTCTTTTTCTAATTTCTCTGCACGACCCTATGGTTGACTGGGAGAGAATGCCTCAGGCATTAAGTCCGCCGTTATACATTGTATAAAAAGCATAAATAAATAATAAATAAATAAATAAAATATTTAAAAAAAGTTGTGTAAAAAGTAATTGTTATATGGGAATCGTCATTATAGTTTCTACAGAGGGCGCCGGGGCAGCTCTTATTAATTATATGCATCGTATAAATGATCCTGAGTACGAGGGACCTGGTGACCTTGAACCTAGCGCTGAAGATATGGAGATATTTGCTGAGCTGGAGAAGGAGGAGGAAGAGAGACAGGCGCGGATTGCGAGGGGAGAACCTGCTGTGGATCCAATGGTATGCTAAAAACTTCAGTATAGATCGGTAATATTAAAAATCACTTTTTATGGGGTTGGAAAAAAAAGTCAAGTGACTCTAACGTTGATCCAATCAGTCTTGCTTGGTATTTCTGTTATCGGTTCTTATTTTATCGGAGCTTGTGCTATAGTCCATTCTAGCTGCCCTGTAAAATTATTTGATAGAAACTGTACGACAAGAAGACAATGGATGCGTATTACAAGGCGGAAGAAAAAGTACCGGCACACCAAGTTAAAGAGAAGATCCTCTACACCACGTATAAGCATGACAACGCTTTCGATAGAATCGCCCTAAGTCAGCTTACCTCTGGGGAGAAACCAGGTCAGCATATATTTTATTTAAAGGTTATTTGCTTTTAGATCAAAGCAGAATTTTATAAGTTAGCGACATCCAAGCTCTTGGTGTCGGTATCCGATTAGTGATTACCATTGGGAATTCATGTTACATTGTTGTTGTTCGTAACACAAAGTTACTCAGGTCTAACATTAAATGTAGTATCGAAGATTTAATTTTGATTGAAGATTGATTGAAGATTTTGCTATAATTTATTTGAATATCTTAATTTCAGACGAAACGAAGGTTAAACTAACTCACGTACCCGGAGCGACGCTATTTCAATATATTGACAAACAGACGCCAACTCAGTTGGAATACGAGATCGGAGATGAAAAGGTCGATTCAGGACGTGAGTATTGAACACAAAAATGATTTTGGTATTTAATTTCATAGTGATAGGTAGCGAATCTACTTAACTCGGTTCTGACAAATTGCTTAAGCTCAATCAATTTTTATAAATGCCTGTAGGCTTTCTTGTCATTAGGAAGTTGTATTTAGTTTGATATTATGATATATTGTTTTTAGCGTCATCCGGGGACACGGACTCAATACATATATTGAGTGATACAGATACATCTGAAGAAGAAGTAAAGAGCCCAGAAAAGCCCAAGCAATCAAAATCAAGACCCGCTACAGCCTCTTCTCGGCGCAAAAGTGAACCAATTAAAAGGGTGCAATTTGAAAAACCTTCGCAAAATGTAAAAGGAATGAACATAGCCGCTACGGAGTCCTCACAGACTCCAATGTCGGACAAGTTGAATGATTCAGACAGAAGCGAAGCTAAGAAATGCATCATTAATGCAATAAACTCTTACGAAGATGATAGGTTCCCTTCACAAGGTAAGCTTTACTACAAGGAGAACCCTTATAAGCTTTGTCTAACATTTAATCCGTGGGTTTATAGGGAACTTTGTGCTGGTGTAAAATAGGTAGGTTTAAACTAAACCCTTTTCCGTGAATTTAAATTAAAATGTCTTTACGTAATACAAGATTTAAGGCAAATGTGTAACTATGCCTAGTTGTGATATTGAGACGCGATAAAATATTGTATTCTAAAGAATATATGAGCAAGGCTTTAACAATGCCGTAAAAAATTAGACACGCTAATTATTTTCAGGAATCAATTTCTCGAATATGGAAGAAAACAACATAATAGAGCAATCAGTTGCCTCTGAGATACTGGAGCGCACTCTTCAACACGAGGAGACCGAGTTCTACAGACAGTGTGACCTCATCAACAACCACGCCGGGAATATCGATAACAGAACCAATACCATCATAGAACATATATCTGAAGATGCCGACAATGTGTATTCTGTGAGTATTAATATAATCAGCAAGTCCTTTTGAAAATAGTTGTGCTAAAGCTCTAAATATAATTAAGCTATATTTGACGTATCGTGTGCAATACATACATGTATTTTACAAACTTAACTATTTTGTCCAATATTGCTTTTCCATTTTAATAGAAAATAAATAAACAAATATTAATAATACACTCAACAGTCACATACATAATCCTGACCCACACTAAGATCAGGTCTGGTGTCGTGAGTATCACAAATTACAAGAAACTTTTCGATATCACAAACACCCAGACCGTCGCAAATACTTGTGGTTCGCACAGACATTTGTCTCGGTGCGGGGATCGAACCCACGTACTCTCTTTTCAGAGCCGGCGTCTAACCAAGTGCGCCACGGAGACTCTCAAATACTACTTTACAATACTACTAATAATTATTGTTCTGTAATTTTACTAGCTTCCTGAAGTATCTAGAATACTCGAAGCCCACATGGAGGTGGCAGAACAGCGGTGGCGTTCGGGACAACCCGTACAGCTAGTGTCTGGAAACCCTCAGGATCTGATCGATGATAATGACACTACTCTTACACCAAATAACGAAACATTCGATGACACACTCACAACGGAAAATGCAGCGACGAAAATAGCTGATGATTCAATTGTTGAAGAAACAACTCCAGAGGAAAAGGAAAAAATAATTGGTAAGGATTTTTTTCTTGAGCGAGTTGCCAATATTCGTAATTTAAATGGATTTACCATTTGACATGTTAATAAACAATAATCTGACAGGAGCAGATAATTACGATATTAGTGTTTAAAACTTTAAAATATTAGCGCAATTGTTTTTGTTTATCTCTATTTATAATGATAATAACCTAGCGCCATTATTTACATAATATGTGCACACGTTTACGATAAAGTGAACTTAAAAATAATTTTAATTAATTGACACATTGTTTCAGAAACGACCGATAATCACTTTGACGCAGAAAAAACAAATGTGAATACTGGTTCGGAAAATGTCGCTCTATGCAAAGGAGATACTGGCACAGAAACGAATGAAGACCAACCAACACAAGGTGATGGTAGTGGTGACAAATCTAATCTATCTCTAGACGAAGTGTTTGAAGATTGTATTGACGACATCCCACCAGTGGGCGATAAGAAAGCAGATCCTAGTGTCGCAGACAATTATTCAATCGAAATGAAGATTGCTTTAGGCGTGGAAGATCCAGCTTAGATTATTTTAATTTATTTCGAAATATTAATAAACACAATTCATTATTATAAGCAATATTAATAGTGCTTTAGTAGTATTTGTGTAAAATAATCTCAATTTAGAAAAACCAGCTACGTATTTTAATTTTAATGTATTTTGCATTTATTTTTATTTGTTTTATGCTCGAATGAGTTTCTGGTTTAGAAACTAGTTGGTTGTAGAAAAATACGGCTCTATTTTATGTTAGTTCTCGAATACGTGTTTAATTTTTATTGCTTGTTAATTGTGTGAGAATAAATTGAGTAAATAAAAATGTTATTTAATTTAAATATCAAACTGTTATCCGTTATTTGATATTTTCAACTACACACGAAAAATACAAATGTAATTAGATTGTACTGATCATATTTCTCCAACAAATCGGACAACAAACAAGAAGCAAAAATCTTGGAAACAATTTTTTTTATCGCTAATATTTCAAAATCTTCGTTTGCCCACACTGCATCTACCAGAACTAAAGCGAGTTTTATTGTATTGACAGTTTTATGACTACCCTCCGAGTGCGATTGTCACAATTAGATTGAGCTATGGGCACAGAAAATATATTTTTCTATGACTTTTGTTTTTATAATTTTTACTTGCTTTTATGTCACTCGAGTCAGCCCATATTATGAAATTAATTGTTAACTTGTTGCATTCATAGGAAATTAATGATGGAAATAACAATCCAAAATTAAATAACAAACTATATTCTCGTGTTTCTTAAATACATTATTGCACTTACATCAAATGGCTAAAACTTTTTATAAAAATATTTCTCTTAACTTACATAAAAATAAATATAAAATCATTATACACTATTATTTACAAACTATAGACGAAAATAAAGAAAGTTATACGTCCAGCCCAAGTTTCTCTTAGTAAGAACTGATATTTTCTTTGGCGACCGGAGATTATCTGAATTAATAAGACTAGTATAGTAATATCGGATGCACTGTTCATTTAAAGAATTGTTTTGTCCATCAAGAAAGTTTGACTAGATATATAACGTCTTTAAATATGTTTAACAATGATAAAGAGGTTTCGTTTTTATTTAACTGTTTACTGTACAATGCGGTTGGGTCTCTCGTTGACATTAAGCACAATTCTTAGATATTATTTCATCTTTATCTTCAGCCACAGGAAATTCTCTACTATGCAATCGTTGAATCTTGTAAATGGATATCATTTATTATAATTCAAAAATATAGTCGAAATTTTTGTACTCTTAGAAAAATTCTTTTAGTTTAGCGATTACATCTCTTCTATGAATTCGATGGAGTAGAGCTTGCCATCCACAATTTGTAAACTTTTTATGCCTGATCAAGGATGATGGCCCGTCACCATGAATTTATCCAAATTCCACAATCTAAACTCCGTAAAGTTTTGAATTGTTTACAGTCTATACTCTATAGCGCCACATCAATAAGGCGAGTAAAAGATTGATTTATTACATTTTTTATATTAGGATTCATAAAACTAAATTGCGAATTATAGTATTAATAATATGGTATAATATTTATATATTATTCGAATATTGGTAATCTGTCCATGAAATTCGCATTAGGGCCGCGTAATAATAATTTTATTGTTTTTTATAAGGAAAGAGACTAAAGATTGATAAGATAACCTTCAGTATCCATGATTTACAAGCTGTCTTTATTTTGTTTCTTTAAAAAAATATTAATCAAAATACAGTATTAATGTATCTGAATTTATCATATGTTTGAGGGCGCCGTAATCCACCCACATAGGTTTAACTAGTATTAGTAAGATATACAATCGTACGAATCAGTCGGTGTTCGTCCACTGTTGAGTACGGTACTACTTTTAAATAAAGTGTTGGATGTATTCAACCACCCTGGCTTTAATGAACAATATAAAAAATACAGTGGATTCTTATAAAGTCAACTCTCCTTTTTTCGTTCAAGCATTCACTAGTGACGTTGATCAATAATTAACTTACATGCCAACACATTGACTACTGCACGGCGCACACGCGTTCTCGAGTCGTGTTCTTCTAAATTAATATTATACAGAGGAAAGATTTGATTGTTTGTTTGCATTGAATTGGCTCTTAAGCTACTGAACCGATTTGAATAATTCCTTTACCATTAGTATTCGAAATTATCCTTGAACATGGGCGATAGAATAATTAAAAAAAAGCGTATCTGTACCCGGGCGGAGCCGGAGCGCTAGTTATGTATACGCCACGCCCAAGCTGAACGCAGAAATAGTTAATTGTATTAACAGCCAAAGCGTTCATTAACTTATATTGCATTCTGCTGTCAACAGTTCTTTGCGGAAATCCTTAAGGATGTCTGTAATGCGTCTTCCTATATTTAAAAGAATACTGATACTCATATAAATTAAAATCAATCCCATATTTTCTTACATGCTATAGTAATTGCACAGTTCACAAATAATTTAATATTCTTGATAATAAATCATTATTGCTACATTTGTCAATAATATATCTTTATATCTGGTTAGTGTATACGAGAGACCCACCAAGTAAGAGATAAATACAAATCAGTCTATACATTTGGCTAAACAATCATCTTTATGTACATCTGATATACCATTTCATTCATTGTAAAATGCACAGGAACATAGCGTTATCAAAGGTGAAATAAAATTACTTTACAATTCTTGGCCTAGTCAATTTAGTTTGGGGTCAGGGTCGAGAATTTGGTATTTTGGTACTATTAAAAGCTACAGAAAGGCAAGATATTAGTATATATTTCTTGATTCCAGTGGTATTTAATGGAACTAAATAAAATCGAGTATATAGCGTAAGCCAGTTGTTCGATTCTCATGTCAAAGTATTGTCATTATTGTCATATTATGATGTTATGTAAAACACAGATTAATATTTAAGATTCATTAAAATAAAGTGACAAAATGAGTCTTGAGCAATATGCAGTCCTACACATCACTGACGTCATACGTAAGTTAATACATATCTAATATAAAAAGAATAAATAAATACACCCAACAGTCACATACATAGTCCTGACCCCACACTAAGATCGAGTCTTGTGTCGTGGGTATCAGAAACTACGAGAGACTTTTCGGTCTCACAAACACCCAGACCCGAAACAAATACCTGTAGATCACACAAATATTTATTTCGGTGCGGGGATCGAACCCGTGACCTCACGTTTCACAGGCGGCGTCTACCCAACTGCGCCACGGAGGCTGTCAATGGCAACCAATGTCAGATTTATTTACTAACATGTGACGTCACAGATTCAACCAAAACGACCTGATCACATGACACCAGTTAACAATTTTTTACAGGGTTTATTGGATTAACATATTTTTCGGCACACTTAATTTTCATATATCATGGATATCAATAATTGGCATTATTTTACAAGTCATGTTGTTGAGTGTCCTGTTCATATTATAGTTTTCATTCTTATTCTTAAAGACTTGCTGATTGCCCATGATTATGATATGTTAATATCCCTCTCACCTTAAATTGTAAAGAAATTTCATTGCAGATATAAACTGATTTTCTTCTGCATTATTTGTCAAAACTGATTTGCCAATATACAACAAGAAACTGATAACATATTTAGATTTAAAAATAACCAATTAGTACTCATAAAATAATTTTAAAATTTTGATAAAATTAACACTCAGCATTCCGTAGGCCGCATTCCTTGTAACAAAAAATAACATAATATATTTTTCACTGTCTATTTCAGTATTCAATTGCACCAATTTAGTCACTTTGTTCCACAATTATTTCACTAAAATGTAACATTGTGTAAGTCCAAATTAAATCTAATTGAAACTTAACCAAGCGAAAATAAAATATTTCATACAAATTGTATGTAACAAAATATGTAAAATCGATTCATTGTTATCTTTTGACATCAATTTTAAAATTATTAATAAAATCGATTATTCAATCAATCTATAGGAAATCGATATTCGGCTCATCGATTCCCTTTAGAATCGATTATTTTGACTATTCATTTCAAATCGATTACATTGACGTAAACAACGTTACATTTGCAAACACACAGTTTAATATATGCACTGTCACTCGGTTCCGCCGTGGTGTTTTATATCGAATATCTCCATTAGTAAAGGTTCTAGAGGGTTCACGTCGAGATATACGTCCTTAATCTCCTCTGCGAGTTTCCTTAGTTCTAGAATCTTCTGGATTAATTTTAGAAACGTTGATTTCGCCTCGCAGCCTGGGTACACGCTTTCTAGATACCGTCTTAAGAGGTAGTAGTAGGAATTCTGAAAATAAAATGTCTTTTGTAGTATCAGCAGATTTTAATGCAATTAATTCTGTATTTTGTAATTTAGCAAGAGACTATTGATTTTTTTTCATCTTGTGTTTTATTACGTTTAGAATGTATTCCTGTTGTGTGTCATCATGCAGAGTGATAACCAGCATAGGGAAGGCTCTCGCGATTTGATACTACAGTCCTTTCGCCGATTCTGCGTTGTAGGGTTTTATTTATTTAAGTGAGGCCACTTTATAGGCCAGTCTTCCAGAATTCATATGAACTTAATAAGGTTGCAGGAAGTCAGTGAGCACAAGCTGTTCTGACAGTCCTTTTTAATCAGCAGCGGACTTCTAGCAGCAGAAAGAGACAGACAGATAACGTGTGTTAGCGTGAGTGAGAGACACACCTGTTCGAGTTTGATGACGTCACGGTGCACGACCTTGTTCCGGTCGGGCGTGAAGAGCAAGATGGCGGAGAGGATGAGTATGACGTACTCGTCGGTGCGCCAGCGCGTGTCGAAGGAGCGGATGAAGAGCTCGTGCGAGCGGTAGATGTTGCCCTTCGCCAGCTTCAGCACGTCCGTGCCGATGGAGCCGAACTGCTCTTGACTGTGCGGCAGCTGCGGATACGTACATACACTCAACACTCACATACATCGTCCTGACATAAGATGGAGTCGTGTCGCGGGCGTACGGGCCACTGCTAACACCGGTGCAATGTTGTTTGATAGAAGGTGAAATAATTGTACGTGATAGATAATAATATTGATATATTATAGAAAACTTAAGTATTAAATTATAATAATGAGCATGCGCGACAAAAAAGAAGACAAAACATTATTAAAATAGGTTTATGAACTGACTATGAATAAGGCCGTGACAGTCTGCCCCTTCAGGTCACCTCTTACACCTGGCAGATTCCGTGGCGGAACTGTTACGTTCCTGACCACAAGCTTGATATTCATACGTGTGGAGATTGAATCTTATACTTGCCTTCCACTGGTTCCTCTGTCCGTCGTACGTCATCGTACTCCTTAATACCATCATTTCTATGCAGCCTCCTTTTAATAATGCTACCTGTGAACGAAAGTACATGATTATTAAGAGAACTTTGCTGCCTTGCAATCTGATGGTAAATGGTTAACACGACATGTACTATACGTCAACAAATAATACATTGGTTTTTGAAAAATTGCTGCACTTTTATAAATATTTCTTTATTTCCCTTTTTATTGTGTATCAGTGGTACTTCGATACTCTTTTACTCAATCGTCAAACTGAGTACTCTATACTTAATGAGAGGCGCAGAGCAAATATTGGATTAAATTGTATCAAATATTGCAGTTTTGCGAACTTTATATACCATGGAAGCACCTCAAATCACTACGGTATGCATGCTGATGTATGAAGATATACATCATTACATCTATTTACTACCTGGTCCTCTTCACACATGTTCTTGAAGGCGTTGATCTTCTTGGCAATCTTGATGAGCCTTCGTATCGCGACCGCTGTGAGGTTCACCAGGTTTATCAGCCGAGGGTCGTGCTTACCCCCCGCCGCCTGCAATTCAACAAGTACTTTATCTTAATACATACATACATACATACATAAACTCACGCCTTTATCCCCGAAGGGGTAGGCAGAGGTGCCACTAGGACACCCACATTTCGCCTTGCATGTTCCGTCCCACGATGTGATAGGGGGCGAGCCTATCGCCATATCGGGCATCTTAATACTAGTTTTTATTATGACTAACGGTATAATTCATAGACAGTTTTAAAACCTGTTTTAGTTATCAAATGTTTTGTCCTTTTCGCTCAACGTTCGTGTTGCTGAGGGAGTTTCTTACGCCGTTTCTTCTTCACAGCTACAACACGTTCCGAAGCGGTGCTAGCAGAAATTAACGATTCAAAAGATCTTGTAAAATACTATATGAATAAAGAATATCTTATACGCATTCACATACGTCCCACTGCGGGGCATGGGTCTCTCTCTACAATCGAGAGTACGATTGAGAGGGGTTAGGCCTTATAGTCCATGACGCTGGTCTAGTGCAGGTGTTGGCGGACTTTACATATTATCACAGAATTTCTTAATAATCGCTATGGCATGCAGTTCTCCTGACGATGTTTTCCTTCATCGTTATAGTGCGTGGTGATTGACTATCAATACACACATGACTCCGAAAAGTCAGAGGTGTGCCCTGGGATTTGAACCCGCGACCACCGTGAACATGTTGGCAGTCGCGGCTGGTCCGTTAGCAACAGGCCACCACGCCCATAGTGTGCCAGGTTTATTGTAGTGCGTAGTAACGGGACGATTATAATATTAATTTTCATCTATTGATACAGGTGTACTGCTCGAGACCATAATTTGGGTCAGTTCGAATCGGAATTTGCACAAGCTGTTTTTCAACATAGCGTCTTCCGGACCAAAATCCTTCGATAAAATATACACTGATCGAAGCCAATATGAGATAATAATTATTAAAAAAAAAATAGTTTTCTGTCTTTATTGATTCTGATCTATTTGATTTATCGGCTTGAATTATTAATTATTAATTGAGTGGACTGGCTCGGTGTCGTAGTTGCACTACGGTACGATTACAACGCCGAGGAGTCGGGTTCGAATCCCGGGTCGGGCAAAGTGATATTGTTTTTTTTATTTATTATCAGTCCGGAGTCAGGAATTTGTGCCCAATGTAGCAATAGGCTCACCCCCTATCACATCGTGAGACGGTACACACAAGGCGAAACGTGAGTGTCCTAGTAGCACCTCTTCTTACCTCTTCAGGGAGAAAGGCGTGAAGTTTGTGTGTATTAGAGCGAAAAGTATAGCATATCTCACCGGCGTGGCGGACTCGACTAGTTGCGTGATGTCGTCGTCTATGGGAGCGTGCAGCGCCTTGTTCGCCACTATCAGCTCGTTCAGTTTCGCGCGCTCCACCTGAAAACAAGTATACGTATTTATTATTTAATTTTGAGTAAAAATAGCTTTTTAGACAAGGGGCTATTTATACAATACACAAACAGCCACCCTTTTGGATTTGATAATATTATGAAGCTGATGAAAAGTGTTGTTTTAACTAAATAGCAGGCAAGGTGGTTATCGGCGTTGGGTCAGAAACGCTACGCTTGC
The DNA here is from genome assembly GCA_949752805.1 of Deilephila elpenor. Lineage (NCBI taxonomy): Eukaryota > Metazoa > Arthropoda > Insecta > Lepidoptera > Sphingidae > Deilephila > Deilephila elpenor. The sequence continues at coordinate 438,889 of OX457104.1, read as the reverse complement.
TTGTGTACCTATATGACGAACTTTCCACTATCGTGAACGGCTATTAATATTTGCATATTTCTGGATAGCGATCATATTCGGATAGATGCAAATATTCTACTATCAGACTTTTCGTCTCCGGCAATCACACTCACCAAACGATACATCATACAGCAAACTAAGTTACTTGAAGTCGTTTTTATGTGCGACAGTACCACCTCAGTTGAACCGGCCCATGTTTCACGTATTTTTATCTAGATCTGTTTGGGAGGCCAAAGCAGATCAACGCCTTGACTGGAGACGTCTCGTTCAGGTTCAGGTAGACTTTGAAACTGAGCGTCGCAAAGGTCTTGACATAAAACGAGGCGAGCTAAAGGTCCGACCACCTGTGGCTATTAACAACTATAACGTCTATACGTAACTAATATGTCAGCGGGGTGTTGACGTGCCCAAGATGCGCTCGTACCTTTACTAACAAGCTAGGGTACATAAGCCACCCAAGAACGCAACACAGGACGGATAACGTCGTGTTTAAAAAAAATCTTGTGTTCAACATAAGGTCGAAAACGGCTAGGAATAATTACGGCTGTAATTTTATCGAGCTACAACCAAGTCTTACAAATATTTATTTCTGCCATCAAGCAGCAGTGTGAAAGCACTGTTGTTTTCCCGAGTGAAGGACATTGTACCCAGTGATTGCTAGTCTTGTCTACTATAGGTCTCCAACTATCTTGAGAGCCGGGGCATGAAGTGAGGGGAGGTGTGCAGTGACAGCTATCATGCAAAGACCAAGAGAGATAGAGAATTTACGATTAACATGTAATACAACGCTTGGTGTTGCATGATTAAAACTATTACCCAATTTTAGGGGAGATCTCGAAGTAATATTTAAAAAAAAGCGTTTATTGTTTACTAGGTAAATTTGGTGGCGGTTCCGCCCAAGTACTTGAAACTGATAGCTCGGTAAAAGTGTCTTCCTAAATATGAGATTTTCGTCGAAGATACTTCAACACCTCCCTATTAATATTTAATGATATTGTATTGTATATTTAGTAAAAAAAAAACAAGGCAATAATAATACTCGATACTTTATTGTCCAATAAATATAAGATATATTTTTAAATTGAATATTCCTAGTTAATCCTGATTATAAAATTATGTTTTATTACATTTTTTGTGGAGGCAGAGGTAGAGGTTAGTAGAGAGAGCTACTTTTATTATATTTTTGATAGCCAGTGTAGAGCTCTTTTTACTTCAAGAGCATTTTCATATATTACGAACAGATGTAATTATTCATTTCGTGCAGTGACTCCTTATTTTAGAAGCTGTAAAAATATATAATATAATAATCATGTCTTTTTTATTGTATTGTTTATACAAAAAACTATTTAAATCATATTTATGGAAAATTACCTGTTTACTGTTGGCAACATTAATAATACGTAAATATTTGATATTTATTGTAGGATTTTTATATATTGCATTTATCACGAATACCACGGGTTGGAATTGGGCCGATACAAACAAAAATACCAATTGAATTATTTCTCTAAGTACAATGAATCAAAATACTCGTAAATTCGAATGAAAAGGAAGTTCTGTATTATTTTGCAGGCTGATGCTTTTATAATCATTTAATACCTAATATCGTTGCTTATATAAATACATATTGACATTATATACTTCACTTGATATTATTATACCTTTAAATACTTAAAACATGCGAAAATATATTAATTCATTTACGACGATGTGTCAAACGTCATGTTTGTTTACAATGTGTTTGCAATGACATCGCCCTGACACCACACGAACACGAAGGATGGACATAGCGGTATTTATAACATAAAGAGATGCTCTCTGTCTCTTTTCTACTGCGTTGATTTATATGTCTGCTTGTGGAAACAAAACATTCACCGGGCTATTGACAGTTCCCCAGTACGGCGCACACCTGGAATGTAAGGCCCTCTAGATAGTTGGAGGGCTATTATAGTAAGGTTTCCTGGTGACGAGTACAATGAAATGCTATATTGTGCTTAGTAATAATAAGTAGTATTGCTCCTGTTTATGGGCATGACTGTTACTATCAGGCGACTAAACTTCTCGTCTCGTCATTCAATACAAAAATCTGGGTTATTCTACAAAAGTATTATTCATATACTTGTACTTAGTTAAACATCGTGTTGCGGTTAAAATAATTACAAGTATAAATAGAGGGAATTGACGCACGGCGCATGGATAAATGATGCGCAATAAGTGATGACGCTCTGCGGTTACTGCTCGTGTGTTCTGATGTCGCTGTAATGTGTTACTATTATACCTTATAAGGCTGAAGACTACCTTACATATCCCCTTCATCCTTCTAACCGGCACAGATGGGTAGTGAAAACTAACATAAAACTACAACAGAATAATTCACTGAAATTATTTTAAAATTAATAGATAAGATATCCCATGAACATTAAAAAAATCAATATTTTCATACAATTAAAATGTGGAAGTATTTTAAACTATAGAAATGGAAAGTTAAAAAAAATTATGCATTCATAGAATATAATATTATTCTGACGTAGGAATTATTGAGTAGTGATAACACCTGTTATATTATTTTAATTAATGTTATTATATCTGCAATATCTTGTAGATGAATGTATTTAATCTTCAATTTATTTTGTCCTAACATATGGACAGAAATAATAATATGAAATAGCGTACGTCATAAGAGGTGTGTCCATCAGTAGACAGCTATGTCGATGCCAATATTTATTTTTATTAGTTGGTATATTACCTCATTGAGTTCTCTGGAGGAGCCGCTACACGAGTTCACTGAGGTATATGCTTCGAACTCCAACTTTATCGCCTCACACAGTATTGACTCCATTGAGTTGGGTTCAATTCTGAAAGGAAACACAAGTATTATATTAGTTGGTACAAGCACAAGCTGTCATATGTTCCCGAAAGATTTTTCTTCCAAGATATTTTATTTTATTCTATTTATTTAAGGACCTCCAACGAAGGATACACGGCATAGCAGGAGGCAAGCCTACCAGAATGAACCAGCCACTAGTCATAGACCACACGAAGTGGATTTTCTGCCTTGAGAATCGAACCTCAGACCTCACTGATAACAACCCATACACGCTGGCTCTAAGCAATTACGTCGATTTTATCTCGCGTAGTAATTTAATCATATCAAACGACAAGTACAACAAACGCCTCTACGAATTCGCAACCTCCGGCTTATCAATCGCGAGTTACTGTAGAGTTACCACACGTTCAGATTTTGCAGGGACTGGCCTCACTTCCTGGTATCATTATTGACGATTCAAACGACCTTGTACTGCTTTGATTTGATTTGATATCATCATTCTGCGTCTCGCTGATATTTCAATATCGTCTCGATTTTCAATCGTTCGATGTCGCCTCATTTTGTCGCTTCGAGTGTTAAAGGAGATAATAAAAAACAAGCATACAGGAGGAGATAGAATACGTCAATAATCTTAAGATTTTGCACATGACCCACAGACCGAAATTCAATCGTATTCAACATGTTTGGCTCATTGTCCTATTTTTTAAAATCCAAAACATGGTAACCCTGCGCTTAGCCGTAATCATAAAAACTGCACCTAACTCGGCTAGGTCGCGTGGTGATAAGATAACTGTAGCGTTGACGAATCGCCGACAGATTCCGATAGCCTTCACGGTTAGTCACTATTGATGAATGAAATTGGAGTCACACTTCCTACTAAAACTACGATGATGCAAATTACTATAATGCATGTCACAGCAAGGCATGATAGGACAACCAAAAGAAGAAACGGTTCACCAAAGGGTAAGTGACTACCGCCGTCCATAAGTATAAATAATTCTTAGATTACATGTGCATGGTATTTCTGAATACAAGATGAAAGGGAAGGAAAAAGCGAATAGAAACAGTTATTAGACCACTAGTACGCTCACTTCATATCACACTCATTAGGTCGAGTTCAGATGGAATAATGTGCATGCGTGGTGGCCTGTCGGTAAATGGACTAGACACGACTGCCAACATGTTCACGGTGGTCGCGGGTTCAAATCCCGGGACACACACCTCTGCCTTTTAGGAGTCATGTGTGTATTGAAAGTCAATCACTACGCACTATAACGGTGAAGGAAAACATCGTGAGGAATCCTAGATACCATAGCAGTTTATAATAATTTCTATGGTATGTAAAGTCCTAACCGCATTAGGCCAGCGTGGTGAACTATTTGGCCTAACCTCTCTCAATCGTATTCTCGATTGCAGAGGAGGCAGGAGCCCTGCAGTGGGACATATATATATGGAATAACATCCAATTACAATTAATTATATGAGAGAAATGGTTATCCCCTGCCAGTCAACAAAACAGCTGGTTCAAGACTGATGACTAAATGCTCCATATCATATAGCGCGCTTAATAACAAATTGATATTACCGACATTAAGCATCTACTTGCTGGAAATTCCAATCAGCCATAAACATAACAGTAATAGCAAGCTGTTCCTATTTTGTCAGTTTTAAATCATGACATCTTATACAACAAGGATCATATTTAGATAGACATAATTGAGTGCCTTACAAACGGTGATGCATAATGATGAACCGTGAACATAATTACCGCCAACAACTAAGGGTTTTTAAAAGCTTTACTGGCCCATCATTACAGATGTTAAATATGTCTGTGGTCGGATACATGGGGGTGAATTAATGTACAAGATCAATATTTACCTCTCCACATCTTGCAGGATGTCCCTCGCCTTATTGACGTCAGGGTCGGCGCTGGTGGACGGAATCTCTTCACACACGTGCTGTGGCTTCGCCTCTCTGTACACAGATCCCTCCCCATTCTTCAAGATTTGTCTGATAATAAACAATCATCTGTTTATTTGTTTATACTGATAGGTATATAAATATACACAAATTGTGTAATACAAGATAATGAGGAGTTAATCATGTTTTCCTTCATAACATTAATTAATAACAATATTGGTGGACTGTTTCGATATATTGTATTTTGTTTTCTAGCTTTGTCTTAACATAGTGGTAGTGGGTAGTGAACTAGCATAATGTAGTTATGCTACACCAGATTGTAAATTAAATATCATCAAGCTAGAGTAATAACTGCCAAGTATCTGGACCTGATAAAGCCCTTAGACCCTTTGATGACAAAGATATAAGTATATATTATAAGTAAATTATTCCACAACTTAGTTGAATTTTAACTTTTGGTTATTTAAAAACCTGCCCTATTGTTCAAATTGTCTATTAAAAGTATATTACATTAGTTGGAGGAATTATATTAGGAAATACCATTGCACATTAGTGTGTGATTCATCATTATTATACACTATGTTTAACACCAATACATAGTAAAGATGATGCCTCAATATGGTGTTGCAATCTAGTTTTATATGTTGCTGGGTATAACCAAAACAATGGTCGACTCATCTTTGAGAATGACTTATACATGTTGTAAATAGTAATATTGTAGCAAGAATGCAAAAATACACATGCTACAATTTCTTTAATTGATATTAAGCTTGATAAATATCTTACTAATTTTTAAACATTACAAGGAAATACCTTATAATTTTCTATAAGAATTTTATTTGCAGTATATAAAAGACTGGTCCAACAATATCTAGTGCATAGCAATAAACTGTTTAATTAAACAATTGATCCTTTATTATTCATGCTAATAATTTATTGATATGATTCTTTTTATATCATCCATCCATATTAAGCTGGCTTAATAACTATAGTTAATATAGTTTATATTTCAATGCAAAAGAGATTAAAGTGTATCAAATCAAATAATGTCAAAGGCCTTGACCTGTTTAAATTCTATCATTCTTAGTTTACAGAGGGGGAAAAAAAATTATCATACACATAATACTACCTGGTGGCACATGTAAATTAATTTCCAACAGTTTCTTTGTTTTGTCAGGCCATTGTAATAGTATTTATTCAAAACAGCACACACATATGCAATAACACATTCAATATTGTTTTATAAAATTTGTGACACTATTCATATTTAAGTAAATTATATTTGTCGGAGATTGGAAAGCGGAGCGTCAAATCTGAATTGATTTGGGCGTATTCGGATACGAGGGTAGGCGACACTAAGGTTGGCAGCTGACGGTAGTAAATGTTATTTGATGCAAATATAAGCGCACGTGGGGCTGTCAACGGACTTCTTTTGGAGAGAGACACAGCGGTGGAAACAAGTGTGGCCAACCTACGTCCGACTTCGCCGCGTTCCGAAATTATCCATTTTCATCCGAGCTGTGTGTGCATATTTTGATTGTGAAGTGATTTAACTAGTATCATTAAAATCTATTGAGTGCATACCGAGCCTTATTTACCTGAAATACAATGGCTGATGAGCAGAGAGACGAAGAACGCCCACATTCCCCCACGTTCCCTACGTTATCAGAATTGGGATGCAACCGAGAAGAGAATCGACGCGAAGCACGTGGTACCGAAGATACAAAATGGCGCCTACTTATGGAGCAGCAAAACCACAACTTTATGGTGTTAATCGAATCAATGAAAGCGCCGTCTACTAGCAAGGACATCTGGCTACCAGATTTCAACCCAGATAAAGACAATGTGGATGCTCGCGCATGGATTACAACCGCGGACATGTGCATCACGGATCCAGAGCTGCAAGGCGCTTCGCTCATGATGGCCTTGAGTCGTGCGCTTAAGGGACAAGCTTCGGCGTGGCTGTCACAAGTGTCATTTCATGGAATGACCTGGACCAACTTCAAGGATTTGTTCACTGCCAGGTATGAGAGTGCTGAAACTCCTGCTGCATTTTTGATTAATTTAAACAGCGGTAGACCAAAAGAGAACGAATGTTTAGCCTCTTACGCAGCCACATTGATGTCATCTATTATGTCAAAGTGGAAAAATCTCTCAGTTGAACAAATTGCTGTATCCACTATCCTAGCACATATTTCTCAATTTGAGCCTCGGGTGCAGCGACTCTCCTTCACGGAAAATATTACTACCAGAAACCGTCTGCAACAAGAACTTAAAGCTGCCTCGTTTTTGAAACGGAAATCATCCTACCCACATGATCACAGCCATGATCTGAAACGATCTCGTTTTGTTCCTGATACCCCTGCTGCGAAGTGCTACATTTGTGGCAAAGCTGGTCACAAAGCGGTACAATGTCGCTCAAGGATTGGAGCAAAGAGTCAAGACACGAAACCAAAGTCACCAGTTGCTGACATCGCGCCTAGGAAGACTTTTTCTGCTGCTTCTGTTACCTGTTTCAGCTGCAGTGCCACAGGTCACTATGCGAAAAACTGTCCACGGCGGGGCAATAAGGAGGACAGCATCAGCAGCATGGCTGGGCCTTCGCAAGAGAAGCGAGTCAACGTGTGCGTCGTCAACGCGCCTGGAGGGATGCTTCGACATGCTGGTGAGCGGTTTAATTTTACTTACGATTCTGGTGCCGAGTGCTCGCTAATGAGAGAGTCTATAGCTTGTAAATTTCATGGAAAACGTTTTAATAATGTTGTTGTAATGTCTGGTATAGGCAAAAACACTATTAGCAGTAGGTTACAAATTGTATCGCAGATTGAAATCAATGATATCTCGGTAGAGGTCGTTTTTCATGTCTTACCTGATCACCATTTACACTATGACATCATGATAGGACGTGAAGTACTAACATTAGGTATAGCCGTACATATGACATATGACAAACTGACTTTTTATCGCCCCAACATTGTTAACGTTTGCGAATCTAAATCTCATATTGACTTCGATTCCCTTGACACTGACGTAAACCCGGAATTTAGAAGTGAATTGATAGAGCTCTTGAAGTCTTTTAAAAGCTTTTTTACTACTGGAGTACCAACTACGCGTGCCGACACTGAACCAATGGTTATACGCCTGAAAGACCCTAATAAAACTGTGTACCGACGACCTTATAGGCTGAGCCCAATAGAACGTAGTGTAGTGCGTGATAAAATAAACGAACTGCTTGAAGCAAATATCATCCGACCCAGCTCGTCACCATTCGCCAGTCCTATTCTTCTGGTAAAGAAGAAGGACGGGAGCGACCGAATGTGTGTCGATTATCGTGAACTGAATGATAATACGGTGCCGGATAGGTTTCCTCTTCCCCTCATCTCCGACCAGATTGCCAGATTACATGGTGCACGGTTCTTTTCAATTTTAGATATGGCATCGGGTTTTAATCAAATCCCGATCCACCCAGACTCTATTGAGCGCACATCATTTATAACACCTGATGGCCAATATGAGTATTTGGCTATGCCGTTTGGCCTGCGAAATGCGCCCTCGGTCTTTCAACGTGCTGTCATTAAAGCTTTGGGTAGTCTGACAAGCACATATGTAGTCGTCTATATGGATGACGTCCTAATTATTGCGAACCATCCGAAAGAGGCAATTGAACGATTGAAGGTGGTTCTTCAGATTCTCACCGACAAAGGTTTTTCACTTAATTTCAAAAAGTGTTCTTTTTTGAAGCAAAGAGTAGAATATCTTGGGTTTGAAGTGTTTGAGGGTCAAATCAGGCCTAACCCTAAGAAAATCGAAGCCCTAACCGCTCTACCGCCACCGGAAACTGTCACTCAGTTACGCCAATTTATTGGCTTGGCGTCGTATTTCAGGCAGTTTGTGCCTAAATTTTCACAAGTGATGTCACCTTTATATTCTCTTACTGCTGGAAACGGCAAGCTCGATTGGCAGCCCGAACATGAGGCCATTAGGCGTCAAATAGTGTCAGTTTTAACAAACGAACCTGTTTTGTCCATTTTCGATCCCGATCGTGAAACAGAACTTCACACAGATGCCAGTGCAATCGGTTACGGTGGCGTATTGATTCAAAAGGTTGATGGTGTGCCACACGTAGTAGCTTATTATAGTCGTCGCACCACGTCTGCAGAGTCAAAGTACCACTCTTACGAGTTGGAAACTCTTGCGGTCGTGAATGCAGTGAAACATTTTAGGCATTTTCTGCACGGCCATAAGTTCGTCGTCGTTACAGATTGTAGCTCCTTGAAATCCGCTCGTAAGAAACTCGATCTTACCCCGAGGGTCCATAGGTGGTGGGCATTCCTTCAGAGTTTTGATTTCGACGTAGTGTATAGAGAAGGAAAGCGTATGGCTCACGCCGACTTTTTCTCACGTAACCCTCTATCCCCGAACCCCGAGAAAATTTTCGACAAGGTAAAACCTAAGCAGGTACATGCCACTGAGATTACTAAAAACTGGCTTCTTGCCGAACAACAGCGCGATGGCGATATAATAAAGTTGATTGGTGATCTTAGTCATGGTAACCTTGATGCGGATGTTACTAAAACATATGAGCTACGTTCTGGTACACTATATCGCAAAATACAGCGTAATGGAAAAACTCGTTGCTTACCTGTGGTTCCTAGATCACTGCGTTGGTCTATTGTTCAGAGTGTTCATGAAGGGCTGGTACATTTGGGCTGGGAAAAGACGCTTGAAAAGATGTACGATTTTTATTGGTTTGAGAATATGTCCAAATTTGTAAGAAAATTCGTAGAAAATTGCGTAACTTGTAAGGTTTCCAAATCAAACTCGGGTAAAGTTCAAGCGGAGTTACACCCCATACCCAAGGTAGCAGTTCCTTGGCACACTGTGCATGTAGATGCCACTGGCAAGCTTAGTGGCGCGAATGATGCGAAGGAGTACGTCTTCGTCTTAATAGACGCATTTACAAAGTACGTCCTTTTGCATCACACTCGCAAAATAGATACTGCCAGCAGCATTAAAGCAGTGAAACATAGTGTTGCTCTATTCGGCGCGCCAACACGGATTATAGCAGATCAGGGTCGTTGTTTTGCAAGTCAAGACTTTCGTGACTACTGTAATTCAGTTAATATTAAGTTGCATTTGATCGCAACCGGTAGCTCGCGAGCCAATGGTCAAGTCGAGCGAGTCATGTCCACTCTTAAAAATATGCTTACTGCAGTCGAAACTTCACAAGGCTCTTGGCAGGATGCTCTTCCCGATGTGCAGTTAGCTCTAAATTGCTCGATGAATCGCGTAACCAAATCAAGTCCGTTAGAGTTACTGATAGGTAAGGTAAGCAGACCTCTGGAGGTTATGTTAGCTGAGGACGTAGAACAGGACCTTGACTTGGAGGAGTTGAGATCGAACGCGGTGACTAACATTGACAAACATTCTAACTATGACAAGACTCGATTTGACAAGACAAAGGCTAAAATTGTTCCTTTTTCCTTGGGTGATTATGTCCTATTAAAGAACGAAGAGCGAAATCAAACCAAGCTCGATCCCAAATTTAAGGGACCGTTTAAAGTTATCGAAGTATTGGAAAACGATAGGTACATTTTAAAGGCCATAGATTCAAAGCGTACCTATAAGTACGCCCATGATCGCTTAAGAAAAATGCCTAACAATGATAATATTTCTGATTCTAGTGATGTAGAAGATGTCGAGTCCAATGATTCTAGCTTAACCGAGATGAGTTAAATTTAGTGATGCCTTCTTTCTGATTAGTGAACAGTAATTGGTATCATTACTAAGCTGGTAATGGAACATATCACTCGATTTAGGTGATGTGTTCGTTGTATTGCTCGTTGAAGGTAGCAGATAGTCTAAAAGTCACTCGATGGAGGTGGCTTGGTTACGTCACTCGATGGAAGTGGCAAGGTGATCGTCACTCGATGGAGGTGGCAAGGTTATCGTCACTCGATGGAGGTGGCAAGGTTATCGTCACTCGATGGAGGTGGCATGAGTTGCTATCGCTCGATATAGGTAATAGCAGAGGGACTTTTTCGCTGATTAGCGTTTGTGATGTTATTGATGCTTTTTACTACCTACTGATGATGATACTGTTCACTAATGAGTGAGTTGCTGTTATGGAATTATGTGATGTAATTGAAATAAACTTGATGTTAACCGTTAGTGTTCTGGTTTATTACGAAGCAAACCCTATTCCTTAACTAAAAGATAATCAGGATGAGCCGAGCAGCGAGCTTGAGATATTGCAGAATGTTTTCCCTTTTGCAGGAGCGTCACACAGGGACGTGTGACGTGTCAAGATGGCCGTGTCGGAGATTGGAAAGCGGAGCGTCAAATCTGAATTGATTTGGGCGTATTCGGATACGAGGGTAGGCGACACTAAGGTTGGCAGCTGACGGTAGTAAATGTTATTTGATGCAAATATAAGCGCACGTGGGGCTGTCAACGGACTTCTTTTGGAGAGAGACACAGCGGTGGAAACAAGTGTGGCCAACCTACGTCCGACTTCGCCGCGTTCCGAAATTATCCATTTTCATCCGAGCTGTGTGTGCATATTTTGATTGTGAAGTGATTTAACTAGTATCATTAAAATCTATTGAGTGCATACCGAGCCTTATTTACCTGAAATACAATGGCTGATGAGCAGAGAGACGAAGAACGCCCACATTCCCCCACGTTCCCTACGTTATATTTATTATAAAGGTATATCGTACTTTCGATTGTAGAGGAGGCTAGTGCCCTGCAGTGCTACTGAACGGCACTAGCCTTCTCTCTCTAGCCCATATACATCCTAACGTATATGGGCTAATACAGATACATGTAACAGCCATTTATAAATCTTTTGATTCAGATGCTGATTGTTTAACCCACAATGGGCCGGAGTGATAATTATGACATGCACCTTTTAAATTATATCTTAATTGTAAAGTTCTATGGTCAGCAGTGGGCATATACAAGGTTCTGCACCGTGCAATCACAGGGAAGGATTTGGGATGCTGAGGTATCCAGTGACTCCTGTAATATGTGCACGGCAACTGAAAGGTTTTAGTTGGTATGGCATAGGATTTGTTATAGGCATCTCGGCTACATTATCCACAGGGTGCCAGACTGGAACGTCAGTGAACAAACATGCTCCTTTCTGCCCCTTCCAGAGTATGGAAAGGGGACTTTGACAGATTTCTTCTTGACACAAAAAAGGAGGAATGTACTGGCAGATATAGTATTTAATGTCAAAATTATCTTTACATAAGGTATCATGGGATGTCTGACTAGGAATAACTATTTCTGGCTCTTAGTTACAGGCTGGCCTTTTATTTTTAATCAAAATAATAAGTGAATAATATAATCTATAACACTGAGATTTTACTATTAAAAATGTATTATATTGCACATGTAAATGCATAATGTACTTCTTACAAAACTAACACAAGACTGAAAACTGAGATAAATATGAATATTATAATTTATTAAGTTGTTTTATATTTTAAATTACTTTACTTTACTTTTAAACATACCTTATACTATTTTGTTTGGCTGGCTCTGTGTACATGTTATTATCAACATTTTCATAAGCATACGGGTCCATGATCCTCTGTTCATACAATGCTTGGTTTATAACCGTCTTTTCATCAATAGGAAACACTTTCATACTGTACTGTTCAGGACCTTGGACGGATGGTATGGGAGGATAATACACAGGGGGAGATTGGAGGGAGGTCTCAACATCAGTGCTTAGTGGTGATTGGACTGTACTACTCGGACTACAAGTAGTACTGTTGAGAACATCATATTGTATTGACTCTTGTAGTGCAAAGTTAGTTGCATTTGCTCCCTCCTCATCCCTTTTAAGATTCTTAGAGCTAGTCACCGAGTCGTCACTATCCGTCCCCTTTCTCTTCTTAGCTCTATTCTCTTCAATCTTCCGCCGTTTCTCCGCTTTGTCCTCTTCAGACATTATGAAAGCCTTCACCATACCCACTGCCAAACACTTCTCCAAGCGGCATTTCTGGCAAAACCTCCTCGTGACCACGGTGATGTCACACACATTATTAAACGGGCACTTGAACTCCTTGCTAGCCAACGCGTTCCGTCTGAAGAACGCCTTGCAACTCTCACAAGATATTGCGTTGAAATTATAACCTAGTGCCCTATCTCCACAAACTAAACATATTTTCTGGAGATTAGGTGGCAACTCCTTTTTTTGAGCACAAGATTCCTCTTTTTTATCACTATTATTGTCCATTGTACCAATTACGCGCGTTCTTCACATTAATAAACATTCATTAACACTTTTAACTTTGACTCAAGGGTGAAATGCATCGATTCGCGACAGGGCATTGCTAATTGCGAAAATGTGATTACAGCGATGTGTTAGCGTATTGCAAAGATAACGATAAAATTGTTAAAATAATTTGATATAAACACTTTAGGATACATATCGGGTGACTAACGTCAGGCAGCTGTCAACAATGCAGGACAACGTGACGTACCTAATCGATTCTGCATCGATAACTTACACAAGTTTATTCCAACTCTTCATCGATAACAATTGAAATAACAAACATTTCTGAAAATTACTCCCTTGAATTATGAAGACCACACATGAATTCTACAATAAATTATATATTCAGTAATAATTATATTCCGTAGTCACTGGATAGATTATACAAACATTTTCCGATGATGAAAACAAACTTGCGGCCTTTTCCTCTTCCGCGTAGAATGACCTTTTACTACAGAAACATTGGCTACTGCACTGGGTACTTTCAACGTCATATTACGCGAGATAACATAAATTATTGTTATATTATAATAAATATTTGCAAAACTTAATGACGACAATGTTGTAACAGTGCATTTGAACTAAGTACACTTGTTATGATTATTTTAACGACACAACATCATAACAGTGGTTTTATGATAATGTATTGTTTCACAAACACAATAAATATATCAGATGTATAGGTAATATAAAATATATTGAAATAATGTTTAATCACAGGTGTCTACTTAAAAGCTTTAAATTCACTAATCGATACATTTTACTTCCTGGCATCACTGGCCATCATTTTTAAAACTCATCATAATTTTACTCCTTTGTCTGTGATCATAATGATAAAAAAATTCGAACAGCCTAGCTAGTTTCACATTTACAACTTTATTATCATACTCATGAGTAACAATATATCTCGTAACAGATAAACTTATCATAATATTACATGTACGTTATTATTAGGATTTTAAGCAGTTCTTCTTAAATGAACCATAGCGTTGATAGTGTTATGGAACGTAGTTATTATATTTATTTTTAATTGTTTACTTTATGACTAACTTTCGACAGCTGCGATGAAATCCACATGCTTCAATATTTAATTAATCACTATGTGAACAACTTCATGATGTATTTGTACTGTGCCACTTTTTCCGGACTACACGAGGCCGTGACTAGTGATGGGCGATTCCGAGATGTTATATCAATCGAAAGAATCGGAGTCGTTAAAATAAATAATCGAGTCAACCATCGACTCGCCGTTCTACAAAACAATCGAGATGTTTTTCGATTGTTTCGAGTCAATGGATTTGACCGTTAGTTTTCGATCGTTCGAATCAGTCACCGAGTCTCGCTCGGTTCTTGTTTAATAGTCTGTGCGCTCGGTCACCGAGTCGATTGCATAGATTAGTATTTGGTCGATTGCATGCATCGAGCCGAGGTGCATGTTAGTTAGAGGCGTGCGTAATTTGTGAACTTTAATACATTTACTTACGATTAATTACGATACACTGTTTTATTTTTAACTAGTTTTTTAATTAATTAATATGCCACGAATTTTTAAAAGATCAATAGTATGGGAGTTTTGTTAATAAACAATTAGTAATTATTTATTCGTACGTAAGTTAACTACTTATATTTTATTCACGTCGCGGTATTGATTATTGTTGATTGCTCTTGTTAAAAGAATTATTAGTTTAAATTCGCAATCTCAACGCAAGTCAAGAACTCGCGTCTAAACCATCGAGTAACAACACTCGATTACTCTCGAGTCTCGAATGAACGCGCCGCGCGCCAATCGCATTCGGACTCGAGTCCAAGTTGAAACAATCGAGAACCATCGAGATGTTCGAACAATCGAAACAATCGAATGAAACCTCTCGTCATCGCGCATCGCTAAGGCCGTCACTGTTGGTTTTAATATTAATTAAGTCTTTGAGTGAAAGTGTGTTATGGCCGTTTTATATACTACCGAAACTCACATAAAAAATATACATGAAAACAATGGTTCCTATTACAGCTTTCCTTCATTTCTGGCGCCTTTGGAGCTTGTTAGGGTTCAATCCGACTGACTATAATTATATATAGGTACCTACTTTATCATAATTCTAATTAAGTACCTTAAGGGACGCCTATGTTCAGCAGTATACTTCCTGTGGCTGAAGAGAGAGAGAGAAAGTCTATACCGGAGCCAGGGCTAGCTCCATCCTACTCGCACAATGCCCCGCAGTTATCAAAAAGACAGTATCTAATTCATTTACAATAGGACTTAATAGATTACTATATTTACCTTGTAGCATTTCCGATAGCTGTTTAACTGTCTAATGAATCGGGTGGATAATAATAGAGGTTATCAGCAGCGCCATTGCTTTGGGAGATTCATACATACCTTATACATACATAAGTCATAACCTCAAGCCTTTTTACCAGAAGGGGTAGGCAGAGGTGCTTTCAGGACGCCCACGGTTCGCCTTGTGTGTTCCATCCCACGATGTGATGGGGGCAAGCCTATCGCCATATCGGGCATAAATTCCTGATTTCTGGCTGATAATAAAATAAAAAAAACGCTTTCTATCACCGACCCGGGATTCGAACCCGAAACCTGAGCGTTGTAATTATAGCTTAGTAAAACAGCGCTACCGAGGCAATCGGGGAGCTTGGTACGGTGTTTAATAATAATAATAAATAAATAAATTCACCCAACAGTCACATACATAGTCCTGATCCCACATTAAGATAAATTAAGTCTTGTGTCGCAAGTATCAGAAGTACGAAAGACTAGATAGATGATGAAAAATGTAGTATAGGTAATTTTATACTCACATCTCAGATCGACATGCGATAATTATAATGCTATTATGCACCGCGATGCCTACCTTGTTTGAATAATCCACTCCCCTCGAACAATTTTGCAAGTCATTCGTGAAAGATTTGATCGAGATTAGATGAACACAGCGTAGGTTCGTCATAGTCCGGAAATAGCATTACAAAATTACCTTGCAAAGAGAGATACGACCATCGTCGGTACTTGTTTGTGAGTCACTACTCTAAACCTTTCATATCTATACGTTATCATCGAAAACCATTGACAATAGGCTGATAACACTGTTTTTATTTTTATTAACATATGACTGATCGATGTTCAATACTAATTAACTTAAAGTCAATTTTTTATGTCAAAAAGATGATAGAATTACAATTCTAAATAGGGAAAATAATATCTATTATTGTTTAAGAATAGTTATTCAAAACTCTACATACAATTGGTGGAATTATTGCATAAGGCATTCTTACAGACGACTTTGTATGGAGATAAGAGAATAAGTAATTAAGAAAGTATACACGACTTTTCTAATAATTAATAATCAAATGATTAATTATTGAATTCTAGTCCCGGGCAACTAATATAACATTATTCAAATCGCCAAACACCCACGAATTAGATCGAATCAATCGATTAAGGAATCGAACCCAGGATCATGGTTCACAGTCCATATAAATTAAACACATAGCAGAACAAAATACCAAGAATTAAAAAAAAAATCTTAGATCACTTTAATGGCCCAGTTTATTGGATGGATTGATGGATCAGTTTATCATAATATCGCTACTAGTATGTGATATTTCATTGATGAAGATAGCACGGTTGCCTAGGCGATAACATTACAAATTATATTCACTATCGTTTGCATTTAACGCTTCAGTATGTATCTGCTGTTCATTTTTGACTTAATGAACTTTTTACGTCACTCCCGTTTAATATAATGTAAATCCGTATCAGTGGATATCAAAATGCCTAAAAGATTTAGGATGCCTGTCTACCTTAATGAAGCATAATATCATGAGCAGGCTATTATATGTATAGTATTAGCCATTAGGCAAAAATGTATTACGTATTTCACGCTTTTTTTTTTAAATAAAATATTATTTTTTAATTCACACTATTATTTATTTATATTCATTGAAATTTTTACCACTATTTTCTTAATTTAAATTCATTAAAATTTATTTTCTATTTTTTAGTTCGGTTTTCTTTATAAAGCGTGTTTTTTAGTTTTTTTAAACTATTATTTATTAATACGCTTTTTATTAGCTTCACCTGTATGTTTGTATGTTTGTTTGTAACCGACTTCTTTGGGCGCGATTTTGACCCACTTTAAACGGCCAGATTTCGTTCAAACTTTGTAGATTTATTGAGGACCGATGACAATACACTAATTTGATAAAATTATTCCATTTTTCAATTTGCTATTTGATTTTTGTTAATTTATATAATTTACATCTATAGTCGATAAGGTAAGAAAATTAATTAAAATTTTCTATAATTTTTCTCTACAGTCGATAAGGCAGGACTCGATGTTAATTTTTATTTCCAATAATTATCTTTAGCCGTTTTCTCTAATATTGACAAATTTTTGTATACTAAAGAGAATTTAAATTCTACAAAACAAATAATAGTTTAAAAAAATTAAAAAATCACGCTTTTATAAAGAAACCAAAGTAAAAAGTAAATAATCCAAACTAAAAAGTAGAAAATAAATAATAGTTTAAAAAAACTAAAAAACACGCTTTTTATAGAAAACTGAACTAAAAAATAGAAAATAAATTTTAATGAAATTAAATTAAGAAAATAGTGTTAAAAATTTCAATGAATATAAATTAATAATAGTGTGAATTAAAAAAATATATATTTTATTTTAAAAAAAGCGTGGGGTGCTTTTTAAGATATTATCGAAATGATAATCACTCTACTAATATCTGTCAATAAAATATTTATAACTATTGACACCATGCACCCCACGCTTTTTTTTAAATAAAATATTTTTTTTTTAATTCATACTATTATTAATTTATATTCATTGAAATTTTTAACACTATTTTCTTAATTTAAATTCATTAAAATTTATTTTCTATTTTTTAGTTCGGTTTTCTATAAAAAGCGTGTTTTTTTAGTTTTTTTAAACTATTATTTTTGTATGAAAAAATGGTATAGTTTGCTAGTTACATATTATTTTAGACTGCTGCCCCACCCTGAGCCCTTGGCTGGCTCCGCTCATGGTTAAGACGACGTAAATAATAATCACAAATAGCGAAATACAGTACACATCTATGGTCTTCCATGTTACGAATTAAAAGAGAAAAGCATTACTTTTTATGGAATTTATCGCGGATTTGGTCACGGGATGGATTAGAGTCTGTCTGGGGACCACCAAGGTTCAAGGGGCAAGGCTGTAAGGTCTTCGAAATGTGGGAAAATAAAAATTTTACCAAATCCGCGACAAAAATCCGTAAAAAGTTGACTGGGAGAATATGCCCTTAGGCAATAAGTCCGCCTGTACCATTGATATGTACAAATTGTTAAATAAAATAAATAAATAAATGTCGTTTTATTTAAATATTACTTAACTATTTCTTCCATTAGAAAAGAAAACGTGACGGTATCCTCAAATAAAATGCATGCATAATACATATGAACTATTTGTAATTACGCACCGTTTTGCTTGTTTGTTACAAAACGTGACATAATAACTGAATTAACGTAAACAAAAACACAATATTGCCAGGTTTGTCACTTCCGCACACACTCCAGTCAGCATTTTTATGTTGCGGGCAATATTAATCGATAGTACATTACGTTTACTGGAAAGTAATATGAACAATTAAATATGTTTTGCACTTCATGTATTGATATAGATACGAGCATCCTAAATATTGCAATACTAAAATACGCAAACTGAGGCTTCTCGTCCTCAGACCCTCGTCATCGTACCCTCGATTGTAGAGGAGGCTCGTGCCCAGCGGTGGGACGTATATGGACTGATGCAGAGGATCCTCGTAAATCCGGGAAAACACTGGCTCATACCAGAATACGACATACATGCCTGGGTTCCTATATCGGGTTTTTCATTCTATGTACCGTAACTACTCCAACGATACGAATATTCTATAATAATAATATCCAGCCATTATACGTCCCACTGGAAGGCATCGGCCATCTCAACAATCCAGAACTCAATCGAAACCACTTTCATATTATATGAATTTATATTGTATTTTGTTTTTTATTTTAAATGCCTTGGATAGGGAGGGGTGGAAGAAGGAAAGGGAGACTTTGCCCTGCAGTGGGACAGTGTAGGCTAAAAATAAAATAAAGAAAATTGCATGCATCATTAAAGAAGGTAAATTTTCATAATCACCCAATTTCGCACATTCACAGCAACAAATCACAAATGGTCATTAATAAAAGAGATCAAAAGACGCTTCTCGCACAGTCGCCATGGACCGAACGTGCGCATTGTTTATACTCGTGCACCTACTCAGAGTCGTCACTCTGGCCACCGCCGACACGTACAGCGTGAAGATAGAGACGACGCACCACGTCAACCTGGTCGACAGCAGGTTTCTCAGCTTCACTATTGACCCCAAGTATCTGTTTTCGAGCAGCGGGAAATATGATAAGTAAGTGAATTTAAATTTTACCGATATCGGATTATGTTTAGTAATAAAGTTTGGAAGCTGGTTCCGTCACGATGTTTTTTCTTTATTAATCAAGCGAGCGATAATTAAGTTTAACATAAATTAACTTTGCACAATTCAGAGATGTTTTTTTGATGTCCAGACTATAACCTCTATCTGAGTAATTCATTATGCTTCAAAAGTTGTTACTCAATACAATCCTAATGATTTTGTCTTTCCTCCAGCAAAGAATGCGTGTGCATGGCGTCATCGCTTACCCCAGCGTATCTGCGGATTGCTGGGCCTTCGACTGCGCACATGAGCTTCCACAACGCCACCATCTCCATCGAGGATGAGCAGGGTAGGCAGGCGGAGGACCTAGCCGTGGGCTACCGGCAGTGGAGGAAGTTCTTGCAGTGGGCTCAAACTACCGGTAGGTAGATTATACATACATATATAAACTCACGCCTTTATGCCAGAAGGGGTATGCAGAGGCGCCACCAGGACACCCACATTTCGTCTCGTATGTTCCGTCCCATGACATCGAGGCAAGCCTCGGCGAGCCTATCGCCACATCGGGTACAAATTCCTGACTTCGGGCTGATAATGAATAGAAAAATCCAGTATCACTTAGCCCGATCCGGGATTCGAACCCAAAACCTCAGTTTTGTAATCATACCGTAGTACAACTACGCCACCGAGGCAGTCAATCAGACACCTTATACTGGTGCGATAAATGATTACTTGCACCTGACAGTAAGAGCAGTGCAGAAGGAGTATCCACCGAAGCGAGATGGCGATTTATTGCCGGTCGACATCATTATGCCGGCTTGATGGTATTGGGAAATAGGTACTTGGATGACTCCGAAACACCACACGCTTACGTGGGTCATTATTATAGGTCCGTAATCGTTGTGTAAATAAAACTGATTGTATGGATTTTATCGCGGTTTTGAATTTATATTGACTTGCCGAATTCGAAGAATTTAGAGCTTTCGTAGTCTTGGGGCAGACTGAGGCCTTTGCCATACTTAAAGTATCCATGACATATTTGTCTAAAATACACGTATTATGAGTTCTATTCTATGTTCAGGGTTCGACTTGGTATTTACCCTGAATAACCAAGAGCGGATGACGTCGGGCATGTGGGATCCCAACACCACGCTTAACATCCTCACCGTGGCGGAGAAGGCGCACATCGGAGACATCTTCTGGCAGCTGGGCTATGGTAATTTATTTAACAATTGTACGAAGACTAAAACATTTCAGACGGCTCGTTTTTACTTTTATGTAATATTACATAAAGGTAATAATGAAATAACGTGTTACCTATATGTTTACAAACTATATTAATAATTCCTTAATTTTTTTTCATAAAGCAAACTTTGTGGTTAAAGAGTAGGATTCAATCACAGGATCTTTGTATGAATAGCCAAAAAATATGTACGTAAAACTTGTAATAGCGCCATAATCTGAACTAGAAGAAATGGTTTTTATGTCACGACTTTTTTATTTGATTCGAAACTTAGTTTATTACAATTTCAGTAATCTTTTATATATCATGGAATTAATTAAAGTGTCTAATAAGTTAAAACGACCTTATTTTAAGTGATAACAATTAACACGTAGTCGTAAGATTTTATTATGCTGAATAAAGTATGAGGCTTAGCATGTAGGTGCTAGATTTCACACATAAAACGAAAATAAACTTATATAAATAAACTTTATGATATTGTTAGAAATACTCATAATATTATTCCACTACAGAGTGCACCAACCAATCAATTGAAGAGTACCTCAACGACCTGGAGACGCTGCGAGTGATCATCGAGACGTTTCCCCCCGGGAGAGCGGGCGCGTGGAAGGTGGTCGGCGGTGACGTCACGGGGTGCCTGCACGCCGACTCCAAGAGCGACTTCAAGGACTACGTCATGCTTTCCACTGATATGATGGACGCGATTATGCTCAATGGGTGATGGGTTTTAAAAAAGTCTTTATTGTATAGCGAAATGACTGGTGTCACAGACACAAACACCTATGGAAATTTTGCTTTTTAAAATGGAATATGAAATATCAAATAGTGGGTGTATTTCAACTATTGTGTACGGTGTGTTAATGATTATCAGGCTGCTAGTAGGTAGACTGCGAAACTTGAATTTATAGCCATATGATTATTATTAACAGTGCATTATCCAATATTGAAAAAATCATGGGCGATATTCAGAACATGTTAAGGAAATATCATGTTTTTCGATGCAAGATCAAATAACTGACCAGAATAATGATTTTACATCTAGTCTAGTAATCTTCTCATTTTGGTTCAGTGTTATCCCTACTCAATAGGAACATTTAACAAATCCCAGTCGTTAAATAATAGTAGAACTATTTTATTTTCCTCCAGCAACTCATCAGCTCAAGAGCTGGAGCGTATGTCAGAGACAGACCGCTTAAAGCTGCTGAAGTTGCTGACGCAGACCCCGACGCCGCTGTGGCTGACGGAGACCACTCCTCGCGGCTACAACGAGTTGGAGCGCGCCGTGGACTGGCTCAGCAGCCTCGGGTACTCCTCCAGGAACGGCTTCTCCGTGCACTATAGGGAACTGCTTGAGGAGGAGATGTATGAGCCCAGCTTGGTAAGATATTTTCGTGTTAACTATTGACCTTTGAAATGATGCATTATTATTTATTAATTTGGAAAGAATAGCTGGACAATCATGGCTGAATTTTTACTTGCTTTTATATAAAAAAGCGTAAGGTTATAAATCTAGTTTATGCTTAGGAATTCAAGACGCAGACAAGTTAGTATAGACCTACTATTTATTACTTTATTTCGAAAATTAAATTTTAATTACCAATTTTAGAGCTTCTACATGGCACTGCTGTTCAAAAACCTGGTTGGCGAGCGAGTATTAAACCTGGAGATGGACCCCGAACAGGCGATAATATTCGGACACTGTACATCGCTGCGTCATCAGCCAGTGCCCGGTGCGGTGACTTTATACGGAGCAAACATGGATGACGAACCAGCTAGATTTTCGCTCAAATTGTCAAAGAGAGAGGAAGGTGGTGATATCATGCAGTTTATACTTGGCCATGACCATAGTGGGTGAGTGTATTTAAAGTTGTATTTTTATGTTAAGTAAAATATGAAATAATGATACTAAAAAAAAAATTGGTAAAGAGTATTCTTTACCTAGAACATATTTTTAACATGATTTTGTTTAATAGCTTTTATTATTATATTTAATCTATGTACATACTCGTTAATGTACTATATTTCTAGCCAAAGAACATTCACTTCATTACAGGAATATCGTAGTTAACGGCCGTGCCATGTACTATGAAGGAGACATAAGACCAGTTGTAAAGAGAGTACGACCATACAAAACATTGCTCGTTAATTTGCCTCCAAAATCATTTGGTTTTTGGGTATTAGCTAATACGAATATAGAAGCTTGTCAAAATGTTGAAGAAGTTTCTAAAGATAATGATGCTGTTACTGTACCAGAAACTAATATCAAAGCAAAAATAAAACGATCAGTACAAGAATATGAAGATAGCAATTTAGAAGATGTATCGTTTGATCTAAGTGAACCTACAAATACTTTGAACACTGGTAATGAAGCCTTAGCTGCTAGGATAGATAACCTTAACAGCGATCTCAGGAAAGCCAAAGAAAGTTTCAAACATAACATCTCAAAAAGAGTCAAAAGGCAAGAAAGTGAGACTGATAATAGAGTAAATAAAGGAAAATTTAGAAGGCTTAAACCAAAAGAGAGAAGAACTTGGAAATCTGAATTGAAATCTAAAGGTTTGTTAGAAAATATTCTCCATTCGACGAAACGTAACTTTACGCGGAATAAACTTGAGAGAGGCAGAAAATTTATAAGATTTGGTAACAGTAAAGTCAGCAAACGCTATTCAAAGAATACAAATGGTAAAATAAAGGCGAAAAATGAGAAATCAATCACAAATTTAGAGAACCAAACAATTTCAAGAAAGCGAAGGGATGTAGAGAAACCTAAAGATTATGAAGACATTTCAGCAGCAAACAAAATAGATAACGATAGCACAGAAAGTGCGAAGGTCTGGGAAATGCTACGTAAAATAAATAAACAATTGAATGATTTATCATTAGAAAAAGATGGTTATGTGGATGAAGATAATCATGATAAAAAACATCATGTTATGGTGAGAACCAAAGTAACTGACGATAGTGCTTCTGTAGAAGTAGGTGATGTTAACACTGGGTTTATTAAAACGACGGTTTCAAATTTAATGGATATTTTAAACGATTTAAACAAAAATTTAAATAGGGTTTGGAATACAATCACTCTACTAGATTAGTTGTTGATCTCAAGGTATTTGAGATATAGGGAATTGCAATAAAAAAACCAATTTGGATGGGGTAGAAGTTTTCTATGACGAGCTGATTAAATTATAGGTTTAAGCAATTGAATAAATCGAAGTGACTCGCTTTAAGTATTAATTTTAAGCCTTAAAGATATTGTTGTAATAAGATGTTTTTGTAAATATGTGTTTTATATTTGTAATGTAAATATTGAAATAAATGCGTCTTATTGTGTCTTATGTCTTTTTTTAACTGGCCTACCAAGTTCCAAACTTATTTTTTTCCTAACATCATTTATTACGGTTCAGTCAGTAGCAAAGTCAGAAGTTTTGTAAAATACAGGATGGGTGTAAAGAAATGAAACAACACAATAGTGGTACAATGTAGTTTATTATTTAACAACATGTTAGATAAACCATTCTCATGAGCGGACGCGCCGCCACGAAAATGGCTACCCTCCTAAACTTTTTACGTAACTAAGGGGGTTCCCGTAAATAAACCTTAACAATGCTCTGCAACAAGACGAACCGAGTGGCAGCGAACAAGCTTCTAGAGATCTACAGTGAGTGATAGATAAACAACTAATGAACATCGTACAATCAATACAAAACGGCAGTCAGCCAGAAACGCAGCGAACCAAACAACTCTTAATAACAACGTGTGTTACAGAAGCTCAATCCATTTCATTTATTACCTAAAAACATTTTTTCAACAATAACCTTTTCGTAATTCATACATAATTCTAATTTTATGTAATCGTGGATATACTACTAACGTTTTATTTTATTATAACAATACAACATAGTGAACAGCATTCATTGAATATTTACTGTTGATTTATACATCGGGTTAACTTTACCTATAATGTCACTAAAATAAGCTAACGTTCTAACGTGTTGGCCGATAACTATCTTAAAAACAAGAACACGCGAAATATACAAATCCATGCTCAAAGATCCACAACAAAGTAACGCTTCAGGCACTACCAAATGGTAGATTTGTTTATTTCGCGTGCTGGTAACACTTTAGTCTATGATTTTAAGGAAGCGGCGAGTGTCTTTAATGAGAGGACGCTCACCGCTTGCTTTACAAAATAATACTGTTATTAAAGTGTGATGAAGCTCTTGTGTTAGTGTTCGAGGTGTCGTTGTCTATGTTGTCTATGACCTACGTATTACAATGTCTATTTTGTACAATGTTCGATTTTTATCCCATGATGGTAGTATTATCTGAAACGGGGCCCATTTCGGATTTAAATTTACTTATTCATTGGGGTGTTTTATAAGTAATTTTGTCGAATGTTTTCATTACGTTGTGTATATTGGTCGTTTTATTTTCGGTATATTTGCGTAAATAATTTAACTTTGGTATACTATATTTAAATACGATACCCAAAAACACTAAACAGGTAAATTTCAGGTAATAATACTTTCAGTTCTTATTTGCCATCTCCTCGCAACTCAAAGTGACACATTTGTAAAATTCTACCATTTTTGTACATAATGGCAACACTGGGCCATTAATATATTTTAAGGTCTTGATTTTTTTTTAAATAAATTTATCCAATTGTATTTCCATTTATTTAATCAAGCAGTACTGAAATAACAATTACATTGAATATTAAACTTCAACATTGGCAACAATAATACCGTAAATATTGGCAAAAACTAACAAATTGTTTATTTTTACTTTTTTCACATTCCTAAAACTCAATTAATGATCACATTTCAATTTAAACTTTAAAGTTTCAACACGATACGCTACAATACGTTATATTTAGTTTACAAATGTCTCACGATGCCGACAACGCCCATAACTTCTAAAGTAACATCTAGTGCGACTATCATATGCTAGAATATCCAATATGTTTAACAAGTTACACATCGAGACACACAGACCCACGGAAGCGATACTGGGAGCGGGTGCCTTCAACTATTTTATACAATAAAAAGAGACGGATTAGACGTTCAAGATTAGGGTTGCCATCGCTTTGCTTGTAGACTAGACGGTTAGATTGTCTGGATGGAGGAATGTCTTTTGTTGTTAACAGAAAGCTTACGCATTTATCGAGCGATAAATGTTAATATTTCCCTGCCTAGATGGATTGGGCATGCTTTGAAGATGTTGTGCAGTTGTTTACTGTCGTAAATTGGCAGCAATTGGTATTGGTATAGATTTAATTAAAACTCTATGAGATAAGTGAGTAGTCTTTGCTTCAACCCGCTTCCGCCACCGCGCCGCTCCCGACCGTGTGACCACGCTACCCTACGTCTCCACAACTCGTCTAAAACAATGACAACATCGGGGAAATTTGGTACAAGACAAAATATGTAGTTTGTTCCGAAAGTCTACAGGCATCGTAGGCCAAAAAGTCATTCTAACTTAAACAAAGTATAGCGTATATTACCCTGGGTGTCAAGTCATAAGATTCACAAATGCAAACTATTAAAATTGTTATAATGGGACAAATCTAAAATTGGTCACGTCTTAAATGTACGGCTACGGAAAAAATACATTTTTTATAAATGTTGAAAAATAATTTTATCTTTCACACACCGATTACTCTACGCTACATAACTACCTTGTATAAACCTCTTTGTAAATTCACTATATATAAAGAGTCACCCACGACGGTGCACTTACAGTTTACACATGAAAGACGAGTGGGCTGTGAGATACATACTCGTATTTAAACAATTTGATATCACCCAAATTCCTTTGATCGCGCGGTCAAGCGTACATCTATAGAACATTGAAAGCTTACAAGTAACAAACTCGCCTCGAGAAGCAACTGTCGAGAAGCCAGAGACCACCTCGAAACACTCAAGAGCTGCCACACTCATGCAATAACACGGTTATCATTAAATTAGTGACATTATACTCACGATCACGCTATCAAAATAATTCTAATCCACTAAACTACATGAGTCAACAACGAAGGGAAAGGGCTAACAGCTACTGTTAAAGAGAAGATAATTAGATAAAAGTTTAAGCATAGCCTATTATATAGAAGTCGCTAACAAGTAAGTTTGCAGATACAAGTATAAATTTGGAAATTCACTCACTCAATGTCTAGCCGGTGTGGTCTGGTATTTTGATCTTCAACTACCACAAATTAGTGTACTTTTTCAAATATTTTATGAAATTTCTAGGTGTCACTAATTTACATGTGCCAAGCCATATTAATCTTTACTTACATGGGTTAGTTGTCAGTGTACTATACAATTGTATTGTTCAGTATTTAAGTGCTGTAATGTAGTTTAAGACGGTGAAAACATAAGCACAGATAGCGGTATAAATTCCTTTGAACACAGATTTGTAATATAGTACTTTGATAATTACAACGACGATTTTTTGCCGCTGGCAATACTGCGTGGTTGACATTGCTAACAACCAATCACAGAGGAGAATGATAATAATAGTGTCAGTTTTATGTTGTCATTCAAAGAGGATGGTTTCTTCTTGTGATTGTTGTCGATTTTTATAGCCATCTTAGCAGTTTCAGTTATTTATGTTTTAAGTGTTATTACCAATTAATATATTTAAAACAGAGACATATCGAAGTGAGCGAATTTCCGTACATAGATAGAAGTGAGTACACTCGAAGGAAAGTAGTGTCCGGAACAATGTTACATTGGTCGTGTTAAATTATACACATATCCTGAAACCTTACATTCTATTATTGTTTACCCAGAGTAACTACGAACAACCGTTTAGCTAGAAATGCCATGCAAGTACATAGATCTATTATTATTATTTTTATTGTAATATATGTTAAACCTAGGCTAATCACACGTACACTGTGAAATTTACTTATCATAAAGATTGTGAATAGAGTAACGACGGACGGGCATCAGAGTGGATGCCCTTAACACTATGGTTACTATGCGTGCCCAAAACAAAGTCTATAACAAGCTATGAAAATATCTTATGTGCACGGTGAGAATGGTAATATGAATCAGAAAAATAGCGTTTTGTCGTAAATAATCAGAAATTATTTGTTTTTTATTTACATGTATATAGAATATCTGCTTGGAATTAAGTTAGGAGTAATTGACCGCAATGTCGAGAAACGAAAGCAAGCGAGCGTTAATCAAACAAAATAGAAAACAAAAAAATACATGATGTGCTGAGTGTTGGAGTCGATAGAGAAACGTTTAAGATTGAAGATTGTAAAGTTAGGAAGCTAATAAGGAAAGATGGCGCCAGCGGCATTCCGCTTCGGGCGCTGAAAAGTTTATTTATATTCATATATCACAGCTTTTGACGATGACAAATCTTTTGCATTTGCAGCTTTATATATTGTGCACACAATTTGTACATTGTGCACACAATTCATATATTGCGCTCACAACGTACACATTGTGCTCACAATTTATATATTGTGTACACAATTTTTTCGAACAGTTACATCTCTGACATATTTCACACCGCAACCCTGTTCCTAGATAACATACTCCCAAGATCTTGTAACACTTCGATGGAGAATATCAAATTTTTGATCGCTTTTTATACTGCTTTAGCTGTCGACAGTACATCAGTACAGTTGGTAAATTACTATGAATTTTGAAAAATTGTCACTCCATCGAAATTATTGTTTGTAAAACGTCTGGAGTCACACATCGTTGGTATTACTTAAGAATTGTGACACAGGGTGTATTTGTTTCTTGGTTTTAGATTATTTTGAAATGATCCTGTATACTTCACAAATCCTAGTCCGTTGGATCTATTGGAGCTAATAAGAAATACCGCACTCATGACTCCAGCCGGAAGTAGGCGTACGAAGGCTCTCAATAGGGATCATTGGATACACGTCTCTTATGTGTCGAATCGATTACACTCTCAAGTACAAGTCTCCCACTATCGCCGCTAGATGGCGTTAATCATTCGAAAAATTTGTTCACAAACGTGTGTTAACATTATATCTAAGCGTAAAACATCGATAAACGTTTAGACATTAGAAACAAATTGCGTCTACCACTAACACGGTACAACTGTAAAACCAACGGCAAAAATGTAAATCTTTATCATATTTTTATCTACACACTTACAATTTTATTACTAAAACGAACAAACTTCTTAATCATTACACATGCAAGAAATTATATGGACAACGATCGGAAGCCTGCGGGAGGCAGGCGCGCCGCCGCCCCGCGCGGGCTGCCGCACAACAATCATATAACCTACGTTAGTTTCGATGTGGATATTAAGGCTAGGTTCGTCCATGTACACCGTACAAACGATATCAACACTGCTGAAGCACGCATGCAAAAGATTTAAAGGCAAAAGTTGAACGACGCGGAGGAGCCTCGCCGGGCGCGGCCGCCGCCGGGCCGTCGGAATTTGGATGAAAACAAATATTCACAGCGAATACATTGTTATTTCAATGTAACGTCGAAGAGACAGCGAAGGGAGCTCAGTTCCTACACGCGTGCTATACTAGTTTATACATATCCCTCGTTCAACACCGATCCGTCTAGATGTATTAATATTATTTCCTCTTTACACTTAAATAACAATATATCACAAGCGTCAACATATAAAAACCTAACGTTGGCGTGTGTATATATACCGAATGTTTGCGTTCGACTGCGAGGTCCCGCGCTGCTGCGATGACTTTTTGACCGTACGTTCCGAAACGTGTCGTGTCGACTGTCGAGGGTCGCTCCACACCTTTTTATTTTAATGAATGTATAAAAATATTATTGCTCATTATCAAGCACCAACGCGCCACTAGCCAACTACGTTCCGAAAAAATTTAGAATTCAAGTCTCTCCTACAAAAGGTTTTTGAGCGCGACCTGTGGTTTCCGAACGAATCGTTCCGTCTGTGTGGGGGTGGGGGTGTCGGGGCTGGTGACTGGTGATCTCTGGTGAGTCGTACGATGACCTTAGCACAGCTACATCATGTATTCAGATTATAATTATATGTAAATAAGGGCGCGGGAGGCGCGGGCCGGCGCCGCTCACTGCATCACGCATTTACTCTCGATCTGCGACTTCAGTTCGTTCACTTGCGTTTCGATGGTGTTTTTCAGTTCTGAAACATTTAATAAAACGTCTATAAGTTCGGTTCCCGAGAACGTTACACCCATTCCTATGACTTGATGATCTCTAGGACGTGCATTATTTTAACATACTATATTACTAAAGAAATTAATTTATAAACAATAGATAGACTCGATTGGGATCCAATTACCGACAGTAACATATCCTTAACTTCCTAGAACTATATTCATTGTTACTCCCTGGCTGAACTTTAGTGTTACTCATAGGCACTATATTGAAGTATGAAGGTACTCACTGGTGAATTCGTCCTGATCCTCGAGCTCGGCCTCGGCGGCCAGCTCCTCGGGCGTCTTCTTCTTCCTCATGAGCGGGTTGTCGGGCTCGGCCTGCTGCTGCTCCACCACCTCCTCCTTCTTCGGGATTTTGTACTGCAACGCAAACAAACAAATTGTCATTGGTCACTCGACGTACATATAAAAAAGGTCCTGAATCCTTGGGTGATGAAGCTGTGCAGGTAATTTTAATGATATCCAAAAAGTAAGTGTGTAGCAGAAGATAACTGTCTGTGTCCAAGTGGTCATATGCAATGGAATCACTTTTTTTTAAGCCAGGATGAAAAATATACACATTTATATACACGGTGAATTTTTCAAGTGGGCGTGGTTGGCCAAATCCGAAACTATGAGGAATAGCGAAAAATACTGAAAGGAGTCACGAGCCCGATTTTGATGAAAACTAAAACTGCATACTTGGATTTTTGATAAATCAATATTCCTAGCTAAGAATCGAACCCGATGATTTTGAAAAAATATGTATCATATTCTGGGATAAGCGTGTAGATATACGTCAGGACTTGATCAAAGCGCCCGAAACATCAGGTGAATTGCAAATAGTTTGCTGAACCTTTCCTTTAAAATTGGATTAAGAAGTTTAAAAATTTTAACAAACACAACAGTTTTGAATAATTCGTTCCGCCTGGACGGTCACCATCTAGTGTCGAGTTTAGTGACCGCACTATATATACGGTGCAACCAGATTGGCATGATCATATCGACCGGAGAGAAAATCTATGAGGTGCATTGTCGTCAAACAAAAGAAAAAATTCAAAACAAGACTAAACAATTGTCCACAATAATGAGCCCAGGGGACGAGTGAGTCTGCTCCAAGCTTCCAATTTGTGGCGATATCGAGCGATCAGCAGCGCCAAGCGCGCCCGGGGGAAATCACTAGCCCTTGCGATGGCTTTAATAACTATTGTAAAGTTTGATGAGAGTATTTATGGAAGACATTTTTAAATGGCGAATTTTAGAAGCTAGTCCATTATTTCTAATTGTAGGTTGCCATAGCCTAAGAGATTTGGAACGAAAGATTATTTCATAGTCTCATAGTCTTATAGTTGACGGATTAATAACTATGTGTAGTGTTTGTGAATATAGTTATACAAATAAGTCATCATTCTAAAATATTAGTCAATTGTAATATTTACATAAACTAAACAAGTACACAAATAGATCTACATACATTTATAACACATACAGTTCACTGTCTCGTGCTCAACACGCCGGTATACGAGAAGCTACGGTGAGAGTAGATATACATAAAGTACTTATTAGAACTGTGTAGCCGAGCCTGCATTACACTACACAAAATGTGTAGATAATACACTATGGATACTTAAAACATTAGATTACATAGGAGGTTTATCCTATATTCCACTTTTAATTGAAAGCCAGATTCTTAGACCTGGTCAAGGTCGCAGGAAGTCGCTGGATGCAGGTAGCTTCCAACAGGTCTATGTGGAGGTCCGTGGGGGAGACCGATGTTCAGCAGTGGACTGACTGTAGCTGAAGAGAGAGAGAGAGAGAGAGGATCTTAGAAAGTCTAGAAATATTTAAATACAAACAAGTCCTGAGTTATGAAAATCAAAGTTAAACAACATTCTAGAAAATATTTTATAAAATAAAATACAACTAAAATTATCTGAACCATAAGCGGATTTTTTAAATCTGCAATTAATTATATGCGGCGCGGTCCAGTGTTGCCAACGCAGAATTTATTTTAATTTTAAAGCAATCTTTCAGTAGGCAACCCCGAGGGACCTCACTAAAGCATGTAACAAGCTAAAACCCGTCGCGGCTTAAGTCTCGAGATTATTAAATATGATATTCTTGAGGCATTTCTCATCGCACAGAATTGGACGCTGAGTTATGGAACGTAATTTTATGATGAAGAATTGTTGTTTATATTGGCAGTTACTTTAAAATGTTTTTATGATGGAGTATGTTTTAGAATTGGTTCAGACATTAATTAATCGAAGCCTTGTTCTTTCTCTACTATAGTAATTTACTGTAGCGCAATAACTTTACGTTAATTCAAATCGAAACATTGCATTATGAGGACAATTTTTTTTAAAATATAATAAATACATTATTGTTGTATTTAAAAAGCGCCCTCACTAATGCCAAGCAAATGACAAATTGTTGGTTTTGAATCAAATGTCATGTCAAAGATAATTTATTTAAACAAATAAGATTATTCTCGAAAAGTATATTGGAAAGGCAAAACAATTTATTCTACATTGCAGTCTTCTGAGTTCTTCTCTTCTGTTCTTCATTCTTCAGCAGAGAAAGCATCAAAGAAATCAACCTGACTCGATTAGGGAGTCGCGCATGGAAACGGACTCCCTACTAGAGTCAATTTAACCTCCATGAGCTTTATCGGTAGGCTTAATTCCTCGCTGTTCTGTTTTTCTTTTGCTTCTTTACTTGCTTTCCTAAAGCTTACATGTAGCTTACACAATACACATATGAGTATATTATTTTGTTTGTCTAGTAACAATGTATTAATATTTATATAAATTTATTTGAACTAAAGACTATTGTTAAGCAGCGGTCTTCCTAATAATGATTAAAAGCTTGGCTTTCGTCCAACATACTTAATATTGAGCTGGCAAATTCAAAATACACTTATTTAACTTGTCATAACTGAATGTATCTCGAAAGCCTCTACGTATTCGAATATTAATATACATACATATCTACAACCGCTTTTCTACTAAGAAATACTAAGTTTGTCTTTACTGTAATAAATAAAATTTAATCTAGAAATTGCAACTTACACGAAACTAGTTTACAATCTCACTTACAACGTAAAATCTAGGCGGTAAATGAACGGAGCTGGCCAAGAGTTTAATTTCCGCTCTGATGACTTAGTAACGCGTTTAGCTTGCACCCTGTTGTCCTATCCCTAGGCTCCTAACCTCGGTCCCTTCCACCCCGTGTCCACGGTAATCGCTGCACAAATTGAACGCGGTGTGGGGTTAACGACCCGTTCTAACCCTTTCAGCGGGGCTTATGTTATCGGCCTATCTGGGGGTATTTCCGACCAACTTTTTCTGTTTTTTAAATTTAAACTATTTAGGTTAAAGTTTTTATAATACCCGAATATATTTTATTGCTGTAAGTGGCAAGACAAGCATGCCATTGGCCTGATGGAAAGTGATACGACCGCTCATAGACAGTAGCAAAACCAAACAACACCATGAATTACAAAGCAATGCTTGGCATTCCACTGCGCTTGCCATTCTCAGACATAAGAAGTTAAGTCTCATTACATCTAGTAGTTACTATCTACAATGTCCTTTACACCAGAACACAACAGTGCATTTACACTGTTGTTTGGTGGGAGGAATAAGCATTGCGATGGTACTTACCCAGGTGCATCACATATGAGAGACCTACCAGTAAAGCTGTTGGGTGGTTGTAACTGTGACTGTTGGGTGTAGTTGTAAAATATTACTTGATATAATATGTAGAATGTAGATTAATTACTACAGTAGCTAAAGAGGCAGTTTTTAGCCTGGGCAACCTGATTTTTATTTGAACATATATTTTTATAGCTTACCTATAGGCAAAATATTTTTGCTTGTGAAATTTAGGGGGAAATCTATTATGCGGAAACATTTCTAGAAGTAAAATATACTTTTTCACTTACTAAAACGGTATAAACTTCATTCAAATATTTCATAAGCCCTCCAAAAGTTCGCGATACATCAAGCAAGGTATTTCTCACCAGCGCAGAAATCGAAGTATAATACACGGCGGAACTATTCGAGTGTGAAATGGACCAGGGCGGGTTCACTGGTAAATTACTATCGAGGCATGAAGATGAGGGGCGAGGGGTTCGGGACGAGGGGGAATAATGTGACAAACATTTGCTCTTGTACCATGTACTGGGCGCAGAAAATTGCATGAGCTCGGTAAGGAATGTTGATGGAATATTTGAGATATTTTGCACAACGCTAGGTTTAGATTGTGAAAGTAGATGTATGGTGACATTGGATTTTTTAAAATATATTGGGGTCTGTGGTTTATCTCGGAATGTTGTTGATAGAATTTTAGATAGTAAAAAAAATGGTCCGCCCCAACAATAGGAACTGCAGAAATATTCATCGAAATTTAATATAATTTGGATGTATTGAAATATGCGTAAAACTTATCAACCATGTCGATATAATAGTGTCGAATGACATGATCATTTATTACTTTGGATTTTGATTGATATCACCATAAGACATTCTATTCGAACAACACTGAATAATTAATACCACCTTATAAATAGGCATGTTGCCGAGTAAAGAAATTAAGTTAAACCGTTTTTGCTATCGCTACTTCCGTGAGCAATGTATCGGAAAGTTCATTCTCGCGTTGCATAAACGATTTATTCTGCCGACCGTACCGCGTTATAGTGTATTGATTTTATCGCGCCGCACTCTTTGTCACCATCGACGTTGTTTGCGGCCTGCATTTTGGGCAATTTGCTTTGTGACAAATAGCCTTTTAACAGTATATTGCGTTTTTTTGAATAATGAATTTCAAAATAAATTTTGTTTGTAACATTTTTTATCTGGCTGCTAAATACGTCGTAGTGAACCCCGCATGTTTATTGAATTTCGTTTTACGATAGTTGACCGGCGAGAGAAAACCATCTACCATAGAAATTGTGGTTGGTTTGCATTGTATTTAATACTATCAGGTGTACCGTATTGATTTTTAAGCCCAGTATAAAATGACGAAGTATTAAAAAACTCTAGATGAATATAGGTTTATCCAGCAAAGAAGCAGTAAACGAGCTTGTTCTTCACTTGAAGAAATGTGTGTGCGCAGTGCTCGGGAGCGAAGTGCTCAATGTACGTAGTTTGGGATGTTTACCCGCTAATAGTGTTTGTGAGGTGCAGGAGTGGAAATAAACACATTGACAATGTGTTTCTTTAGTATTGTAGAAGAATTTCAAATCGATGATTTAGGAAGGCGCCTAAGGCCAGGAAGTAGGTTTTCGTTGAGATATTAACTTGCGGGTTTGATATGTTTTCAAATTACATATTTTGTATTTTGTTTTTCATAGGTATCTATAATGACAAGATAAGCTTCAGTGTGTTATATTTATAAAAACTTGGAGTCATTACGAAAGATAATTCAAAAATGTTCTATCTCATAGATACATATGTGTTTATTTCATCATAGATTTCAATAAGGAGAAAAAATGAATTCTTCTACGAAATATTATAAAACAACAAACATAAAACTCTTTATATCTTAATTCCCAAAAAACACTATTCCCCAAACTAGTCATAAAAATCCCAACAATATTCTCACACTTCCGATAGTCACGTAGTTAAAACATTATCTCTCATTAATCTCCGAAACAAATAATAACTGGAGAAGTAGGAAAGGTCACAATAAGTGTATTAAAGCTGAAAGTCCTCGGGTAATGGCGTCGTGCGTAATGCGCACTTGAGGAAACTTGCCTTAACTCAGCAGTTTGATAGCTGCAAGTTTTAATTGTACCCAACAAGGTCGGGTCGCTGATGTAGCGATTTCAATTATTATTTGTATTATATTATGACAAAGTATTTGGACAACGTATAAAAATTTAGACCTGAATGGTGCTGCTTCGAATATTTTTTAACTAAGATTTTTATAAACTCGCCATAATCCGGTCCAAATCAAAAATTCGAAATTAATTCTGAAAGTAAATTAAATATTTTTAATTACATCAAGTAATGAAACGTATGTTTTTAAAATTTTGCATTTGTTTTCTAGTCCACATTAATTCAAACTAGACCTATAAGTAGCAAATTCATTATAACAACTTAAAATTAAATAAAATATTTGAATGTTCCCTTTTCACCCGGGTATACAGACGCCGCGCCTCGAAGGGCTGGAATTGGCATAAGATCGCTTATTAACTCCACTCACCAACTCCGCAAATGAGACGCCCGGGTGTGCTCTAACAATATCCGGGTTATTCCATTATTATTTATTAGAAGTATTTATTGATATTTCGATAAGTTTAAGAAGATTGAGGGTACGAGATTTTGTTTGAAAGTTGCATTTGATTTGAAAAGCCATGAAAAAACATAGAAAGAAAAGTTTGCGTATGAATTTATAGAAATGAGATTATTGAAGTGAAATGTGTTGGCATGGAGAATTAATATAGCTAGGGGGATTTACAAAAGCATTGTTCAAGTAATGAATGAAATTGCTAACTGAATTCAACAAAATTGACGATGTCTTAAGAGAGACAAGATCAAACTTTGGGTGATAATATCGGGTTTTTAAAATATGAACTTTAAAAGTGGTTCAGGGTTTTGAGATTTTACATTTTGGTGGTGGAGGAGAGTGGTGAAATTTTGTACGGAAGTGCCGACTTTTTAAGTAGCGACTTAATATAAAATCATATCTACTTGTTTAGTATTTTTATGTTTTAAGTGGGTGAAATGAAATTGTTAATAATAAAGTAAATAACTGCAGCTATAGTAGATAGTGCAGACGAAGTTGCGGGCAAAATCTAGTATTATAATAAGTAACGACTGTAAATGGTTTAACATTCGACTTAACTTTAATAAATTAGTATTCAATCCAAAAATAAATTTCAATGTAAATGTCCGCAACTGTCGTGTTCCCATAATGAATGACATTTAATATTCCGAACAAAGTATTCTGGGAATTGTCGACGTGACTTGCACTAAATAAATAAATCGATAGTTACGTCACCGCAAAACGGGTCATTGACCTAAATAAATAATGCGGAAATAATACGTGTAATTTCAGTAAGCCAAGTATTGAGTAATGTGATATCGTAATTAAATGTAATATCCTTTAACACAGGATTTTGTTGAACATCCCTCGAAATTAATTAAAATACATCAGAACTGAAATAACACTTTCATGAAATAAAATGTTCTTTTGTCATTTTTCTGCACAAATACACAAGCATCAACTACAAATATATTATAATTACTTTTAACATAACAAAAAAAAACCAATGTCATAATACCGAAACGTATTTATTAGATTCAAATATACTTCAAAAACGCAGACCAAAAGACACTCAAACCCGCTTATATCAAACTAAGAAACTATCCCTACACCGCACTATGATATCGTTAAAAAGTGGCGCCGCTCTCCGCTCCGCATTTCACACAAAATTACTCCGCGGCGGCTCCTTTGACGCAGACATTTAGGGTAGGTACAAATTTTATTAGTCGGCGACGCGACCGCCCAGCGTTTGCATAGTAATGGCCCGACTAATAGCCGACTACGACTAGGTAACTGTTTTAAAGTGGCTCCAATTTTCGCAGTCAAGTGCGAATTTTGATACTGCGCTAATAGTTTGAGTGAGGTAGTTTTTTATATTGGGAGTGGAGTAGTCGGAGACGGCAACTTCCAGTAGAGAAGCTTTGAGTGCAGCAAATTAGATAATGGCGTATAATTTGGTCCTACAACATGTTTAGGCTATTAGTGTTTGTATTTAACATCACTGGCACATGATGGTCAGACACTTTGAGGAATGTCCGAAACATTCTCGCATCATAAGAATATGAAATACATTTAACAATGTTGTAGTAATTCTTTGAATCTTTATTCGGCAATATAACTCGTGAACTTTTATGGGTTGTTTCATCTATTTCATTAAAATGGTTGTTTTTGATCCAATTGTATGACCGAGGCAAACTTATTGTTAGAACCGGAAAATGTTGATCACGAACAATAATTTATTTATGTGAGTGAATAAAAAAATATGAGGAGCGGATTTTCAAAAAAATGCAATTAGTTGATACTATATCCTGTAAAAAAACTACAAAAATGTGCGACACAAGTTATCACGTTTCTTTCAAACTGATACGAATCGGATGTAGCGTTTATCTGCAGGCCGATACTCCAACACCTAGAAAACGTTTAAACGTTCGACTGGTAGGGAATGCCTCAAGCGCGAAGTCCACCTAATACCTATACACATTTTTTTTAAAGTGTTAAAAAACAAATAAAATCAAAACATAATCACAAACCCACTACACGACCCCATAAGCATTGCCCATATCGGCCCGTGCTGGCCGAAGCAAAGAATATCCATAAAAGCACAAATAACAATAAACGTGTCAAGTTAATCCCGGGCAGGGTGTTACGTCCAGCGTATCCGCCGTGTTTACACGCCCAACACGAGCCAATCAGCGCATTACCTTACGAGCACATTTAATCTCATAAGCAAACATGCAGAACCGATTAAATGGTTATGTAACGGTTTTTGTAGCGGAATGAACGTGAAAATGTATTGAATGTGCGACAACGCTGGGACTGTTTGCGTGCTGTATTAGGATTTGTTTTGGTGTTGTGTACTGGGTTTATATTTGTACTTATGGCCCTGTTGGCTATGTAGGTGTAAGTGCGATATAATGCCATTGCAAATATGGGTATTGTTGACTATTAAGGATTGGAGAACATTTTCGTAAAAATATTTTACTTTATTCAATTGGTATTGTTCTGGTGTTATCCAAATTGCAGTATTTTGACGTAAGTTCTGTTTTTTAACGTGATTTGATTTTATGAAACAGGAAAACGAGTAGACGAGCTACTTGATGGCAAGTAGTCGCTGTTGCCATGAACTCCCATAGCTTCAGAAGTAACGGCGGTGCGATGGTGACTTTCATGATAACTGTAGGCCCTTTTTTTGAAGGTCACTATTGAGAATTGAAGGACTATTTTCCTCTTTGATATTATGTAAAATTTCTGTACACATATTTTCTTCATTTGATGTACATTTTATAATAATAATCCTCGCCGGAGAATTCAAAAACACATCTAAGCTGAACTCACTCGCACTTCACGAAAGGCGAAATTCGTGGCATAATTAAATTTTCAAGTAATTAAATCCGAGACCTAGTTTCCTAGGTTTAGCGCGCATACCTACGTCAGTTTACTGCGCGTTTGTGACAAAGCGTCGAAGTGCCTCCTTTTCAGTAATTCCTCGTCGAGTGGTGGTTCGCTGGTTCATGTTGCAGGGCGCTTGCCAACTTGTTGACTTAGTTTCTGATTAAGTCGAAAATCAAAATACTAATTCCGTAATTCCTAATTTTTTTGGAAAATGAAAATACTGAATCGCTTTAATCGGCCCTACCTTAATTTACCCTTTCAGTAGTCAGCAGTGCACCAGCCATGACAAATTATATGTTTAATTTATGTTGTCGATAAAACATTGTATAATCTTTAAAAACATACAGATTCGGATTGCGATTTTATTCTTAAAGTTTATTTTAACATCAATTTTGTAAGTTGACATATACGTTACATATCATAATGGAGTCCCTACGTTATGAGGTAAGAATATCAATTTATAAAGCATATATTTTACTCATCCAACAGAATGTCAGTAAATGTTTATTCAAGCGTATCTATTCCTAAGTTCATTTTATTCAAAACTAAATTCTCATTCTTGTTTTATTTGCACAAACAGTAATTTATATTTAAGAAATAATGATGAATAAATACAGTATTTGAAATGCAAATTGTAGTTGGCTTCGTCGCGTTTCAAGTAAATTTCGAAGCTTAAAAGCTTTAGAAGCTTTCGCGCAAGTCTTAGTAGTGAGGTATTTCAATTAGTTTAGAATTTATGTTCAGTTTATTTAAATAAGGTGAATATATTACACAAACAATGTGACGTACCTTGGGAGGGGCCTGTGTCCAGCAGTGGCCAGCAACGAGCTGATGATGATGATTACACAAAGTGCATTTTACTTATTAGTGTTATTTTCTATGTACCCTATGTACTTTGACGTTTGAAAATAATTTTTGCATATTATATTGTAGGTGTATCATAATATATAAAATGTATTTGTATACTATTAAAGCTTACTATATCGTCTGTAATTGGTCGGCCCATGCAAACCTGACAGCTTTTAAAAGGGTTGAGTTATTGATTACGATCTCCAGAACAAAGGTACAGACAGTATAAGCTGTACTATTGTATTTTTGCTTTTAAAACTTCGTATGTCTTCAATTATACAAACAATGCAATGGTATATAACAGGAAGGTAGAATAATCAGAAAAGATTTTACTTATAATAAACTAACGACTAACTCCTATCGACATAATAATGTCGTGCTCAGTAGCCAGCTGTCGCATGTGTGCTAACAACTCCCCACGGCTGAGTCAGTCCGCGATAAACATGTTTAAATTAATCCCTCTTTCGTGTCGTGAATTTTTTAATTAAAATAATTGAAATGTCGTGGGTAAAGGCTTTGTTTGTTGTAATGGAGATGCGGAAAATTCTCGCTTTTTGCGTTAATTTCAGTACAAACGAGGTAAATGGACATTTTAATTGGTAATTTTTACATTTAACAGATGTCTGGCGTGATTATTGTGAAGATTTTGTGATTATCGCTGTTGTTGAGGGTTATTGCATTTTAACCGGTGTTTTATTGGCTTGGTTTGTGTTTAGTGTTAATTGAATTGAATTATAATTGAGAATTGCGTAAATGTGAACAATAATTAACGCTTTCATTACTGTCTGTGTTTTGTAATTTGACTATATTTAGTTATAGTTGTAAATAGGTATAGATAAATTAATCATGACGTAATTTTAGCTTTACATCATCAAGCAAAATTATTAAACATGAAAAAACTGTTTAATTCAATTAACACCAACTCCTCCAATGAAAATCAATTGAAAAACTGAAAAATCATCAGAAACGCACTCAAGCACGAGCGTGTAAACACGTTTGTCGCCCGTCCATCGCGGGCGTCGAGTGGGGGACAAATTAGCCGCCAGCGCCGAGAGCCTGGAGGGGGCTTGACCCACATCCGACGGGTTAATTGTCCACGGCCTGCGTACTCGGCCCTGAGTGCCGGGGTGCGAACTATTGCTTTAAATTTAGTGATCAATTTGTATGTGGGATGCAAGATCACAAAGGCTTAGGAGATGGGACCTTTGTGACAGCTGACGTATGCAGATTTAAAAAAGGGGGTTAAGGAATCCTGAATAAATAATAATTTGAGTTTGATTTGATTCAAATAAACCTGTTAGTTTCTAGAACGCTGCTCAAAGCTGCAGCACGAAGGGGGTTTTTTGTAAAGGAAATCCAAAGTACCACACAGAACCCACTTGATGTCATTGATAATATGTTAATAATTCAAGCATAAAAGGGAAGCGGGTGG
The DNA here is from genome assembly GCA_949752805.1 of Deilephila elpenor. Taxonomy (NCBI): domain Eukaryota; kingdom Metazoa; phylum Arthropoda; class Insecta; order Lepidoptera; family Sphingidae; genus Deilephila; species Deilephila elpenor. Next base: position 397,535 of record OX457104.1, on the reverse strand, counting down.
GAATCGGATTCTATAGACACTTTTACAGTTAAATGGAGTAATATTAAATTTTCTTGAGTATAAAGCAGCTCTAACCTTATCCCTTATCTCTTGGCGCATCTTCTCGCGCTCCTCCTCCATCTTGCGGTGCTTCTCCTTGCGCCGCTCCTCGGCTTCGCGGATGGCCTCTTGCCGCTCGCGTTCCGCTTCCTCTTCCTTCTCCTTGTCATCGCTGTCGTCGCCGTCACCGCCCACCGCACCTGCAGGAACACGTGTACTTGAACACTCTGTAGTATATTTAAGCACCTACAAATTATTTATTTATTGACAGCCTCCGTGGCGCATTTGGTTAGACGCCGCCTGTGAAATGAGAGGCCGCGGGTTCGATCCCCGCACCGAGACAAATGTTTGTGAGAACCACAAGTATTTGTGTTAAGTTTCGGGTCTGGGTGTTTGTGAGACCGAAAAGTCTCTCGTAGTTCCTGATACCCACGACACAAGACTCGATCTTAGTGTGGGGTCAAGACTATGTATGTGACTGTTGGGTGTATTTATTTATTATTTATTGTTCCTATAATAGGTATTCAAGTACATTTAAAGAACGTGTTTTCTTACGCAACATACTATCATCTTTTTTTTTCAAGACTAGGGTATAAGATGAAGAGTCTGTTTTTTTAAATAAATCGTTTAATCTTTTAATAACAAAAAAATTTCACAATTATCGTATTGTAATATGTATTTTAATTACATTAATACTTCATTTAACTGTTAGTTATAAATAACTAAATGTAATCAAGGCCCATCCGATTAGAGTTATGCGATAATACCGCAAAACATTAAATCTACATTGTACGTAATTGTAATCAAACTCCCATTGGAACTGGAAATATAAATTCAATTTAATTCCACATGCAAATCCACTCATATTCCCCATCTGTGAATCATTGACCTACATACTCGCAATGTATTCATCTGTCATGCCAATATACACTACAAAAACCTAAAACCAATTTAACTGAAGCCCATCTGAATGGCGCTTTTAAAATGCCATCAACCAAACTAGGTTAGTGATCGTATTTGCCGGCTTTACCGCCATTTGCACCGGTACAGCCGGCTGTCCGGCCAGTCCGATGTACCGGCCACTCCGGTCGAGAGGACCGATATACCGGCCATTCCGATATCTATTTCGCGTCAATCTGAGCATTTGTCACCCCGCACCGAAGTCCTTTGTTTTACTCAGAAAAGTTAACGAGGAATTAAATGCAATTTAGATACGAGCTACGTTCTATATTTAAATTAAAGCAAGGGAAAGATGTGTACAGACTTGTTGCGTAATTAAATTATGTTTTAGTATGGATTAAGAAATAGTGATTAAACTATACAAACATAAGATTTCGACAGCCTCCGAGGCGCAGTTGGTTGGAACCCGGCTGTGAAACGTTAGGCCGTGGGTTCGATCCTCGTACGCAGACTGGACTGTTAGATGCATTTATTTTTACACTTCGAATATTTTCGGTTGCTATTATTACAGAAGTCACGTAGAATGACGTATTAGGTAGCAGATTTGAATAAAACATTACTATAAAAGTCTATGTACAAATATCTTTTAAAATATTCACTAAATACCTACCCGACTTTTGAAGAATTTAATGTAGATACTTATAGTTTGAATCTCAGGGATTTGCGGGGATCAAACTCGCTGTTCGGCGGCTATAGGCTACTTTAAATTCTTCCACTTTTGTTCTCTGTGAATTCGTGCGAGACTTGTTCTTTGTTTTTCACTACAATGGATGAATAAATGAGACAATGCCGCAATTTTGTATTGTCTAAGTGTCGCGTTTAAAACGGCCTACATTAGACCCCGAGGGAGACATATGTGAGGGTTTTTGGGCCAAGTCATTTTTGAGAATATAATACCTTAGTGTGATGTAAGAATTTATATATTTTTTTGTCTACTGTCACTCATGTCAGTCAGGATCAACAGTGGTACACAAAGAATTGGCCGAGCTCTGAAGATATACATCTGTTAACAACACTAGCCTGTCTTTGCCGATTGGTATTATTTAACAATTACAATGGCTATGATGTAATTTCCTATAGTAATCAAGTATACATCTTATTAAATTAAATTAATTTCCTCAAATAATTTAAAATTCCAGCCCTTCGCAAATAAAATGAAAACCAGCCAGCATTATAAATAAAAAATAATAAACTCCAATATCCTCGGGGCACATGACAATGCGCCCCCGGGGTGGATTAAGGAATTCTCAAGTGTGAGCCCGCTTTCAATTCAATTTAGCGTCCACAAGAATGGCGGTTAGAAAAAAGACTCATCGATCCAATTGGCAAGACGTGCCGATGACAGAGTTCATTTCACATTCCCTGGCTGTGCCGACAATTCCTTGGCTTTTCAATTTTTTTTCTTAATTAAATATTCGAATTTCAAAGTCTGCCTTGTATTGTAGTCGGTGCTTTTCGATCTGCTTTGTGTGAATTGTATTTATTAAAGCATAATTTATATGTAGTGTATTGTTGATAGTGTGCTTGGAAATGGTTGATTGTTATTCTCGTTTCGTATTCATCAGCAAAACAATTTAAAATTAACATTTTGGCAGATGTTGAACAGTTAGAATGCGAGTGTATTTAACATCTTGTATTTAAACCGTTTTATGAATATTAAATATACAATTTGTAGCGTTATGTTACGATAAGACTCTCATATGTAAGAGGCCGCCTGGGTAGGTACCACCGCAATGTCTATTTCTCCCACCAAACAGCAGTGTAAATGCGCTGTTGTGTTCCGATTTGAAGGACTTTGTAGCCAGAGTAACTACTGGACATAATGACATTTAACATCTTATGTCTCAGGATGGGGAGCGCTGGGCAATGCCAAGCATTGCTTTGTAAATCATGGTGTTGTTTGGTTTTGCTACTGTCCATGAGCGGTCGTATCGTTACCATCAGGCGGACGGCATGCTCGTCTCGCTAATCAACGCAAAACAAAAAAATAAATAATAGCAAAATAGTGCGTGGCTAACAATTTTTTGTCTGATCATTGTGAAACTATAAAGTCTTTAGTTTTTAATTGCAAAACATATAGGCTATTGTAAGATATATAAATTATTACATAGAAATAAAAGTAATTATTGTCATAATAGCTACAGTATGATCAGATCATAGTTAAAATTAAAATATAAAGTAGGAATACTCGACTGCTTCGGTGGCGTAGTTGTACTATGGTATATAACAAAGCCGAGGTCTCAGGTTTGAATCCCGGGTCGGGCAAAGTGATATTCGATTTTTCTATTCTTTATCAGGCCGGAGTTAGGAATTTGTGCCCGATATGGCGATAGGCTCGGCCCCTTTCACGTCGTGGGACTGAACATACAAGGCAGAATGTGGGTGTCCTGGTGGTGCGTCTGCCTACCGCTTCTGGGATAATGGCGTAAGATTATGTATGTACGTATGTATGTACGTATGTATGTACGAGTACTCATGTCGAGCATTGCGAAGTGACATGCGCCAGGACAGGCTGGAACATTAGCTCAAGTAGGGCTTCGCTGGTCATAATTGAATTGATGTTACCGACTTACAGTACCGCGCAGTAGTTCGGTGCTGTTTTGTGACTAAATATTAATTTAAAGACTAGAAATAGGTAATTGTGTAGTAGCCGAATCAAACTGTAGCCCCTTCTATGTTTAATTCTTGGATTTCGTAAAATAATTTAAATTTATTTCAGGGAGTTTCAGTGATACAATTATGACAGAATTTGAACAGAATTGCTTTGATATATTTTCCAAATCATACATTACCAAGAAGCACTTAATGTAATAACTTGGCCCTGGTGACAAACAAACGCATAAAGTTAATTGGGTCGGAACGGACCCCCGGCCTATAACGCACGCCTTGCGTTTCATGGCTCATTTTACTACGGTCCCGTATTCATTACTGATTGTTATTGTAAGCGAATATTATTTGTAATTTATGGCCAGAACTTATGTTCGCTCATATTGGTAAATTGGATATAACCAATAAATGTTTAACATAGTTCATGTAATTCCGAACAGATTAGAATCAATTTTATATTATTATATTTATATTTAATTACTTGTATAAAACTATAACATTAAAATACAATTATAATGGCCCTTGTAATTATAGAAAATACTCGAGGACCTTTTAAAATAGTTTTCATTATGTCTATTAATATATGTATATATGTGTATATTACAAATAAGTTCTGTGAATATTATATCCGTGATGAAGTCTTTAAGTTTTAAGAATAGCGATTAAATTATTTCTATTCGATCACGTAACTAGTGTCTATCACGTTTCCAAATTGTATAATTTACATAATCCTGCGTTAGATAAAAATCCCTTTTAGTAAAATCTCTGTTGAATAGAGCATATTAATAAATGTAACAAAAAGATAAGGGATTTATCCAGAGGCCCAAAACATTATATTGTACTTAAGTTATTATGTTTCGAAGATAATGCGAAAATAATGTAAGACCTTTTTTACCTTTGGGACGACCCGCGGAGCCGTGAAGCGTGGCTACAGAATATGAGCGAGAAATCTAACAAACGACAAAATTATATTTTGCATTTTTGTTGTACAGACTTGAGTTGTATTACCGAATAGAAGTTTTGATTCAATATCAGAATTGATTTGAATTGTTCTCTATTAATAAAAATTGTTTAGTTTGGGAGGCAGACAGGACAAAACGAGACAACACACTTTTATTGTGTTTGAAGGACGAAAATGTCCTTCGTAAGTGAAGCTTACATAAATATAATTGTACTGGCAAATGTTTTATTTTCGTTATTTCACTCGTCTATCTTATGATTATAGGCAGATACATCGGGTGCTAAAATGATGCCATTATAGATTGCATCATCCATGATAATATTTTTTAAAGCTTGGCGAATACTAGAGCACTTCATATAATCCTTTCTCCCCAAAAAAATATCAAAATAACTAATCATGTTTTCTCTTTAAATAAATATTTTACAAAGAGTGTATTTTATACCTATTTTCTTATCGGCTTCAGCTTTCATAAAAAAATATTACGTGAAGAATATTACTGTACATTGTTATTTATTCGCTTCAGTTTGTTTTTTATACCGCAGCCGATGGCACCGGAGGTCTGCGCCGGGTCCAGCGGTAATCGCGACGGCCGGTTCATCTGTTATCAGCCGGTAACGCTTTGTTAACTCCGTCTTTACGCGTGTTCCTTTTACGATATTGTTTGAGGACTTTGCGACTTTGTTGCAAGATTTGGTGGTATATGTAGACTGATATGATTCATATAAGGCTTGCATTCTATCTAAGTGTGGACGTGGAGATCGCACTTCTACAGTAAGTAAAATAATTTTGAGGAGTTGCAGGGATATCACTAGTGCCATCAGTTATATTACACCGCGAGTTACGGTCTTCTGTCCAAGTTGTTTCCGTGTAAAAATGTCATGTGTGACGTCGTTAAAATACTTAATAATTCGAAATGAAGTCTAACTCATGATAATTTCCAAATCAAAATTCATATAATGAGTAATCAAAGCAGCAACCTTGCCCGCACGACTATCAACCTTTATAATAAATGTTTATAGCCCTTATAGTTTAAAATTTTAACTTTACATCCAATATCCCTAATAAATGTTACTTGAAACGTAAGCAGCAAAAAATAAGTGACATCGAATTCGATAAAACAACATAGTAACAATGGTAGAGACGTCGCCAGTACGGCCGACGTATATATACCTATGTATATGTATGTGCAACGCGCGACACCGCCACTCTATTATTAGCTAGATCGATACGCTCGGCCTGTGCGACTCTACTTATTGCTAGACAGATGTTAGTTTTTCTTAAGGAAGTACGTAATTTTATTGTATTATAGAAAATTTTAATGAAATTAGTTTAATCCTAATAAAATAAGTAAAATAGAGTAAAATCGTTTAACATAAATCCGAATTGAAATAAAATGGACGGCCTAAAACGGGCGAGCTTGTCTATAAAATCATTTTTTAATTCAGAATATAAGTGAGGTAAGTTTAGAAATCACCTTTGGTATAAAGAGTTTTAGTATTTCAAAGATGTTAAAACTATAAGTACTTTTAATAATCTTAAACTAAACAGTTCTCAATCAACGTCTTAACTCACTGAAAGGAAAACAGAAGAGGGGGAGGGTGAAGGGGAAATAAAATACCTGATTCAATAGATAGAATGTAGCGAACCGTTTATAATTTCAACAAAAGAAGCATTCCGCGGCAATAACCACTCAAATGTCTTTATGTTAATTGTGGTTAAGTTGATTCAAGTTACAGTTAAGTCAAAGTGACTTTGGCAAGTTGTTGCGAGTTGAACGCCTTTGATTCTCTCGCAAGTTTTATTTGATGAAAGTTAACATTCCGTGGCAGATGTCTCGTATTTGGCACAATACAGTTCAGTATTTTTGATCTTGGAGAGTTATTTTTTGAAGATTTTCTGGCTATGTAATGGTAAATCGTGCTCTTTTATTAGTTAAAAATATCGTATAGCTTAAGTGAAAACCCAAAAATAAGAAATCTTTTGCCTCGCATTTACATTTTAAATATTAAAGAAAAATAAAGATTCACTTTAAATTCCTAGCGTCTAACAAAATCCATTTCAAATGTAACCACCAACACAAAACAATTAATCAAGCTCGGAACACAATTTCAAGTAAAAAACGCCGGTAATTTGTTTAGTCCGGTTTCATTGAACTCATCTGCGGATTCAATCAGCGCCGGCAGCTGGGAGCGGTGCTGCGTCTAATCTGCCGGATGCTGGGACAAGGCATTTATCTGCACGCCCCTTCATTACACGTGGCTTCTTTTTATACTTTACCTTAAAGTTTGTCGTTACATCTAACGACAAACTTTATCGTTAGATGTAACGACAAACTTTAAGGTAAAGGCTCATCAGGCTTGTACGAAATTCGATTTTGGTTACTTTTTTAAGAGTAAAAATTGGTACGAGTAGATAGGTGTTTTACTAAAACATACTAAATAACAATACTTGCTTGTTATTGTACTACATTTTATTTTGTCTGAGATGTGATTAATGCATCACATACAAACCACTATAGGTTTAAGTGATGTTATATTGTTTATTTATGTGTAAATTCTTATACAGTAAAATAATAAAAAAAAAAATAAAAAAAAAAATGATTTGATTTGACATCCAACCTCGATTGACATCCAACCTTGATTCAATTTTTTTTTATATAATTTTCGTTTAAATTATTAACAAATGTATATCATTTACGAAACGAATTACGAAAATTATATAAAAAAAAATTAATGTTCTAACTATTCAAACTGATTTTTTTTAAATATTATTTCACATACGTTTAACCAACATCAAGTCTAGTATTTTCTAAATCGCAGAAACTACGTGATTTCATTTAATTAGGAGGGCGTGAGCGTCAGCTGAGCACTTCGCCATTGTCTGCGCCGCTGACTGATGACGCATTTGTTTATTTTTTTAATTACGCTTCAATTTACTGTGAAGAGCAGAGAAAATATTGTGACATTCTATAGGTAATAGTTTAGTATTATTACGAAATGAAATGTCCCTTTAAAAGTTTTAGTTTTCAGTAACAGTAATGGAGTATGTAAGCTTGTAAAAAAAAAAACAGCAGTCGTAATCCAATGCTAGTGTTTTACAAAACAATGTATTGGAAACTACACAAATAGGAACAAACGAAAAGAAAGATTCGCGTGCCGACGTCCCATCAAGCGCCGCCAAAAATATACATACATATTCGTAAAACAATGAAAAATCTACTCTACGGCCCATAAATTAAGCATGGAAATAGAATGGGGGATATTTAGGGCGAAACGCGAATAAAAATTACGATTTAAACGTGGTCTTGTAGTAAAATATTTGGGGGTTTAAGGTCGGCGAGTTTATGCTCTCTCGTACTAAAAATGTTCAGGCAGGAATTGATTTCGTAAATGATTTACAATGGACCCGGTGTAGGTTACGAGCGGTTGGTTTTAGTTTTTATTAAAACCTTAGTCCCTGGGTATAATATCGGATAGTATATCGTAATGATTGATCGTAGTTTTTTAGTTAACATGAACCACTGGCAAATAGTACTTTTTAAGTACAATACAATTTTACCATAAATACGAATACTAACATAAAATTTCATATACCATATCGATTTCTTTCACTACAATTACTGAAAAGTTCAGAATCATATTTTCATTCTAAGTTTTTGTAAGTAAATGCGTTTTCACTGGAAAAGTCATATATTTAACTTTCATTAGACATTTTCGGAACCAAAAAAGCTTCTTTAGTTTAAAAATAGTAAACAAAGCCCCAGTGCCGTCAATTTTAAAGTTTCTAGCAACAATAACTCCCGCACAACGCTTCCGCAATAATTTACATCGAGCATCGCGTGCGGCGCGGTTCGTTAGCCGCGCGTGTTACGAGTACTAGCCTCCACACAATTTGCAGTAATCGAATGTGCTAATGTTAGTGGGGGAATGGTAAAAACGCAGGCTTTGTGGCACTCATGTCAGTGTTACTTTATGTGTCAGATTAGTATAAACATACATACGGGGGTTGTAGCCACGCGAAAGGTTTAGATTCAAGTTGGTGGCTATGGTATTTGAAGTTTTGTTAGCTGCCCATGATATAGTTGAAATCTATTCGGACATGTCTACTATACGGAAAACGTTATTTAAAATATGAAGTTGTGCTGTCTACGTAGCGCTACGCTTTGCTACGATGCTACGACGTAGTAGCAGTGCTACGGCTAATAGAAATTGTTGTCAATGAGCTACAAATATACATTGCTTCATAATAGCCACGTGCAAAATAGCACAATAGCTAGAAATAGCTAGTTCCGATGTTACCTGATCGATTACCAGCGTATGCTATTAATACTCAGCGTCTGCGTTCTACAAATTGTTTTATTAGTAATGTATCTACAATGTTATTCCGCCTACATAGGTATAAATGGTTTAAAAGTAGGGTCGAGTAATGTATTCATGTTAATTACAATTCACTGAGAATTTGGGGGAATTTTTAATTACTCTAAACACGTTAAAACATTTTTAATGGACACACGGACAGAGGAATTTATGTAATTATAGTTGTATTTTAATTTGGGGAAATACAGAAACTATTTTAAGGTAACATTTTGAATTTAATAAATTGGTTGAAGACCTTTAATTAGTGTTTATTTTGTGTATGCTCATGGAAAATAATATTATAGACTGCCGGAGACGTAAGAGCGTGTGCTAGAGTATTCGTATCCGTACGAATTGTGACCACGGTACATTGTAGTAAAACCCCGGCATAGTTACTTCTCAGGTTTAGTATGTGTTACGTTTCGAGCTTAGATATTTCTGGTCGGGACTAGGCCGGCATAATTGTCGACAGGTACAAGATAGCCCTAATGGTTGAAACTTTATTTAGATTGCTTTGTACGTCTGATCAGTGTGATCACTGATTACCCTATCACGCTATATTGAAAGAAAAAACACAAAATTACAATCACAATACAATCAATATGTCCAGCAATTACTCTGGCTACAATGTCACATGTATAAATGTTTTCGAATGTAAAGTCAAAATATTAATTGAAATCTTTTTAAAAATAAACATAAGTATTCTATTTTCTCATAATCGTTTTTTGCGTTTGTCATTAACTAGCTAATAACGTTTGTGCACGCCCGACAGATACAAATGTTTCCGTTCCTTGAATATAAATCGTATTTTTACCGGGAGAGAAACGCTCATCGTAATAATGGGCAAAAAGTTTGTTTCATAATGAATTTTGTTTTCCTTTTTTAATGTAAAAATTTATAATATGTATGCCTTTTATACAGGGTATCTCAAGACCGCGACCGAAAACGAAGCCGGGTGGTAGTATTAGTGACTTCAGACACAAAGCAAGTAAAAATTTCTCAAAAAAAAATCGGCAACCTTTTTTTTGCAATTTTTTACTTATCGTTGTATTTGGGTGATAAATACATAGTTTAACTAAAATAATGATGTAGACCTCTTTATTTCTAAACACTCAATGGTACGTAAGCGTTTAAATTATTATTTTCGCAATAACTAGGTATTTACCACCCAAAAAAGATGATTTTTAAAAAAATCTAAAAAAAAATCTGTCGCTGTTTTGGTGAAATTTTTATTTGCATCGAGTCTGTAACAACTAAAACTACCACCTGGCTTCGTTTTCGGTCGCGGTCTTGAGATACCCTGTATATTTAGCGCTAGACGTTTTTTTGCGCCATTTCCTTAGTTATAAAATATTTTAATGCGCTAGTACTATCACTGACGATTTATGGTGGCTCTATTGCTAAATACTATATAAATATCGAATAAATTATATTTTGATATGTCTTTTGCGTATAAATTATCTTTAATTAGTATGAGTAAATCTGGGTGTGGAAAACTTATTTTATTACTGCTATTTCAAGAAATGAATGATTTTTTTGAAACTTTAATTAAAATTGTGAAGTCCAAATACGTATAGACCATCAATTTTACAAATAAAAATTTACTTCTACAATACAAATGTAGAATAAAAAAAACTCATTGAAAAAAAAACTAACAAAAGTTCACGTAGTTATATCAAAACAAGTTGAATGTTGTACGAGTCTTGAACACGAAACATTTAGCATTTCCACTCACGTACGGAGTTACATCAAAATATTTTTTACGCAAGAAAAGCGGAAGCCTAGCAGAATTTTCTTAAATTTTCTCTGCCGATGTCTGCTTCGAAAAGTTTCCAACCATTTTACAGCTGTTTGAGAGCTCCCCTTTATGTCTTTTGGTGGGTTTCAGAGTTTTTATAAAAAGTTATATTTTATTGCTCGGAGTGACCATGTTTTATGTTCATTGTAATAAATTTTCTTTTATTTTTTTATGAAGAGTTTTTTGTCGAATTTATTACTATACCTACATAATATGTTTATGTGTATGGGTTAGATCCTAAGTATGGGAATGTAGACTACAGTTCGCCTCATTGGTCCCGTGACAGCTATGGATTGTGAGGTCCTTAGTTCAAATCTGAGTTCGCCTAATTTAATTGGTGTGGATATTTCAATTTGACACATCTGGTTTGTGTAGGCCAAAATTCGAATTTGTGCCGAGCATGGCGATAAGCTTGATCCCTCCAAAATCACGAGGAGAAATAGCCTTTGTCGAAAGTGTAGTTTTATTTACGTTACGAGCGAGTGAGCGAACGCATATTGTCCTGAAATTGCGGTAACACTAGTTAAACATGGGCATTGTGATAATTTTAAACAACCGTTCAAAATAATGTAATCGCGTTTTAACATAATCAATGCCCAAATTCATTGGTAGTTTGTACTAACCACATTACGCGACCAAATTGAGAATCTATTTAGTGCAATAAGATGCAGCGTATAACATTCGATTGCGAACTTATCTTGATTCGGCCGTATTCTATTTGTATTAATGGTTATTGCTTGCAAAATTACGAATAACTATTCTAAATTGACTTATTGGTTTTTGGTATTTGATATTATTAATTTTCAATATTCCTATTTTGTTTCAATACACTTTGATTACTTACGGAGGTTTACGGTGCTTATAACAGTTAGATCATAATTTCAACATAATAAAATATTTATTAATATCTTAGTTTTGATTACGAAACTAAGCAATCTCAAGAAAGGATATTTTATGTAAAATCTGATCACAAAATTGTTATATAACGTTCTCAAAATCCCGTAAAGATAAAAATGTTTTGATATATCCTTAAATATTTGTTTTGAGTCTGCATGTTGTAAGATCTCAGTCTCTCGTAGTTTCTGATACCGTCAACACAAGATTTAGTATCTTTCATAGAAATATAATTATTGTTCTTATAATAAAAGTTTCTATTTACAGATTCAAATACACAATACAGTACACAATAACTATTTTCGCCCTAGTTAGTAAACATGTTGACAATTTAATCCGAGTGGTAATTAACCAAGCAATATGGCGTGGAGCGTGCAATTAAAATTTTATGACGTTTGGTCATTTGGTGAGGCGCGCGCCACTCTAGACCGATTGCCATCCAATGCATTTATATACGTTGATTTACTGTTCATTTGCGGAGTAAAATATGGGAGTTAGTGTTTAATATATTCAAGGGAATGTGGTCTTTAAATATATAGTCGGTGAAATATAACTCAAATTGTACTTTAAGCGTCATTTATAATTACATATTTTCTTTATTAATATATGTATAGTATAAGGTTTTCTATAATAAAATTTTTCGTAACTCTATTAAAATATTACGTTTTAGACAAACAACAAGATCAAAGATTAAGGAAATTTCCAATTTATGGCCAAGAATACTCTGCAAAATTCAGCGGAACGTACTTAAGTGTCGGTGAACGATGCTCCACGAGGCTCGCCACTTCGCGCCTCACTTTACGTACAAATTGATTGGAGACACGGAGACAAAACTGCCGAGATCATGCTTTATAATGAATCTTTTTTACTAATATTGCATTTTAAGTAATTTGAGTGATCGTGCAAGATTGGGGACTTCATATTTTAAATTTTAAATTTAATAGAATAATGGTACAATCAGCACAACAAAATCATAAAAACTTATCCAGAAACCATAACACATACTTTATTTTATATCATTTGTAAATCTTGAAACCTGCTTTATGTGTAGCTTCGGGGACACAGCAAAAATTACCAGATTTAAAAAAACAAAGCTTAACCCAAAAAACCCTAATCTCCTATAAACCTTAAATAAACTTTTTAATGGTAAAAAAACCCACATGAAAGAGTAGCCATAGTGTGCCATCTCTCTCATCGCAGTAGAGTGTGAGTGGGCCGGCGTTACTGACCAAGGAACAACGATTTGCTTTTAGCGAGCCCCTACTGTGTGGATTATACCATTACGGTTCTACAGGAGTGATGTACTCGGAGTTTTATGTACCGGATTATGTGCGGCACCGAGGCTGGTATCGCAGTGGACATACGAAATTATTAGGAAAATAAAAGTTTTACAGACAGTTTCTTTATGGGTAATGCGGAGTATATTTCTGTTTCCTGAGAGAAGTTGAGAATTGGGGCTCAGAGGAGATAAAGATGTCTGAGCGCGGTAGACGATGAGTATGTCCTCATATTCGGTGAATTTAGAATAACAATTTTATAATATTACGCGGCAAATATTTTTTGTGAATTCCTAAAAAGTCGAAATGCAAAGCTCCCAATTTGCTCTTTTCTTAAAGCTCAACATACGACTGGCTTAAAAGTTTCCACGTGCATTAAATATCTTAACAATTTTCTTTTTAGATTTTCCAAGACGGCTTCAAGAAAACCTTTTAATATCCCCTCCGCGAGGGTAACTAGTAGTGGCGGGGCGCGACATTAGATTACCCGGCCGGATATCCGGTAATTCAGTTTCAACCGGGTTACAGCAGCAATATAGTCCGTGATTGCAATGCGCCAGTCCGCTACTTGTTTTAAGCTATATCGCTGCTCAAATTGCTATCCGGGTATATTGTGTTAGCTCTACATTTTTGATGGAGGGCCCTTTCGTGACTAGGACGAACATTGTCTAGAATTTATATTATCGGTTTTGGATTGTTTAATTCCTTAATACGATTATGTATATAGTTTAATTTAGTGATTATCATATTGGAAATTTTTCATGGTTATTGCAAATGCAAATAAATTCAGGGTTAAAACCTGTCAACTGACTTTATCTCATATCAGCTCCTATACCTATAGTTGCAAAGAGACGCTCCAAGATGCGATAAGATTTAATCCCACTCCAGGAATTACTCTAACTGGAATCCATTTGCACAATTTGACGGCGCCGCAGTGCCAGCTGTAATTTGGAAATTCCGAGTCTCTTGTAAAGGATTAAATAATATAATTTACATTTGCCGCATGCTCTAGCCGGGTGTCTCACACGTTCTGCTCCCTACATGCTCTAACCCAATTGGCCCGGGGCCAGCCGAGATGGCCTTAAAAACTCGGTCAGACGCAACGCGGGACCTCGATACGCACCCGACGTAGTTTAAGCCTCAAATTACGTTGCCTGGATTTTGTGAGATATTTTATAGCTTCAAGAACCGAGTTTTTTTATTGATTCCGTGAAGCGAAGGCTTTGCTTCTTTGTGTTTTATGTTTGAATATAATGGAACTTTTTATTGACTTATATCTGAGTAGAGCAACCCTTGACGAATGTAAATTTTCGTGCCTGTACAAGTATAACTTTGTTATTCGTTTTAAACTTTGTCGATTTATGTGTTGAGCTAACATTTAAACTCTGAATGACAGAAGTATCTCGTTTTTGATGTCGGGTTAAAAACTGAACTTTCAATAAACGTGTCTGATTTATAGACAGATTTAAATGTTCACTTTCATATTGAGCGTCTATGGCTTCCTGAAATAAACATAGCCATTCTATAGAGTAATGAATAGGAACCAATTTTTTTTTTCTATTAGACAATTACTCTATAAATGTAATCATACATTATTCTTTACTTCGGTCTTCGAATTCTTACCTTTATATCACAGTTTCAAAATTAATTTAGAATTAGAAAATAAATAAGTTGGAAAATTACATAAATTATTCATAAACTAAGAATTTTATTAACTATAAGATTAGGATTACAAATTCTTAGAACAAGTAAATTCATCAAAATAAAAATGTTTCTTCTTTAACGGAGCTAACGACCTGACATCTTCTCTTATTATAAATGAATTTATTTTCTATTAAAACTTTAGCATGATAGGAATACGAGAATACTCGTATAGTGAAAATACTATTTTTCTTGGGAGGCTAAGATTTAAATTGAAATAGAAAGGTTTATTATCAAAATATTTTTTGCGACCTTAATGTTAAGATGTTTTACATTGTCGGGAAAATGCAATGAAAATGGCTTCCTTTCAACATTCAGTTCTTAGAACAATATTTAACAAGATTAAAATACAGAGAGGAAAATGCAGTAGAAAATGATATTATTTTATTACTTGGAAATAGGAAGTATTGGATGTGACAAAGCCAAGTGTGGAAAATGAATAAATTTATGAGAGCTGTATAGGATGTCAAAGATGTATATAAAGATGTTAAAGTTCACAAGTTTTATTCATTGAGAAATATATTGAAGAAAAATACAAAGTTAGAAAAAAGGGTAGAAAATATGTCGAAAAAGCAGTTTATGTACATAGCGAAACGTCGTGTTACTTTGTGATCGAGTTACGTGGTACGTAGTTTTGCATATATACTATCAGTATTAGATATAATATATATTAATATAAGTAAGGGATTAGTAAAATAAAAAAATATAAAGTATTTTAAACATGCGAAGTACGATAAAACATTGTGTATGTTTCTAAGTACTAACGTATGTAAAGGATAGCCTATTTAGAATTGTATTAAAGCGTAATCACACGTTTACTAAGTGTGGCTTGTTCCATTAAAAGAACTGATTAAAATTTCAAAATGCAAAGTGAAAGGATTTGATCTATAAAAATGCGATTGTAGGAATAATCAGATAAATTACTGAAAATTTACCGAGGAAAATCGAAATTTTCCAACTTTTCAAAATTTCGAATTAGAATAGCAACGTTTCTAAAGTATCACGCGCACTGTATGTGTCTGATTGTATGGATAGACTGTGGAAATAATATATGAAGATTTTAGAAGAAGAATAGAATAGATAGAAGATAGAAAGAATAGAATAGATTTTAGATTTATACGAAGAATTTAGAAGTATAGGAAAAGGTGATCGCTAAACAATGCGTGAATGAGTGTGATGTGTGCAAAGTACTTACCAATGAAGTTCATCTTGCTGGTTTCACTTAATTTTTACCTACTATATCAACGGGGTTCCATAACAAATCGCGTATATAAAATATACTCTCTTTATATCTATATATATAATTTAAATTGAGCACCAAATTTTACGAAAGTAATACATGATACGTATAGAAGGGAAGAAGGAGGAAAAGATCGAGACTGGACTATGACATTGTTGCACAGATGCGATCGCCGCGAGAGGCACCGCGCCAATGCTGGAAAACCGCCACGTACCCTCTATTTAAGCGCGGAGCCGCGCATGCCATCTCGCTTCCACCTACTGTACGCTCTGCCCGTCTCGCTCGCACGCTACTTAAGGAGCCGCTTTCCCATTGTCACTGGTAATGGAGGAGGAAAAATTATTTCTATTGAAATAGTACTTTTGAATGATAATTATCATGATTAGGTGTTTGAGTGATCTCTTTATGTACCGCGTGCGTCTCGCGGGTCTTGTGGCGATTATAATTAATAAATCATATTTTTTTAAATTTCAATTGCTATTCATTCCGACTTTATTAATTTGGTTTAATTTCGAAAATACAGAATCTATTAAATTTCCGTGAACGAATATTTTTTGTTATGTAGTTTTGGGGTTGTGGTAACAGAAATATGGTTAAAAAATATTGTATAATTCCTATCTAATAAATAATGAGATAATATAGAAGAGTTCATTACTCCTAAACCTGGTATGAGCTGATACAGAACCAGCACACAAACTTTTACATAAGTGAAATATACCAATTGGCTCCGAATTTAAAACGCTTACAATCAATACAACGAACACACGTAATCATAAATAATAATGTAAGTAAAAGTAATCGGAATCGTATTTCCTCGCCCCCCATAGCCCTCCCCCTCGCCTCACGCCCCTGGGCAGGGTGCGCATGTGCGCGCGGCACAAAGGGCCGCCGCGAGGGGGCGTGGCTTCCGCGTGCACACGCTAAATCTTTCAAAGGTCAGTGCATTAAATAATTTACTATTATTTCTTGCATTTGACGTGAAAAATTTTCCGGGTATGGGCTTAAATTGTGTTGCGATTGAATTGTGAGGTTTAAAGAATTGTGAGACGTCTCCGAGGGTTACGATAATGTATAAATCATAAAAGTATATTGAGTGTTTATTTTAATATACGGTAAACATTATTAAATTAAATTAAAATAAAATCAGGAGGTAAGATGTTGTGTATCAATAATCAACATAATGAGCTACGGTGTAGCCCGTAGCACTGCTACATTATTAGCATTCATTTCAAAATGAAACCCGACAATTAATAGATATTCATACGTAATTGTCTGTCATAATAATTATTAAATATATTCTTAATATTTTCTCATTCATTTGGAAAATCATAAATATAATCACATGTTTGTAATATCATTCCGAGTAATCATGAGATCATTTCTCATAAGCGTCTCACTCACATGTCAAGGCTTTTAATAAAATATTCAAATGAAATGCACGCGTTTAATATAAGCAATAGTTCGCGAGCCGTGCGTGCGGGAGGCGTGAACCTTAATGGCCCCATGTGCAGAGTATGGCTGTGGGATTTATGTTATGAGGTTATTCAATAAGTTTTTCTAACTTGTATGTATTTTTGGGAATATTTATTATTAAAACGTGATGGTATGTCAAAATACCATACTTATTAGAGGTTTAACAGTTGAGGGTTAATTACACTGTTAAAAATCTACTGTAATGTCGATAAGAAACTGAAATAATATAGTAAGTATGAAATCTAAAGCTTTGTTAATAGTTTTGAAATCTTATGACCTACAATTATTGTCGTCAGTACTAGTACAAAACTATATTTATGATAGGAATGAGTTTGACACATCTATCATATCAACAGTAAACTCGTCAAATACTTAGTCGACGAATATTAAATTATTTTCTGTGTATTATCGATCAGGTTTTTAGAATTTTATCAGAGAGGATGTTGCTTACAATAGCCGTTGTTAGACGACGACAGTGCACAGTGTTAGACTTTGCACATAAAACATTTTCACACGAATCATTCGGTAAAAGCTGGTAATGCCGGTAAGGGTTCTACGGCAAATTATGCCTTTTTCATAAAACTCTACACTTCATTTCACATCGACCCAGTAAGGGTGGCCGATTATCGTTAAAATAAAAGTGGCCCCTTAGAAAATACCCTCTTAATACCGCCGTCTCTTTCCTTTATATGGGATTTGGATATAGCCGTTCTTGTCACGTTTGAGTATGATTTTTGGAATTGCTCGCGATCGGAATGAGTGGCCGCAGTTTTATTGGGAGTTTGTCTGCCTTTACTTATGGTTTGATGATTTTGATTGGGCTCGGTAGTGCTTTCTGAGAAAGGGAATGTTTAGCACCGAGATGGTTTAAGAATACAGTATTAGCCTTGATTTTATAGTCATTTATGTGTGTGGGGCTAAAATACCTTTGTATTGTTATTACGAAATTTCAAAAGTCAAAACACTACTGTATTACAGTGATATAAAATACTATCACCAATAAAGACTACTAGGGAAAAAGTTAATTAGCAAGGGGATCCAAAAATCTTGATAGCATCGGGATATGAACTCAAGTTCTCACGCACGAACACTAGCCATTACCTTATCAAAGGAAACTTGGCTCCTCCCATTATAAAACTAAGTTGCAGTTAACTTAGAGTCCCAAGTTAGTAGTAAGTTACGTGTAAGTGTGTATTATTCTCTAGTGGATAAACGTTGTTTTGCAAAAAAAAGTAATTCTTATTATTGTTTAAAAGAAAACTTTACTTAACAATGCAGATAGTTCAGCCAACTTTAATGTGTTTTACCTGAAAATAAAGAAAACATATAGTTAATATTTTTTGCTATAAATAAGTGACAGGCATGATATATTAAATTAACGCCTTAGGGTAACATAATCTTATGCAAAATAATGTATTGTATATATCAATATCACAAAAATCGTTAACGAAATACCTCTAAGCAAGTTTGATCAATTTAAATAAGAGATCTAGTGATTGGAACTAAACAATTACACTGGTACTGTAAGATCTAGCCATTCGGAATCACTGGTCGACTAAAACCTAATTATTACAAACTTATTAGGTTATAATTAATTATTATTATTATCCCGTAACGTCCCACTGCAGGGTAAGGCCTCTATTCCCGCTTTGCGTAAATACCTGTTTATGACCAGTGTTTAAATATAGGTTATACGTATTGTATATAATTTATAGAACAATCTTCTATGACGGTTTTATTCTCTAATAATATTCTGAACCACCATATAGACACGTGTCCTTCCCTATTCATTGATAAAAGAAAAATAAAACATTAAATAAAGATCGTAGCCGTTAGTAGCGCTACGAAGTTTCGTAGACACGTAGACACTGCAGTAATTTTTTGTATTCCAACTTATCTATTTTCAATAATTTTTTATGCATTTATTTTAAGGAAACAGAACGTAATTATAAAATACGTTTATTTTTACAAGAATTAAGTTACAAAATAATATATGCAAAAGTTATTTTTGCCATTAAATATTTGAAATATTAAATATGCAGATGTCAGTGCTATAAAAGACAGAATTGTTATGAATTCTATATATTGTATTTATTTTTTCCATATTCGTATTTTATTTTATAAACGTATTTCATTGCCTGTATTACTTAGCCTAAGCACTAATTGTTATGTATTTTTTTAGACAATTACCTAGGTTAAGGAAAGACTGTAATAAACTATTTATTAGTTGTTTTTATTATTAGTAAGCCGGTTTTCATATTTTACATACTAAGGCCATTTTTCTCTTATGCCTTCAAAGATTCCTTAAGTAATTAACAATTGAATTTATTACTATGAGACTTGGTGCATAGTAGTCCCAGAGAACATAAGGTTATATATATTTACAACTTTTTAAAATAATTCAATGCACATTAATGCCGTTGCTACGACACTGCGAGGCTACGTCGTAGTATAACGCTACGCGGTCGTAGAGTTAAACAAAAGTATAATGCGATGCGTTGGTCGGATGCGTCTGGCCATTTGCTTCCACTTCAATTGTTTCAGCAGTTTTACAGGAGTTTGTAAAGTAAGTGTTTCATTAATAGAATTGGATTTTGTCATACTTTTTTTTTTCATTTTGTCATTCCGGAGAGCAAAATAAAGAAAATGTCCCCAACTCAGCTTAAACAGGGCTTAATAACGAAATTATTTATCATATTAGTTTTAACCTAAACTTGATGGATTTAATGAGTTTAAAGAGTATTATTTCTGACTCGATCGATTTGAGACATCGCGTCGTAGACTACGTTGACTTACTTCCAATTCATAAAATACTAGAAAATGTTTTAAATGGATAGGCCCAATAAATAATCACATCCATTACTCCTACAAACCTAGAACAATAAATTTGAAATTAAAAAAGCCACCCCCACTTTTCTCTTCCACTCCATTGAACGGGTGACCTATTGCAACTCTTTCGCAGGTGTCCCAGCTTGTATGTTATCACAGATGGCCAACACGAGTGCCTGTAAATAAATTGGGGGAACTTGGCGGTCCAGTGCTGACGGGGGAGAGGAGGGGAGGTGTGGAAGGGGAGTGGAGGGGGAGAGGCTCGGACGCGATAAAACGTTCCCGCCACTCGCCACTGATTTCATTTACAATTCATTTGATATACTTAGCAACGAGGCTTTTGATGGACCGGCCAGGGCTGTGTTTTAGGGGTTCTTGCAAAATTATTTAGTGTTTGCTAAATCACACAATTGTGGTATATGAAGTCTACTAAAATTATAGTAAAATATGCCGATATATATCATCAAGGATAGAGAACCATAATTTTGTGGCACCAATTTTGTTGAAGATCGCTTGTATATTCCGAGGAAATTCACACACAATAAATTTATCTACAAGATATAGACTGATGAGCAACAAAGTAAGGTAAACAGTCGCAGAATCATTCAACTATTTGTAAAAAATCTGTCAAAATAAAAGAAAATCTGTACCCTATTTGCAAGAAAACTTATCCTATAGGTGTCGAATGTCTTCACGACTAGTGTTTACAAAAACTAACTCATCGTCGCCGACTCGACGTGGAGTGGTCAGCCCTGAGTCCGTTTAGGTATAAAGTTACGCCGGCACGCAAGTGGTTCAGGGTAAATACGTTTTCTTATTCGAGCGGCTCTCGGTGCCCCCCGGCGACCCCCCGCGACCCCACTTCACGCGGCCAGTGTGTGCCCGTCTCCTCTTGGTATTAATGGCTTATTTGGTTTTGTAATTAGTGTACGAGGTAAAGGATATTTTCAATTTGTGAACCAGTTTTTTTTTGGATTTGCCGTGTGCTTTGGAATTAGTTGGTACTGAGGAAAATATGGGATTATTATTTGTGTTTTTAATTTAAGTCATTAATATTGTGTAGTTTTTTTTATTATATGCTAGATTAAAAGTAAAAGCAAGTTTAAAATGTCACCACTTTTTTATTTCAATTTCTAACATAAACAACGAAAACTACAAAATCATTTAATAATTTTAATATGTGGAAATATAATTAAATAAATAATAAATAAATACACCCAACAGTCACATACATAGTCTTGACCCCACACTAAGATCGAGTCTTGTGTCGTGGGTATCAGGAACTACGAGAGACTTTTCGGTCTTACAAACACCCAGACCCGAAACAAAAATCTGTGGTTCACACAAATATTTGTTTCGGTGCGGGGATCGAACTCGCGGCCTCTCGTTACACAGCCGGCGTCTAACCAACTGCGCCACGGAGGCTGTCGTTAATGTTTAATTAACTGAAAATTACCCAACAGCCCCTACAAGCCGGAGTTATCACTCGGCGCGGGGTCAGAGGGCAGCGAGGACGGCGTTGTCAAGTGCATAAAAGACTGAATGCTTTGTGTCGCCGACGCAGTGCCGACGCGGCAACGCTCATTTCACATATCACATTCGAGTTTATGAATAATATGTCAATGATTTTTGTACTGCTTGCTGCCTCGGTGGCGTAATTTTACTACGGTATGATTACAAAGCTGAGGTCTCGGGTTCGAATGCCGGGTAAGGCTAATTGATATTGGATTTTTCTATTCATTACCAGCCCGAAGTCGTGAATTTGTGCTCGATATGGCGATATGATCGCGCCCTATCACATACAAGGTGAATTGTAGGTGTCCTGTTTGTACCTCTGCCTACCCCTTCCGGGAAAAAGGCGTGAGTTTGTGTATGTGTGTGTGATTTTTGTACCTATGAAACCAGCAACAACATGACACGGATTGAACCAAATAGCCTAACATAAGAAAGGATAATAATTAAGTCCAGAAATGGTGATCATACGCCGAAGACAAACCCAACATACTCTATAGAAAACATCCTTATTAAGGTTTCTACATTTAACTACGTGATAAAAAATTATAGAATTGACACGTCACCTTAAGGAACATTGAATTAAATAAAAATCAGCCAACAGCCCCTAAAACTTATCACTCGGCGCGGGGACAGAGGGCAGGCGAGACGTTGTCAAGTGCATAGGAGACTGAAAGCTTTGTGTCGCCGACGCGGTGCCGGCGCGCGTCGATGCACATTCCACATATCACATGTCACATTTGTATTATAGAGTTGATATTCTGAAATTCTATTACAAAGTAAAGATACAATTTGTTTGTGATACGCCCCATTTTATAATCTTTTTTTATACTGACTCGATGAAGTAACCAAAACGTCTTTAGCGTTAGGGGAGATGTGGCACCAAGAATTTGACACATTTGTGCCCGTCAGCTCGAAATTGACTAATCGATATAAATAGTGCTTATGAATTAGTTGTGGAAGTCAATTTTTCATTCTTCACTTTGATTTTATAATTAGATCTACTTTGGTGCTAAGTTTATAATTCATCCTTTATCACAAAGGCGACGAATATAAAACCTCTTCACTTTTTTGTATTGGTGTAATTCTCCACAAGTGGGATAGCTGTTGCGATTTAATGTGTGTAATAAGCTGTGAAATGAGAGACTGAGAGGTAAAACTTTGTGCTTTATGCTGAGATAAATGTGTCTCATTAAAAATATTGGAAACTTAATAAAAAATGTCCTTTTGTCTTAAAGAAAATATGTCAATTTTACGCATTCATGAAGTGAATTAAAAAATTTCTTATTATAAGATGCGTAGAATGTATGTCTAACTACATAATGGAGCGCCTTTTAGCTGCGTTCAGACGGAAGTGACTGAGGTTGGCTGCATTACCTAACAAAACGGGCGCACGCACACTAATGCATACATTGTGGTGCATGTTCAAAGTTTCGGCGTTTTAAAATTATGAACCAAAAGCTAAGAATAGTTTTTTTTCGTAAATCCTATAATATAGCCCATTAAAATTTTTAGTAACTGTCAATAACAAATTGTACAAAAAATTACATAATCTATGATAGATGGTTCCTATAATACAGAGAGGTAGTCTCCAAAAGTAGAGCTAGAGGCGTATATAAAACGGGCCTGATCTTAACCAAATTTTTATGCACATTGCACTAACAATATACATATAATATATAAATTAACAAAATTAGGTGTATAAATCACTAAACTAAACCGCAAAAATAAACTTCAATATCCCCGCTACTGTCCCATCCCTTGCATCACAAGGTAACACGAGCCGAGGGGGTAGTTAGCCGCTGCGCAGACAGTCTGTATTGACACTCCGATTGAAAACACCCTGATAAAATAAGAAGCACCCTAGCCCCGCAAATTCATTCTCAACAATCATTACTATTAGACAAATGAATGTATGTATCATTCCAGTCCATTTCTATAAATAAGTTTGATTTTCTGCTAATTAATTACAAGAGTTCGCACTTGGAGGATCAATTAGGGTGTTTGTGTTGTTGATTTCGTTTATAGTGTGGGGAACGGAGAGGGCTTTGCGTGTGTGATTGCACATGCTCGACTCGTGAACATGTTTGAGGAGTCATGGATATTTTTGTACTTACAGGATACAAATTAATAGTATTACCATACAACTTAAACCATCTTAGATTAATACTGATCATAATTTAATCAGTATTAAAGCCAATTTAGTTATTCCTAAAAGATCGCGTAGATTTAGTATCGATTAAATGCATGCTCTCAGTCTTGCCTTAGAGGAGTTACTGTGGAGGCTGTGAGAGCGGAATACACTACAAAAAGTAACAGTATATCCCATCCACACCTCTGAAGTAAATAAACAAAATTGGCCGATACAAAAAAGCGTTATTTTTCTGAGGCAATGTGTTGGAGTAAATCATGGCGGGATCAGCCGCTGACGGCGGATGAATGTCCGAGCATCTCTCACGTCGGTCGGGCGGAAACTCTGCATGTAAATACTAGGGGCGAGGTGAATGAATTGATTTCTATTATTGGATATGGGGAATGGAGTTTGGTAAAATAGATGAGATTTTATAAGCGCATAATAAGTTTTGCCTACAAGTGAGAAAAATGACAAAAATTGTTGCATTTATTTATAAGTGTTCAGTTTTGGTATTTATGGGATTTTGGTTATTAATTTCTAATAGGGGAACTTTGGTGAAACTTCATTATTCATGCCAAACTCATTTAGATTGTACGACTTGTCTTACACACGGTATCACTACTCAGATTGGCGATATCCTAATAAACATTAGAATCCAAGAAAGCTGTAACTAAAACTATAGCGATACACTAAAATCCCTGCACCCTCTTCAGAAGACAATCAATTTAAACGCATGGCCTTACACCCTTAATGAAATAACCAGAAAACTCGCGACTCATCGACTGGTCATTTAACTTTGCCGGCGGTTCGAATCCGTGCCATTGTTTCATAATGAGATGTAGCGGACGGATCGTTGGCTTTTCTTAATTATTGTCTTGGCTCGTTACACTGATGATAGCAACATTGTTTAAATAAGGGTTATGTGAATGGTATAGTTATTGATATGATACATTATTTTGTAAAAATATAGAGTCACATAGAGCTGTTGGACAAATGACAAAATTGGAGGAAAGCTTTTCATTGCAAGCAAAAGTTATTAAAAGTATAAAAAGTAATGGGGTTAGTGTGTTATGTTGAATTTAATGTGAAATATATTAAGTAGTTCAATGAAATTGGTTATTCTTATAAAAATATGTAGGATTTTCTGTATCAGTAAAATTGGTTGTAAAAAAGAAATTAAAAAATACGTTATAGCAAATATACATACAATTTTCCACACAAAAGTACACCAGATTAATAAATATAATATTTTATGATAAAAGGGTTGTTGGCACCAAACAAAGAAACTATCAGTCATAAGTTTGATTGATACGCACTCATATATCTTAATGATTTCAACCCCTGCGTAATAAATTACCGCGTGTACTCCAGCTTGGAATAAAAGTGATATTAACGCGGCCCGGTCACTGATCGAATGATTGAATGGTTGAATCAACGAACGAATGATGAATGGCTGGATTTGCGAACAGTTTCAAAGGCTGAAGTTGGAAATTAAAGTTAAATTAATGCAACTCGCGAGGAGCGAATGAGGGAATGATTTCAACGAATGAATGAGCAGACGTTTTGAGGTTTGAATATTCAATACATACATTAGCTTATGTATTTATGCTTGTAGGTTTCACCCATAGTGTGCTAAGCTTATTTCCGTCCAAAATATGATACTGGGCGTGCTTATAGCCATAATAGGGACAAATTTCAACCCCGGGCAACCTATATAAGATTTTAAGATAACTTGTGGTTTATTTTTTGTGAACTGACATGCCCTGTAACGGTGAAGGAAGCCGCCCTAAGAAAACCTGTATACCTGCACAAGGAGATCGTTACTATAATATCTATAGTGTTTAAACTCAGCCAAATGTCGCAATACCAAAATAAAAGGTATGCAGGAGAAGGTAAATTGATAAAAAGTTAATTATTATCGATTATAATTACTTTAAAACAGCGTCTACCTTAAAATTTCAACTATCCTAATATAGCTGCAATATTTACCCAACCACCGAATAACCAACACTTATAAAATTCACGCAATATTTTCTAAACAGTCCATTTTTGGGTCAATCATTGCAAGTGATGTACAAAGCACTCACGTCAGCCGGTATATTGGCACTATTTTCCGTTCATTCTTTCGGTCAATTACGCCGAATCTATCCGTCAGTCACAGAGCGCGCGCTCTCGAATCGTTCGCTCCGTAATTGAATGAATCGGTCAATTATCATCTGCCCATAATAGTTAGCGGTAATGTGCGCGGATATCTATGTATTACCTTTTGTGTTAGATTTAATTTAGATGGATTCTATTGATATTGACGTATCGGTAATAGGATGTGAAGTAATTGCATTTGTGTTTTGTGGCTTTTGCTTGATAATGCGAGCATTATGGCCATATTTTAAAAGAACTAAACGTTTGATATATTGTTTTTTATGTAAATTCAATAACAAAGTTACAACATACAGGACACTAGTCTATAAAACACTGCGCAGAAATAGATTTTTTATTGATTTACAATTTCTTAGGTACCCATTAGAAAATACCAGATTATCGTACAATTTGCTGCGTTTGCTGTCATTTGATCGAGAAAATCAGTAAAAAATAGTTTAATATTAATATGTATTGTTCACACTTAAACACAAATTATATATGCTGTCTTTTGCTTTCCGTTCTTAGACTTAACATTAGAATTCATTAAATTTATATTTAAAATAAACATTCACATCGTTAGTCACACGAGGGTGGCTCACAAAACTCACAGGCCGGGCGCGCAACTTATTTTCAAGTTAAAAGTGCAAAGTGCTCGAGGGGGTTAATAATAAAGGGCGGGGGCGGAAATTGTCGCACTCCACTCTCCGCGCCCTTTACCTACCCTCAGCACCGGATGGGAGCAAATATCTACTAGATTTTGGACTTTCTATTTGGAAAAAGTAGATGGTAAATTGATTTTTAGAAACTGATAAGTAATGATAGAGAATGCAATGATGAAATGAACCAGAAAAGAAGATGACAAGATGAGAAAAATATGTTTGAATGAAATAATTTAAAGAAGAAGTTTAATAGAGGAATAATGAAGAATACCTAGCAGGAATATGACGTTGGAAATGAAACAGTTAAAAAATTGTTGCTATAATATTCCGGATGACCGTTGAAATCTTATTTATTTCAACTTGAGTGAGTTTAAATAAATATTGTTTTTATAAAATCTAGATACGATCGGCTCTATATCTCATACGTTAACCAAGACTCTACCTATTATTGGTCTATACGCATAAAACAAATCTAATATAGAGCTGCTCTACATAGTAGCGCATTTGAGTACGGTAGTAAAGCGAGCTACAATATCTTACAAGAGCTCCATACATATTAATCGCCGTCCGTCCATACATATGGATCGAATCACGGCTGCGTTCGCCAATCATCAAATGCTTTTCGGATATCACGGAGCTTCTTTTCTTCTCGGGATTTAGGATCGGAATAATGCCGCCTTATTAGTTGCTACTTTAAGAGATTTTATTTATGGGTTGCTGTATGTTTGATAGAGGTCGTTGCTCAGCAGTGGAGTGCGCGTGTCTGAAGATGCTAGGATTTTTTTATAACAAAAGACACCGTAATAAAGAATTAACATTAAGAAATCCTGGCAATAATAACGCACAATGAAAACACTACAACAATCACGTATTTAATTTTTCGTAAATGTAGGAAATAGAAGGGGCAATATATCTCTAGCCATTACCCGGAGGCTCTCCGCTCATTCTGCCGACATTGCACTGTGTTATTAGGAAAATTCTAACTTATTGCTTCAATGCCAGTGCTTTCAACGCTTCTGCTGTGGTACAAGTTGCGACCGGCAGCAAGATAATAAGCAGGGGCGATTTTTAGACGAAGTTATTTTGAAAGAGTGAAATTGGGTACTCGTATATTCGACAACTCACATTGTTATTCAATTCTCTATCCAGCTTCAATCGTTCTTACCTATATCTACTCGTTCTTTCGCAAGGACTTTGGTATATCAAAAATGATATATGATGAAAATAAGGAATTTAGAAACTGGATGAAGTTTAGTACAGAAGACGAGGAAACCACTCCTACATAACAATGATATCACTACGTATATAAATAACTAATATACAATTATCCCACCACTCCCGCTGTCTCTCACACATTGCGCCCTCCCGGCGGCGGTGCTAAGCGTAATGCATCGTGAAAGGGTACACTAGAGACGCGTGCCTCGCCGCAAATCCGCCGACAAGTGACGTCACGGACTCACATCTTTGTCTTACAATAAAATACACTTCGCAGATGAATTGGTGGAATACAAAAATGAGGAATGAGATGGTATGATTATTTTTGCAATTTTTTATCGTCGTCCACTAGGTTATTTTTGGATGATGTTGAATCACATTTATATAGTTTCGAATTTTAAAATGAGCGTGAACATAAATAGCAATAAAAAAATTTTAAGAGCTTGTTCACAAAATAATCTAGCTTCCAAATCATTGCCTGCAAGGTCCTTTATATTGTAATTTAATAAAACAAAATCTGTAAGAATGCTTCGATTCAGATAACTTTTTGAACACGACAAAAAGTTCCTGAAAAAAAAAACAAAAATACCGGGATTTATCTTAAAAGTCTTAGATTAACCCTTGCAACGAAAGCGGGTCGCCTGGCACGACAGTCGCAATGAATTCGAATATTAACAATAAAACATGATGTCTTAATGTAATTCCGCGCTGAAACGTTTCAATGGAGCACAAAGCGGGCTCGGTTTTCGTTTTCATTAACCTCAATAAATCTACTTCGACAAGTACCGTGCTGCGTTTGATTAGGAAAGCTTGGTGGAAAATGCATACTACTGGCTTGTGAGACTTGAATTATATGGTCAAAACCCAGCTCATGGATTATCGCAGGCTGCTCCGAATTGGGACACAAGTTCAAAAACAGTTTGTTTGGCGGAACATTTCTGCCTGGGCGTTTGTGAGACCGAAATAGTCTCTCGTAGTTCCTGATACCCACGACACAAGACTTTGTCTGTGTGGGGTCAGGACTATGTATGTGACTGTTCGGTGTATTTCTTTATTAGAGAGAGTGCTTAATTTTATCACATTACAAATTCTTATTCCATGATTTGAGAATAAGTCTCTTACATTTTTTACATGTCCTTTATTCGGATCTGTGTAGGGCCATTCAACATTTTGTATACCATGTAAAACGAGCTCCGGAGGCCATTTTTACGACATGCAGTTGTACATATATTTTTTCAAAAAAATAGCATTGCAAAACAATGATATCTTAGAACTTTAAATACAAGCAAAATGACAAAAGTACAGGTAAAGCGGTGTCTATGTTAGTTTGCGATTGAAGTACCCGCTTTTGATGTATGCCGCGTCATGTTATCTCGCTTTATGGCAGAAATGGTTTTAAGTTGGCGGGTCCTTATGATAAAATATCTATTGAGATAACGTGCTTAATAGGGTCTTTTATATTTTGTTGGATATTGTTACAGTACTTCGGTCTTTAAATTAATAATAATAACTAGGTGTATTGTTAAAAAGCTTAATGAGAATCACTCGTCACCAATATGCATACAGGGTATATCATGACTGCGACCGAAAACGAAGCCAGGGTAGTATTAGTGACTTAGTATTAGTGTGAAAAATTTCCTTATCCTCGTATTTGGATGATAAAAACACAGTTTTCCTAAAATAATAATATACACTTTTATAAATTACTATTTTCGCAAGAACTAGGTATTTACCACACAATGGCAAAGATATTTAAAGAATGGCACAAAAAACTATCTCTCTTTTTGGGATTTTTTTTGTTGCATTGTGCCTGAAACCACTAAAACTACCACCTGGCTTCGTTTTCGGTCGCAGTCTTGATATACCCGGTATAAATAAAAGCATTCAATAAACATTTATATTAGACACACCTCGTAATAATACAGTAATTTTTCTCACAATTAACGTCACTAAAAACCGCATCTGCCAATCGAAACTACGCGAGTAATTTTCTCACAAAAGAAACTGCCGACTGGCCGTAGGTGAGCGATTATGTCACTATCCCAACCAGCCCTTTCATAACAGTCAAGTTACTTGCCCTGTCCCAGGACAGTAGCTCGCAAACGGGCTTGCAGCTCCGCGAGCTAAATAATGAAATTAAGCACGCGCCGTCTGCCGGCACCATGATTTGCGTAATCAAAGAGCGTCTAATCGGATTTGCCGGATCTCTCGTCTCTTTCATTTAAACAAAACCTTACGTTATTTCGCTTTATTAGTTTGCCTTTTGATATGATAAATGTATTATATAAAAATAATTAGAGACGGAAATACAATGTTAAGGCAAATGTACAGGATTATTTGTTGTTTTATTAATGACATGAAACTCTAGATCTGAGATTGTTATGATAAAAAAATAAGAATTTATTAACGTTTTATTAATAAATCCTTTTTTTATAAATTTATAGTATAATAACTCTATTGTTTAATTAGGAACGTATTTATGTATAATAAGAGTATATAAGAAAATAACATATAATAAGAGAGATATAGTAATACGAGTTAAAGCTGTTTTTGCATCTAAGATTTTCTTTCATAAATACTATACATCATAAATTGTATAGATTAACGTTCCCATTGAATATTGGTTTTGTTACTCATATTTTCTTAAAGCACATTAAACTCAATATAAATATTTATATTCCTTAAATCATTAGTTCATTAATCATCACAGTTTTTCTAACAAAACACCAACACAACCGTACAACAATGGAAAATTTAAAATCATTCTAAAATAATTTTACAAAAGCCATTATGACAGGTCCGATGCACTCTGCCGACCCACATAGACACCCTCCAATGATAATTTGGCTCTCTTCCGGTCCGCAGCCAAGATGGCGGCGGCAATTTCCGGCGAGCGCACACTTTGCGAGACGCACTGCGTTTGACAGTCCTCCAAAGAGGCTCTTTGCGTAGATAATTGGGCCTCTTTCACGGGAATCGACGCCTCTAATTTTATATTTTCATTTATATGCGCACATTTGTAGTGGTGTGAAATGTGTGGAGTATAATTGAGAAATTATTTTCATAAATAGCAGATGTGTTGAAATTCAATAGAAGGTTTTGTGATAAGAAAAAATATTTTTCTATACCATTAAAGTAAATGTTATTCGAATTGAGAAGGATTAAACTTGGGCAGATTTTTTATATACAGAACAAGTTGTTGTAATGCAGGAAAGTATGGCCGAAACTTTAGTTTTACCGAATAAAATTGTCCTTAGAAGTTGGATCTAAAGGTGTAATTATACGTTTCGAGTCATTTTAATTTGAAAATTATGATATTTGGGATGTTTTGTTGATTCAGCAAACGAATTATTCAATAGCATGGTTGAAAGGACTCTAATCAGCTTTGTCGTTTAGCTTCCTTCTATAACAAAAAATACCAGGAAAACCTCAACCATTCCTCAAACATCCACAGTTTCCCGTAACGTTTAATAATTTTAGCTACATAAATAAGGCGCGGTTAAGCAGTACATTGGCGCGCGGCGACGCGTCCTATCGCTGCGTGGCAGACGCGCCGCGCCGGTCCGCTGCCCCGGGTAATTGTCGAGGGACACTGAAAAACGAATTTTTCACCACACTTGCAATGAGGAAGTGATTTTTTCGAGATTAATGCTTGTTTTAAAGGGAGGGGGTTGTTGGGTGTTGGAGGGGGAGATATATTGGCACATATAGATTAAAAATCATTATTTATTTTAAGTTCATCACGAGAAGTATATTAAGCAAATCCGAAATTTTATGAAATATTCAATACGTAGTAATAGTATGTTACGAGTATGTATTCGATATTATGTGCTTGCCACAACATGTTATAAGAAACATAACGACGTGATATATTGACGAAAGATTCCTCAATATATCGCGAAGGAGGAATCATAAAGGAAGTAATAATATCAAAAGGAATCGTATTTTTAAAAACTGACTGACTGAAATTGGCACCCAAAGTAAAGACCCATTTTTACTTACCACACTGCCACATATTCAATGAGGCTATAACACATAACCATTATCAATGCAATACAGTTCAAATAACACAGCTCCGTGCAACCCAGTACAGGATATTAATTTCGCTCAATACCGCCGGCGAGATTTACGCCTTCAAATAGAAACAATTGAGCGACAAATCTGGCGAGGTGCCTTCATATCCGCGTATCCGACACAATATCCGCCGGTATCCGCCGGGGCGCGTGAATTATACACACCCTATATCCCCAATAAGCCCTCTTTATGACCGGAGGATTGTCCGCGTATAAATTTTTATATCGTCGCGGATCTAAAAGCGATATATCTTTTGAATGTGTCGATAGTATTGCGATTTATATGTGATGTGCATGTTACTAGTTCCATCTCTATGTGCTGGGTTTATCGAAAATCACTTGCTTAAATAGTTTATTGCTGAGGGTGATAGAAAAGTCGCCTGGAATTTTACATAAATCAAAGACTATAATTAGACTTTACGATTTAATATTGCAAGTTAAATTTTTCATTAATGTATACTTATATGGCACATGGATATATATTTTTTGTTTGTAAACCCTCAAAATACAGAAGAGATTCTAATATCTGCGGGAGAATGCTTAAAAATTATGAATGTATTACAAGTATGGTTTATAAAACAGTTCCAAGTTAAATATATGAGATAACATTCGAAAATCAAAATTTAAAAATCGTAAAAATATATAAGAATAAAAACATTATTGCTTTTGGATGAATTTTAATTAAAAAAACGGTAGTAACTTTTATGGTCTTCGCCTATGCGG
Organism: Deilephila elpenor; assembly: GCA_949752805.1. Lineage (NCBI taxonomy): Eukaryota > Metazoa > Arthropoda > Insecta > Lepidoptera > Sphingidae > Deilephila > Deilephila elpenor. The sequence continues at coordinate 364,946 of OX457104.1, read as the reverse complement.
AGGTCTAAAAAAACGGGCGATGCACAGACTTATTTTTAACATAACAAGTATGCAGATAAAGAATTTTTCATATTTTATTTAAGTTAAACAAAACAAGCGGTAATAAAGTTGAGTCGGCAGTAAAACTACGAGCGGTTTTCGTTGGTAATTTGCGTTTCACACTCCATTACCGCTCTGCAATGATGACGCTATTACTTTGTTCACACAATAAGCGCAATGTAGTTAAACTTATTACACTAATTCTCGTTTAAAAATTATAGAATAAGTAGGGGTTGTGTTAATTCTTTGGTTCAATATAAAACTATTTTGTTTTATGCTTTATGATAGCCGAATATATTTCTTATGGATTTGGTCGCAGAATCATTTTTTATATTACTTATTATAAAAGGTTCCACAACCGCAAAATGATGTCTCATAAACTTTATAACACGAAGCACTGTAATTTTTTGCCTTAAAGTTGTAATACATCGACAGGGTATAATAGATAAATCTGGGGTATAATTCTACCCGAGCGAAATCGGGTGTAAGTTATCCACACATTTTGCAAACCCATCCAAAACAAAAACGCAAAATATGTGTTTTAAAAGTGTATTCTGAATATAATATCATTCGCAGGAATCCCTGACGTGCTCAGACTATCGTCAGCACCGCGTCAGCATCGACAGCCGTCAGCTAACGAGCGCGGCGACGTGACGTTGGCATGGCAACGCGACACATCCCAGGCATGTGTTTACAGTATTATTGTGAGGATGGATAAAGACAGGTAGGGTTTTATGACTTTTGAGAGTTTTTTATTGCGATGAATTGCGAGATGAGCATGCTGTTCGGCTGATGGTAAGTGATATGACCGCTCAAGAACAGTATCATAAGCAAAAAATACCATGAACTAAGCAATTCTTGGCAATTCACTGCGCTCGCCATCCTGAGGCATAAGATGTTAAGTCTCATTATGTCCAGTAGTTACTCTAGCTATAATGTCCTTCAAACCGGAACACAACGGTGTATTTACACTGCCAACCAGGCGGGAGAAATAGACATTGCGGTGGTACCTACCCAGGCGGCTTCTCACATGTGAGAGACCGAGGAGTGACGTTGGGGAGGAATCTGTAATTTATTAATTGATGTCGCTTATTGTTGCTTTGTAATTATTCCTCTTAGTTTAAAAACACAATAAAGTCCTTAAATAAAAAATTAAATACGAATCTCAGACGTTAAGTTGCTTAAAGTAATCTGTTTTGTGAAGAAAGACAACTGTTTTACAAATGCCAACATAAAGGAAAGGAGCTATTTTTTTTTCTATTGTGTGTACTCAATTGTCAAAGCCAGGAGTCAGAAGATTTAACAATATAATGTGGACTTCTAAGAACCTTTCTTTCTTAGTATAATAGTGTTTTTTTAATCCGTTAAATGTTGTTTACATTTTTTCTTTTAAGTGTAATATTGTTCCGACGGTACTACATGTAATTGTACTAAAGTGTCTGTTTTGTAAAGAATGGTGGGTTAATGAACACCGCAACGAAATAGGATCAGTATTAAAATGGTTCTGAATTACTTGTTAGTATGTAAGTTGATTCAAATGTAACTTTATAAGTATGGTATTTTATCGTCCAATTTAATTATCAGATTATTTTTTAAATAACATAATGTGCTCTACATTAATAATGTTCAAGTAAATGTAGATTTTTTTTCAGTATCAGCCCATATACGTCACACTACAGCGCACGAGCCTCCTCTGCAATCGAGAGTACGATTGAGTAGACTATTATTATAGTAGATATTTATGTTTCACAAGGTTTATTATTTACTTATTTTATTTGCTTTATATACTAAAATGTATACAGGCGGACTTAATGCCAGAGGCATTCTATTACAGTCTACTTTTGGGTGAAGCAGAAATGGAGTAAAGCAGGTTTATGCAAAATAAAGATGACCAAGAATAAAAAAATAAAAAATAAACATTATTTAAAAAGAAATATACATACTTAAAAATATATATACAATTATACATACATATACCGGGTATATCAAGACTGCGACCGAAAACGAAGCCAGGTGGTAGTTTTAGGGGCTCCAAACACGATACAAATAAAAATTTCGCCAAAACTGTGACATATATTTTTTTAGAATTTTTAAATAATCATCGATTTTGGGTGTTAAATACATAGTTTTTGCGAAAATACTAATTTAAACCCTTAGGTACCATTGCGTTTTTAAAAATAAAGAGGTGTTCATCTTTATTTTAGGAAAATTATGTATTTATCACCCAAATACGACGATAAGTAAAAAATGACATAAAAAAAGTTGTCGTTTTTTTTTTTGCGAAATTTTTACTTGCTTTGTTTCTGAAGTCACTAATAGTACCACCTGGCTTCGTTTTCGGTCGCGGTCTTGATATACCCCGTATACAATAGTATACATACATACACAATTATCTAGTCAACTAAATATATTTTGTATTCCTTTGTATTTGTAGAGTGTAATTTAGTTATATTAAAATTAAAATCTCAATTGTGTATCTTGACTATGCATGTCACGTTCAATTTAAGTAGAAGAACACACATGCTCATTTTAAAAACGTGAGTTCTTTGTTACACAAAATTAATTATTCAATTTTTAATGTCTATTTTTAACACAGGAGCAGTATGATACGTGCTGAGTTGTCTGATAGTATTCACCCCCGCGATTATATATTATATATATGCGATTTGTGGACGTCGAAGTGGTTGAACACCAGAAATGCCAGCAGAGGGAAATATGTAGTTTTTAGAGCACAATTTTTATCTCCATCGTTATTGATTAGAAACTTATAGCCTATGGCCGATAAGCATTAATCGAAGATTGACTCAGCGACCTGACAAAATACCGATTTAAACAAACGGCAATTTTTCTCCAGGCGATACAATTACGCAAGCCCATCGTAGGGTCATAATTTAATACAAACGTACATAAACTCAATTTTTTTTCCCAGAAAAGGTAGGTAGTTGTGCTACTAGGACACCCACATTTCGCCTTGTATGTTCCGTCCAATAATGTGCGAGCCTATCGCCATATCGGGTACAAAGTCCTGACTTTAGGCTGATAAAAAAGACACACATTGCCCGACCCGGGATTCGAACCCGAGACCTCAGCTTTGTTATCGTACGGTAGTACAACTATGACACCAAGGCAATCGTATAATTTAATAAAAAATAATGACATTAAATTTATTATTCCTGTTAATGGTTCAAGTCATTGTTGTCGGCAGCCCCAGGATGATATCGAAGCTTGACTTGTCCCAACTACCAAGTGTCTATTGTGATGGTATCGCGATTCCATTCAGTGACTCCGTCCGCAATCTGGGCATACACATTGACAAATCTTTCACCTGGGGTCCACAGCTCTCGGAATTAAGCCGGAAGCTGTTTGTTTCCGCAAGGTCCTTGCGAAGGTTACGCAACTTTCTACCCGTTTCCACGAAGATTACGCTTGCGCAATCCCTCCTTCTCCCCATCCTTGATTATGCCGATGTCAGCTATCTTGATATCACCGAAGACCAACTTAATAAACTTGAGCGCCTTCAAAATTTCTGCATAAGATTCATATTTGGTCTTCGCAAGTATGACCATGTTTCTGAGTTTCGTGCTAAGCTCAAGTGGTTACCTATACGACTTCGTCGGAATACTCACATCCTTTCTCTTCTTTACAATATTTTGTTTAATCCTCTCACCCCTTCTTATCTTAAAGAACGATTTATTTTTCTTCATGACTCACATTCGAGATCCTTGAGGTCGTCTGAGAATCTTAAGCTGAGAATGCCTGTGCACACCACGACATTTATGGACAATTCTTTTACGGTCAAAGCAGTTCGATTGTGGAACGCGCTTCCTGTTGTGGTGAGACAGGCTCAAACGCTGTCGTCATTTAAGAGGTTGATTAAAGAGCACTACCTTTCTCCTTAACTAGACCTTAGTACTATTCTCTTAAACTAAATCATTTGGCTATGTATAGTATATTTGTTTTTATTCATAACTAAATATATATGTATATATTCAGATATTTATTTATTTATATATATGTATTTATGATTATATGTTATGTATGTATATTATGTTTGTGTATTTATGTTATATGTTTAATTTCACTTATTAAGCTTAAATTATTTATTAGTTACACTGCCCTCTCTCTCTCCTTCTTTTAAATCCATCCCATGGTTGTCTGTAAGACATTGCTGTAGAGCGATAAGACCGCCATTTGTACTTTTTTTTTTTTGTTTTTTCTGTATTGTGTATTTTAATTTGTAATTGTGTACAATAAAGATTTAAATAAATAATAAATAAATGGTTGACTTCAACGCAATAACAGGATATTAGTCTAGATTCCCACATGTTATTCAAGACCTATTAGGTAATAATTAAAAGCGATCGATCCATTAACCCGGGACGTGTCGCCGGCAAAATATTTGAGAGCTCATAACCTCGCTGGCAAGACGCGGAGGCATCCACGTCTCGATGATCGAGCGAATTCCCTCTGACCTCGATAGGAGCCGGCGAAATTTCATTTTATAAACGCCAAGAATTTTAGTATTGCTGCCGGCTATTGGAGCTTAAGATAGATAGGATGGTGGAATTTATAAACCATGGGACAGAACAAATAATTCGCTCTATTTGTACTGCCTTATTCAGAGACAGTTTTGACACGTATTTTAGTTATCGAATGTTCTGTCCCTTTCGAACGACTTTCGAATTGAGTTGGAGCGAAGAAGACAAAATAGACGATAATTAAAATAAGTTTTAAAACGGTCTATGAATAAGGCCGGTAGACTTACTTAGCTATGTATTTAGTGATTTATAAGCTACAGCAAATGATTTTTTTACGACAAAGTGACCGGATTAATGGTAAGTAAAGTGGGATCCATGTAGATTATCAACTGGTAAGAAATGAGTATATCGCGTTCCGATAAACGTTAAGTTGTTTGAAAGCGGTTAGTTCTCTGATTAACCCTAGAACAACCATTGATATAATTTAAAATATTTATCGTATAATGGCAGCATGACAGACTTTAATTAAATTACGTGATTTTATAGAAAGACCCAACAGGAGAGATTGTGGTCGAATACAGTAATACATAAATATGTAGATTTTAAGGTTACAATAAAATTATAGACTGCAATCACTACGCCAAATTTGCTGAAGAGTAATTATTCCGTATAATTTGATACAACGGCGCCGCAGCTACCGTAAAATAATGGTATATTACAAAGGCAATAAATAAACCGATTAATAGAGTAAATCCTTGTTATAACCACGTCATTACATATTATTTAATGTACCGCAACACTATTTTATTATATGGTCGTGTGATTTTCATGAAACGTTTACTTGAATATTTCAGGTGTTATAATTTTATATTATGTAAGTTACTTTGAATATAAATTATATACACACTATTATACTTTGAATAACAAATACAGCATCGTTGTATTTGGTTTAGTCTGTCGAATAAATGAGTGGTCTCGACCAAGGAGATGGTTTTTCTGTGGCATTTTATACGTTAGTATTTTTTCACCCCCCTTTTCTCTCGCCTTAAGTAGGAACTCATATACAAAAGTAAGCCAAGCATATGTACATATTTAATGGCTGCTAACGATGTTAGTCGTGATTCAAAATGCTTTTGTTCCTCCATCAGACAATACGATAAAACCATCCAAAAACAATCCAAAAATTAATCACTAATATTAAGTTGAGTCCAATAAGCGGTAATATGCAAAGTATTCAGCGGGCTGACGGCCCCCGATATAAATATTTAGCGTATCGATGGAAGCGTTAAAGCGCTGCATTCCGCACGCGCCCTGCCTCGTGTTTGTCGCTCCCAAGCCGCATATTAAGGGCCCGACATTCTTCCCCCCACATAGAACAATGCACTCGATTATCCGGCTAGCGGCAGTTTTGCTGTCATTTCAGCGATTATTGTATTGGTGGTATTAAAGGATAGGTTATGATCCCGAATAGTCTTTAGTCACATGCGTTCTTTTACTTTTAATACAGTTTTTATCAATTGACTCTGTGACTATACCATTATATTCGATGAAACCGCAGTTCGGTCATCACGACAAAACCTGTTTATGGCAGTCTGCGTTATCACGACTGGAAATGATTTCTATTTGCAATCGAACACAAGTCTTACAGCCCTAGATATCTTTATTTATTCACGTAAATCGATTTTAGCATCTCGCGTGCTTACAGTGAACAATTTTGAATAAAACATTTTATCATTACCAACAATGTAGAGAATGGCAACTCCATCTATGTTTCGATCCAAGAACTACACATAAAGTATAAAAAAATACTTTAAAAACATATACTACTAGTATAATAATTATCAATTAAAGTATAGGTTTACCCTAATATTATAATTTCTTTTTTATTTTGAAATGATACTACAAGAACTAAAATAATAGGAACGGAACGTAATGATCGACTCAGAATTAATTGAACAAAAGGTCGGTACTTAGAAATAATATATTCGTATTACAATTATTGTAGGAAAGCAATAAATGGACGTTGGCTTAAGCAATTGATTATTTGCATTATTGATTTTTGCGAAGTGAATAATATTAAACAGAGATAAGGTAAGCATTCTCAGAACATAATATAATTGTTTTAAGATAGTTTCGATTTAAGATAGTTATCAATTTTGGATTATTTATTCTGTTGGATTCTTATATTCCATATTTCTTGGCATTTTTTATAAAAGATTCCAATAAGGATGACATTGTTATCATAACCTAATGACTTGGCTATTTCCATGAATTGTTAACGAGTGGAAATAGGCTTTTTTTCTTACTAATGCATTGGATTAAAGTTAAGGTTTTATAATTCGCAGGTGTTCTGAAAAGTAATTATTTTGAAAGTGGTTGGTTTTGAAACCATTTATTATTTTAAAGACTATGTTTTTATTTCGTAAAGTAGCTTAAGTCTTTTTTGTTACACATAATATATGAACATCAATATGATACGAAATCCTATCTCTCGCTGGTCTACACAATTATGCTGACTGATTGTATCCGGATATCATACAAAACGCGACGCACTTATTGTTATTACATTTATTTGTATGTGCCCTACTTATAACATAAGCCGTACTTATAAGGTATTTGGTTATTCCGACATCCTATCACCAGCAGAAAATGTTGTTGTTTGGTTAACAAATTGTTTAAGCGCAGTAGGTAGGTTATTAGCATTGTATACGCCCCGTGCGAACTTGTGCCTGTACCCTTTATCAAACAAATTCTGGCCTGGTCTAGTTACTTCTGATTTGAGCACCACTCGCAACCACCCTAGTTGCGGCTATGATTGAACGTGCGTAAGACATGTCTACACGAACTAGAATATAGATAATGGTTGAACTTCCAGCACAATGTCCCCCCGGCGGCAGGTGGAACTCCTGGACGACAACCTGCCGCACTCGCTGCTGGAGCCTGCCACTCCGGCCTACACCAACGTGACCGTGCGCCGCGCCTTCATCGTGTGGCTGCAGTGTGGACAGAGGAACAACTTCAAGGACGTCTGCAACTACTTCCATCACTTGGAGTCGCTGGTGAGCTTCATAAGGACTTGTTACATCTTTTTTTTTGATTCGGCGCGGCATTCTGACTGCACTGTGATGGTAAGCGCAATGCGGTCCAGACAGAGTATCGAATGGCATCAGAAGGCGGTCCCATGTCATATTGCCGGTCTACAAAGATCCTTGTTCACGCTACGGTGGAAGGTCCCAAGATTATAGAAAGACAATTAGGCAGCCTTTAACATCAATCGTGAGGAAACCTGCATTGTGGAAGCGGTAGCGCGACTTATAAGGATTTATATGGTATTTGAAGTCCGCTAACCCGCAATAGGCCAGCATAGTGGACCATAGACTAATCCCTCTCAATCGTATTCTCGATTGTAGAGGATGCCCGTGCCCTGCAGTGGGACGGGGTATAATATGATTAGACAGCTTTTGTGGTGTAGTTAGACGAGCTGTAGGCTAGGGGCCATGGGTTTTCGAGTATAATACGAGGCTTGCCTAAGTGGTAAACCGTGGGTTTTGAGACAAATATGTATTTAAGATCTACAACTAATGTTTTCGAATCTGGTTGTTGTGAAACCAATTGAATCGAAGTCAGTGATATGACACGAATTTTGAATTATATTGTGGACTATAATCGGCGAATTCAACAATTTATCAAATATAATAATAATAATATCTTGAAAAATACCGGGTATATCAAGACCGCGACCGAAAATGAAGCCAGGTGGTAGTTTTAGCGGCTACAGACACAATGCAACTAAAATTTTTGCAAAATAAGCGACGGATTTTTTTTTACAATTTTTTAAAAATCATCGTTTTTGAGGGGTAAATACCTAGTTTTTGCAAAAATAGTAATTTAAACCCTTACGTACCATTACGTGTTTAAAAATTAAGCGATGTACGTCATTATTTTAGAAAAACTATGTATTAATCACTCAAATAAGACGATATGTAAAAAATAACAAAAAAAAATTACGATTTTTTTTGTAAAATTTTTACTTGCATTGTGTTTGATATCACTAATACTACCTCCTGGCTTCGTTTTCGGTCGCGGTCTTGATATACCCTGTTTGTTGTTTTGTGCCATTATTTCTCCTTTTAACAAAACCCCGCTTAAGACATATTTCGTATCAAAATTGCCGAAGCTTGACAGTACCTTTTAGTAAAATCTTCAAGATGTGTTCCCCTTTGCGCAACAAACTTATATTCTTTTAGAACAAAAGAAGTCTAAAAAGTGAACTCTTTCATGTGAGTTTTCAGATTCGAGTAATATCATTTGTCTGAGACTTTCTTTTCTTGAATAAATAAAAAGGCAGGTGAAACTCAATATTTTTTGACAACCGAAATACAAAATGTGTAACGAGACATATAAAAGTTTTATTTGAGATTTCATATTATGTCGCGGTCGGCCTTTATTATTTGTCTAACACAAAATAATTACAACTTACTGGGATGAAAAATAAATACTAATGTGTTATTTTATTTTTAAACTTTAAATAACAAATATAATACAATTCCCGAGATGGTGACCCTCAAAACCACAATTGTTTCTATTAATAATGTACATAATTTTAATTATATATTAAATGTTTTAGGAAGAGAAATTACCCCCAAACAAGCGTGCAACAAGCCGTCACCACGAGTTCGTCATGTTCACAAATCAGCCACCGAAATCCAACTACCTACAGGAAACCTTCCCGACACTGTACCCTCAGGACATCCAGGAACGAATACCTAACCCCGTAGAATCGACCCCGGAGAAGTGCGATCTCAAACTAGAAGAGTATGAAGAAATAAGGAAACGGGAGGGCGCCACCAAGAAGGAAATCATACAGGCCAGCTGCATGATCAGGAATTATTGCAAGTCCCACATGAAAAGTCTAAAAAACTTCCTCTCAGAATTCAAAGATTATTCCACGAAGTGCGAACTGAGCAACAGCGTCAACAACTTGGTCCATTACATTAAAAGAAAGTTGATCGAAGAGGAAATATGCATGCTCAATAATTGCACGAAAAACTTCAAATTCTTCGACTTCGGCGATGTGAAATTCCATTCGAAAGACGAATTTAAAAATGGACAAAATGTTACCCTTAATAATGGAAACGAGACGGTAAAAAAGATCAGAATATTAACGAATGATTCGAGGAAAAACGGATCTAATATCACTCAAGTTAAAACTAACAACATTTTTGACAAATTTTATAAAATGGATGACGTGAATAAACTAATTCAATTGAAGACAAACGCAGACAGATATATTGTAGACGAATTTCAAGCTAAAATGAGATTAAAATGGGACGAGGGTAACGGAAAGTCAATGAACATCGCCAGTGATTTTAAGACAAGTGATTTTAACGATTATAATCATGCCATTTTCAATTCTAATTATGTGATACAAGAAAAGACTAAATTCAGACAATACGTGTAAAGACCTAATAAATTCAACAAATGTTTATGACAGCTCAGTAACTATTGACATTTGGAAATTTCAACTACATTTTATTAGATGTTATTTTTATTTCAATTTCCAATCTACTTTATTTTACGTATGTATCTGGTTTTAAACTGTCGTGATATATTAAATGTATCATTTATTATTATTATTATCCATTAAATTGTATGGACATGAGGTTTTTATGCGATAAAAACTCACATAACGACATTGTTTTTAACGGACTTAATAAATGATTATGATTATGTATTTTAAAATACAATAAAGGAATTATACTTGGTATCATAGTGGTTTGGAATTACATTTTTCCTAGTTAGGTATTCACTTTTTTTAAGAATGTTTGGATTTAATGAAATATTAATAAACTCACCTACAACACAGACACATGTTTCTATTAAAGTATCAATTTGAAATAAACTAATTTCAGATTATGTTTGAAAGTTACAAGTTCATACAATTTAAAATTATGATTAGATACCAATAATTTTTGTGTTATTTTTGTGTAAACAGATTGATGATAGCAGATGTATCAAAAAACATTAATTAATTTGCAAAGACTTTTAAAATTTGACGTGTGCTTAGTTCAAACTGAACTAAAATTAGTACGGGTATTCATAAAATTATATTAAATATCATATTTATACGCGCAACGGCCAATAAATATCGAGTGTACGAAATCGTTTCGCCAAATTACGAAGGCAGAGATTCAATCATCATAATCGATTATGGCACGTAATCGATATAACAAAACAAGCAAGCCGTAATAATCACGATTCACGAATGCACATTGCAGTTCGCAACGAGCGATCAATCACCCAGTCTGCGTTTAACTAGCACCGGGTGCGCACGCGTTGCGATCCCCGCGCAACAAGATGGCCGACAGCGAAGTATCGACGCCAGTGAATACTTTATCCCGAGAGAATTTAACAGTGCTCATCGCAAATAACATATTGAACAATTCCGTGGAGTTTTCTGAGAATGATACGGTAAGTTTTAATGTATTGTTTGTTTTGTCAGACGTTATCGCTTATCAAGACCGTTTGAGTTTAAAGTTTTGTGTGGTGGAACGGTGTTGCCAAGTTATGGTTGGAAAATTACCATGAATGAAGAGATAATTGTTTTAATTGACACGAGAGTGTTATTTTAACTATTTCTAAGTGTAGGTTAACTTATGATTAAGTACATTAGTGTGGGCGGAATGTTCTTGCGAAATTCCATCTCAAGATCATTCCATATATTCGACAAGTTTGGGGCCCATCATAAAATAATTCATTACAAGTAATATTATTCCCACATAACTTCACAATAGTTAAATTATGAGCATCCTGGTGGCGCCTCTGCCTACCCCTACTTGGATAAAGCGGTGTGTTTATGTATGTATGTTAAATTATGTAATTTACTTGAAATATAATTGTACAAACAAAAAAACTACATTTTAAATAGTTACCAAATACCCCTGCGGAGAATTAAAGCAGCAGGCGTTCCTACGTTATGATTGTACAATTTGCGTCTTAACCGACCACAAATCTATTATGTGTGATAGTCTCTAAATTAATTGACACAACTTTGTTGGGAACTAAATCATTTAAAATTCCCCCAGTACAAGAATCGCAACCAAAATTCCATCATAAAAACTACTCTTTTATAATCCTTGCCTAGTGCGCTGTGCGGGTGTTTTCATAATTGTACCTGTCCGCAGAATTCCCGTTTTTATATTGTATTGATACGCATTCCAAAGTTATTGTGTGGCCCGGGGTATCAACTACCTGTTACTGAACATTTCCTGCCATTAATATCAACATCGCTTTTAGTCCTTTGTACCATACCATGGTCAGCCCTAATCGACATTTTTTGCCTATCTTGGCGTCGCGTCGTGGGACTTTTGGGAGCTTTTAAGTACCTGTTCTTGTAAATTTGGGCACAATACCGTGTTATTTTTTTTGGTTCCCATGACTTGCTTTTGTAGATTACACTTTTATTCCTTCTGGTATGTCAATTATAGGAGACTCTTTTGTGCTAATCCTGCTTTTAAATGCCGACATCTATAGTAGATACATGTACTGTTGGATAAAGTGATTAAGTAAGAATATTTCCTTTTTAGTTTTATAATTCTCCTATTTGTAACTTTGGTTTAAATGGAACAATTATATTTAGCCTATGCCTATATAATTACTGACCTATAAAACATTTTTCAGATGGAGACCGATTCGCCAATAAGGAAACCGTGCATCAAAATCGTCGGGAAGAAACTCTTCCATTCCCCCCTTTCACAAAACACTGAAGAGTCCTCATTCAGCCGCACCAGCGTAGAACGCACCAGACGGGCGAGAAAGCGCAAAATCCTGATCCCAGATTATGGCGAGGGCATCAAAAAGGCATATGTGAAGGAGTGCGACCAGGACAACTATAGCCCCGAACCGCACGTGGGAATGAGACGGAGAGTGCTGATCAGTCTGTTTCATAATAAAGAGTATTGTATGGATGTCGGGTGTTGATTTGACGAAAAGAATGAACTATTAAAGTATTACTTCGGTATGAAGAAATTAGGTTAAATGAGAAATATATTACCAGTGTTTAGGCTGAAGTAAACCAAATTGTTAACGTATCAATTGATACTTAGAAGCTTTTTTGTTTAGGTGTAAGGAATTTAGTTATAAGTCAAATCTGAATACGAACATGGAATAAAAATCTTAGTATAGGTAGATATTGATAAGAATGCCTTGTAAGGGCCAATATTTTAGAGATATTATTCAAAATATGCGAGAATGTATGATTTTTATCTCGACTGCGCACGTTTTGCTGGACTAACAGTAGGTAATGGTGTTTTTATTATTTTTATATTTATATGTTTTCTCAAATAATTATAATTGAATGAAAAATGAAAGGCACATTTTAATTGATAGCTTTAAAGTTCTTCCAATTTATTAAGTAAGCAATGTAGATTTTAAGATAGATATTATATTTTTATACAATCCAATATTAATGTTTTGATGTAATGTGCTATTTAACCGATTACATTATGATTAAACATAGTAATACGAGTCTTCCCTAGTTATAGTTATATAATCTACTTTATTATTCGATAAATCGTGCTAAAAGAAATGTTTTTATACATTCAACTGTGAATTTTATTTAATACTAGAAATAGTATTAAAAATCAATAAATTGCTGATTTCCATCTTAATTTAAAATATTTCTGCAATTGTTGATAAATTGTCTTCCAAATGTAGCTTACTATTAATATTAGATATACTATAAATTATATTGTAGTACCATAAGGATATAAATAAAATATTTTTACGAAAAATCTCTTGTTCTTTTTTACTTCGGTTCAAGGAATTGTCATCCACAGTAAATTAATCAGATATTTTCTTTAAATCTCATCATAGTTAAATACAAGCATTCGCTCACGAAAGTGTCCCCGAAGAGGCAGATTGATGTTACTAAAGGCAACATCATTGAACAGAACCTATTTACGTCTCAAAGAGCGCGATAAGTCTTCCGATCACCAACTCCCGAGCATACTTTCTATCAGTATTTTTTCAACTAAGATTTTTTTAAACAATTCAAGCTCAATTGTGAATTAACTGATCACGGTTCTCAGCCTAAATATGCCGCTACTGGGTAAATGAGGTTTAAATAAAAATGGAAACTCCTCTTCACGAACCAAAAATCCGAATACCGTCACAAAGAAACATTTCACCGTCCGATAAACGCTTCAAAGCCAACACCCAGTGGTATTGTGACGCAGGACAATAAACAGGCAATATCTTGTAATAAACCAAATGGGTCCCGCGCAGCGCCGCCGCTTATCGCCGTATTTCCCCGGGGCTGCTCGATACCCACTCTTCTAAAAATATTAATGTGGATTTATAATTAAAAATAACAGTTTTTTGCTTCGCGGTCTAGGTTCCGCACTCTGGGGACTTGGATAGATGTTCATTAACTGTACTTGTTTAATGTTTATAAATTGAATTCATTTTTTATAATGGGTTGGATGTGTTGTGTGGCCTTTGTTTAACACACACACACACACACACACACACACACACACACACACACACACACACACACACACACACACACACACACACACACAACAACTGCGCCACCGAGGCAATCAAAAAACGTGTGTTAGGAAATTTGTTTAAATTAGGTACTTATATTTTATAAGATATTACTGAATATTGGTTTCTTAGGTTACTGGTTCGGCACAGTGACCACGTACTACTTAGTCATAAGTGCAGTGTCCCCAAACAGAATATTGATTAACTACATACTGTTATTTCTCGCAATGCAAGGTAGTCGTTTTATCGCGGCAGTACAACATGCAGATACGCAATGGATTGTAGTTTGAAACTATACGAAACTTCGTAAAATACGAAATCCATCAAAAGAGACGGAGGTTAACTACTGTCAGTAACCGTTATTGTAACTATTTTATATTCCCTATTGTATTTTGTATATAACGGTGAAGGAAAACATCGTGAGGAAACCTTCATACCATAGCTATTTTTAAGAATTTCTATGGTATGTAAAGTCCACCAACCCGTACTAGGCCAGCGTGGTGGACTTATAAGGCCTAACCACTCTCAATCGTACCCTCGATTGGTGAGTATGCCCTTGTCCTGCAGTGGAAAATATGGGCTGATACAATACAATTGTACTTTGTGTTTTGCTCACGTGCAGTCAGAAAAATATAACAAAATCTGTTACCGCCTCTAGGCTCTATTGTTTGTATTGAATTTACTTGTGCCTTTGCATTAAGGCTGGATCGCCTATTATTATGGCCATAAAAATAATAACCGCCTTATTATAATAATAACTTATTTAAAAAATCCTTCCTTTAAACCAATGACGTTTTTAGCTTTAAATGGGATTAGTCAATTGGATTATTGGCCAAATCATAAATTTTAAAAGAACGTCCTAAGCATATTAGTGGGAGAAATGTTGACAACCATTATTCAGGATGTTACCATTGATAAAGTTTTCTAAAAAAAAGGTTTTTTTTAATTGGAGCATACTCCGATGTTGCTCAGATAGAGCAAGAAAGAAATGTCTGCTCAATTGTCCTTTTCGGTCAGCTAAAGATTTTGTAAAATAATTTTTGAAACAGTTATTTTAAAACGAACTTCGTTTTTATACCCGAGTTGTCTTCATTAATTAAAAAGTCAAACTGAAGACTGCATCTAAATCGAGTTACACTTTTCACCCCGCAACCGAGTCGTGAAATTAAAACTTACTTTAAATAAATGCGATTTAAAGTTAAAAAGTATCTGGGAGGTGCAAGATGGCGGTAACAAGGTACGAGGGTTCGTGTTTAGTTCGTTATTTGGGCAATAAAGTGTGATCGACCGGCGCGGCGGGAATGTTGTGATGTCTGCTCAAAAGAACTTCACTTTATAATAGTGCGGGCACAGTAACGAGAGTAATAGTTGTCCTGTTTTGTTGTGAATATATTTTTATTGGTAATTTTTATTTTAGATATTTTTTCCGGTCGTCGTAAGCTGTCATTTTCTGACTGTTAGTGTCATAATCATTTTTTAGTGATATAGCAGTGGATGAATTACTTTATAGTATAGTTACAATGTTGTTAAAGGACGTGTTGTCAAAATATAACTGAATTCTTGTAATTTGACTGGTTTTGTTTTTATTAAATTCACATTGCGACGTTATTTGTCTTAGGTCCAATATTTATAATATTGCCTATGTCTTTGGTCTTACATTCTTAACAAATTATTTATTCATGGTTTCTAATATCCCCGGTTTTAGCTTAAACACCTACCTTTAACGGCGCTGAGTTTGTTTCCAACCATCTGCTTGGCCACGAACGCTGCCATCTTGACTTACTGCGCTGCTCCGCTCTACTGTAACAACAGAACAACAACGTAAGTCTTCAACTGTGGTGTTTCTATTATACATAATTTACAAAATATTTATAATATTGTTAATATACTATTACTATATCAGTCCATATACGTCCCACTGCAGGGCACAGGCCTACTCTACAATCGAGAGAATCGATTGAGAGCGGTTAGGCCATATAGTCCACCACGCTGGCCTAGTGCGGGTTGGCAGACTTACATACAATAGAAATTCTTTAAAATCGCTACAGCAGGTTTCCTCACGATGTTTTCCTTCACTGTTAAAATAGTTATATTTTTTTATCCTCTCTTTACGAAAAAATAAAAATAAATACTAATAGGAACTAGGTATAAAGATTAATGAATATTAAATGACTTTGTCCGGCCAAGAAATAATAATTTTATTTTCCGAGTAATAACAATATAATAAGCATCGAATATTAATGTTACACAAGTCAATGATAAATAAGTAGGTATTTTGTTATAATAGCTCATGTGGATTTGTTCGTTCGTAATGCTATTACACTAATGATGCGCTGTTCAGTGACCTAATTATACTGCCGAGATTATGGAGGCTTAATTCTTCATGAACATTTATTTTTACAACATTTTTTAAGTTAAAAATGTCCCTCAAATGTCTTTTAACTTTACTTGAAACGACCAATAATTGCCAAACAGTGCCGTAACTAGCCTTCTAATCTTAAACTCATTATCAATTATTTAACTTTTTTAATTGGGTCTTTTACTAAAGTGCGTATTTTAGTTTTTTAAACTATTATTCATTCATTTTACTAAAATAAATCTATTTACGGCTTTCTTGTCAGAGGTAGGCAGCTGCGCGCAAATTACAAACTAAATTATTTTTTCAAATAAAAATAATTTCTGAATGTTCTGGATAAGATAATGACACATACTTTTTAAATTAATGTATTGACATCGGTCCTTGATAATTCAATACGATGTTTCGTGCTGGAAAATCGACTTTAAAGATTCCGTTACTTACATGGAGGTGAAGCTAATTAAAGCGCATTAAATAAAATATAAACTTAATTGATTGATATTAATCGTAGGGGAAAAAAAAACAATATTTGTTAAACATCTTGTTTAGATGAATGCTGCGACATCTATCGCTCAATGCCATCAACACTGCACCGTAGTTTATGTAAAAGTGCCATAGATGGCGTTCATAAATTCTAAATCTTGTGATTTATTTTTATTCGAGTTTTCTGAAAAGCTTAAAGTTCATTTATATTATTATTTATACTTCTCATCTTTTTTATTACAACGTCTCATTACAACGCCATTTTATTATTCATGGAAGTATCACGCAAGCACATCTGCGGTAATCTTTCCAAAGCCTTTATATGCATGTCATTCTCCAGAAAGCAGTTAAAATATTATAATTCTCATATAGCTGTTTGAAAATTCCTCAGACGAGACATCGGGCTCATAAACTTGGTCTCATAAAACTGATTTAGCGCCGGCGAACGCTTCACGCAGCGTTTTGCGGAATGTTGGGCGTTCTCCGCCATCTCATTTGGATATTTGGAATGCTCCTCGAAATTACGCGTCTATATTCATGTGAGTTATGTAAAAATATTCGTGTTTGGACGTATTGGCATGTGCGGACGTGTCCTACTTCTCGGTTATGTTCTAGGCTATGATTAAGAATTGACAGCTCGGATCCTCTGGGCATTGTCACAAATCAAAATATTTGTGTCATCGGCAAATATTCGTATATATTTCAGCTGCGCTATTCGTGATACTTTGTTTCATTCAGTCCTATTAAATGCTACCGTGATCGAGTAAAAATTTGTAGCATTTTGCGCAAAAATAATCAGCTGATCTGTGTGGGAACTGATAATAGTGGGATTGTGTAATACTAGTTAAATAAGTTCTAAAACATATACATCGACTAAAAGAGGTAATACCAATGGCTATAACAATATATATTTTTAAATATGAAAGGGAATAGATCTCACGCTGTCGATTAACCGAACCGAGGCAATAAATGAATTTTAATAATCGCCGAAGTCTTTCTGCATAATCCTCGCGATGGAATTGGGTCGATTAAAAAGTCATCAATTCTCTAAGATTACTGTCATTAAGATGTCGAACAAAAGCCGCTTAGCGCTCTGACTTGCCCGTATTATCTTCTTTTTAATTATATTCCGCTTTTAGAATAGGATCCTATAATATTTTAAGACGATTACTCTATTGTATTAGTAGTCCCGGCGGCTTGGAACAGATTGCTAGGAAATCCTTAGAAGTGGTCTACGTTGAGTGCGTTTTCTGAGATTGGTGATGATGTTGTCGTGTTACTAAATGATAAATGTTATCAATGTTATAATTCGATAGGTTTGGTTTACATCTAAACACGTCAATTTTAACTACTATGAGTATACAACAAACAATAGTGAAACGCACTTTCAAACGACGAAGTCAGTTTGAGCGAAGACAAAACATTCGACAAACTAATATAGTTTTAAAAACTGTCTATGAATAAAGCTGTCAGATTTCGGTGAATTATTTACGGTATACTTAAGACAGTTTTATATTAGAAATATCTCAGGGTTTTACGTTTCTCACATCAAACTTTAGTCACCTATTCCCCATTATTTTACAAAAATCCTTTCTAAGATCTTACCTACGTCATAAATCTCCCCCACTATATCATGAAAGAAAAACAGGCTTGGCAAATCTATATTCGGAAAGGAGTAGAGATGCAAAGTATGCGATTATTTGGCATGTAAGGAACTTTTAGGAAATTGTTTGTGCCTGTAAAGCAAAGGACTTAACGTGAAGGATCACAGACCATTTATGTTAAGTAGTCTTTATAGAAGTTTCAGGCTAAGCGTTGATGTTCGTTTTATTGCAAATAAACATTAAATTAGTTAACAATACTATGTATATTCATAATATGTATAATAACTAAGCCATGATTACCAAAACAAAGTATAGTTTTGAAGTAATAAGTATCTCTAACTAATCCCAAACATCAAAATGGTTTTAGTTAAAATTAATATCGCTAAGAAACTAATTTGGCAAGTTGTAGACATAATAGGTAGTTAAGCAATGTTCCTGTTGAGTGGTGAGTGGTGCGTGGTGAGACGAGACTGTACAACTTTACCGCTAATTTGTTCTTGTAGTTTGAAAGTAAGCGATTGTATATTGTATGTTAATTATTCAAGTGTAAATAAGTCATTGTATTATGAAGTAAGAAAAGAAACGTCGAAGGTAAGCGTTTTGGTATATTATATTTTGCAAATTTTCAAACTAAATTAGCTTGTATTAGTTTCAATAAAGTTGAGATATTTTAGTTTATTTTAAGGTAAGGGCTTTCTAGATGTTTGTATATTATTTTAACAATATATTTTTGAAATATAACTCATTTTATAAAGGAAAGAATCACATGGTGTGTATGTATTATGTAAACGTTTTTTTTAATTGACGTTTTTTTTAATTTCTTTGATAGAAATATTATTTAAATAATCATATTATGTTGTGTCCATACTACGAAGTTTAAGGCATGTGTAAGTAAAAAGCACTAATGTTAATTCACGGCAATCAAATTCTCATAATTCAAAGAGAGTATGAGTTGTATAAATTGTGAGTGAGTGAATGTATACTGATTCATCACCCTTTTGTTCTGCTGCAACACATATTCTGCTACACTTTTTTTTTGGTATTTATTATTATTACTATTTTTTTTTCTTTTATCTTTAATCTTTATGTCCATTGTAAATTGTAATAGTAGGTTTGTCATTTAGTTGTTTTAGTTTTGTATCAGTGTATATGTGTTTTAATGAAAAAAGGTTTTTCTATTCTATTCTAGTTATTGTACCTTTGAATATGGAATCCTGAAACCATCACTTATATGGGAATGTTCTCGATAGATGTCGCTATCATCACCCTAAGTCAACATTGCTAAGACGAAGACTTTATGGTTTGTACTTCCATTAACAGATGGCACCGTAATCTAAAATTTTTTGAACATTCATTATAGCATGAAAATTAATTCCTTTAAATATTAAATCACGCACAGCACAAACACAGTAAAGTTGCGCAAAGTAAGCAAGTAATAAATAAATAAAAACAGATATGCACAATTTTCTTATTTGATCACAATCAAAACAAATGTGACGACAGCGCCATCTTTCGGATGTAATACAAACTCTTAAGATGGCGTTGGGAAGAAGTAGTTATGGTGTTTCGCACCGTAGCGCTATGGTCCGTAGACGCTTCGCAGTTGTCATGGAAACCGACATAGGAATCGTAAGGTATTAAGATGTCTTTCGTATTTCATTTATAAGTTATTTTCTATTCTCTAGGAATGAAAAATAACTTTTTGGTTTTTACTGTCTCCTGACTAGCTAAATTAACTAACAAAATCTATTTTAACGCTAGTAAAACCTAGTTTATAATCAAATATATTTATATAATTTTAATGATTAATAGTTAAATAAATAAATACACCCGACAGGCACATAAATAGTCGTGATCCCACATTAAGATCAATTAGGTCTTGTGTCGTGGGTATTAGGAGCTACGAGAGACTTTTCGGTCTCACACACACCCACACCCGAAACCTGTGTATCACATCAATATTCGTTTCGGTGCGTGAATCGAACCCGCAGCCTCACGTTTCAGAGCCGGCGTTTAACCAACTGCGCCACGGAGGTTGTCATAAAAACGCATTTTAATGATGTCCTTTTTCCACCGTGTCATATTTTTTGACACCATGAAAAAATAAGAAAAGCACATATGGGTCTAAAAAGCCTGCAGAAGATCGTTGGCCTTCCCGATTCATTCGCACTGATAAGAAGTATTGTTGAGCGTACTAACGACATTTTAATGATCCGCTTGCCAGCGCCACGAAGTTTTTATTGTGGCCAATAATGATGCACTTGGATATGCTTCTGGCACTGACAACAATTAATGTACGTTTGTGTGGAAAATTGACTTTTTAGGCCTAAGTTTGTGGTTTACTGGGGCAGTTTATTAATAGTGATATTGCTCATGTGCTGAGAGCTAATAAAATTTGAATTTGGATTCCTGGTTTGAGTAGGTGTTATACGTATTGATGGCATGTTTGTTCAAATCGCAAATAATTATGTTGGTGTGGAAATAAAGCTGTCACTCTATTGTTTTACAGCCGTGCTTTCTCAAGCCAGTTTAAATTTTTCTGCTACAAATTTAAGAATTTAATTTACTATAATAGTAACTATAACTTGACCTCTTTTAAACAATAACATTTAAAGAATAACGTCATAGTTATTCTAGTACAATAAATGTGTACAACGGTACAGCTTTATGACATTAGTGGCCAATCTAGTATTTCGTGAGCGGTCCCCGGACTCTGGACTGGGCTTTACTACTGCTCTTGTTGACAAGCCAGCGGTTATACAACTTAATTGTACCCAGTAGAAATATATTCATTGCATAGCATTGTTATACTTTATGTTTATACTCTGATTGTTTTAGTGTCAGAATAGTGATTAGATACAATAATAAATTAAGATTACGGGGATTTCCGAGAATAACTTTTACTATTGCGGATGGGAAAACTGACGAATCCTGACCTGGGTAGAGATTTCTGAAGATCCTTCGAGAACTTGTTTTATTTTTCTTTTATAAATATATAAAATAAAAAGATGTGAAGTCCATTTACAGTGTTACCAATACTAGTATTTACCGTCACTAAAGTCATGTATTACCTACGGAGAGTACAATTTCAGGTCGGTTTAAAGTAATTTGGCGTGACGTAATCGGCCTACATGTGTCGAGTAGTGTTTAAAAGCGCCTTCGTATTACTGAACATGTCGCACTAGAACTACTTTACTGGTATAGTGCAAGCTTCCAAATGTGTTTTAAGATATTTGTTGAAACTGACGTTAAATTTTATATTAACAGTACCTAGAATAGCAGGTTTTCTTAACAATTTTATAGAAATGACAAACATATCAATACCACGGAACTTAAAGGACACGGCATATTTTGGGATTTTTACTTTGTTTTACATATTTAAAAAGCAAACATGACTTGTATTACGGTATAATTACAATGCTGAGGTCTCGGGTTGGAAACCAGGGTCGGGCAAAGTAATGTTGGATTTCTCTATTAATAATTAATAGCCCGGAGTCTGGAATTTGTGCGTGATATGGCGATAGGCTCGCGCCCTGTAACATTGTGGGACGGAAAACATAAGGCGAAACGAGGGTGTCCTGGTAGCACCTCTGCCTACCCCACCTGGGAATAAAGGTATGCGAGTATGTTTGTATGCATGAAAAAGTAAACGTATCATTTACCTCAAAATGTGCTATACGTCCTTGGAGCCCTCATATCGATAAGTCAAAATTATATTAAACAAAATATGTGGCGCCATCTACCCAACAAGGTACAATATTAACATCTACAGCGTCGCTTTGAAGTTTACAAACACTTAACGACCGTAATTAAACTTAAAGAATAATTTTAACACCGAATTTAGATGATTAAATACTTATATTTATATCGCCTGTCCCCAAGAGGGTCGGCAGAGCTTAATGCGGTTTGCGATTGCCATTTTCCACAGCAATTCGGGATCTTAAACACGATATGAATATTCAGCGAGGCAGTTTCGCTCAGTGGATGTAATTTTAGCTCGGTTATTTCAGTGTACAAGTGGTACTACAAACAGTAATCTTAGTCGTGTCGAGGTATAACGTGCTCGAACTAGAGTTTGTAAATTTAATTATTCATATTTATAGGTATTATACCATTAATTTAATGGGCCAGCGCGGATGATTAAGGCCACATGCTCAGATATAGGAGAATTATTTAATAATAATAAATAAATACAACTGTCACATACATAATCATGACTAAGATCTACTTAGTGTGGGACTAAGATCGAGTCTTGTGTCGTTGGTATCAGAAACTGCGAGAGATTTTTTGGTCTCACAAACACCTAGACCCGAAACAAATACCTGTGGATCACACAAATATTTGTTTCTGAGCAGGGATCGAACCCGCAGCCTCTCGTTTCACAGCCAGCGTCTAACCAACTGCACCACAAAGGCTGTCATGTGTTATATCTACAACAAATCAAGTATTTAATTTGTTGTAGATATAACCAAACATCAAGCTACAAGTAGTTTATTAGGTTTTATTTAACAACGAAAAAAGGATCGCGCTATGGAATGCGCGGCAAGATTACATAAAAATCAATCATTTCTATTTACTCTTCAAACGCTGAAAATATCATAACAAGTTTAAAACTTCACCAACTAGACAGACCCTTAATATTGTCACAGAAATCCTTTATTAACATTCAAAGCGATGAATTCCTTTCAACTCGAAACAATACCCACTCAAGTGTCTTCAAAATTTCTGAAAAGACACACACTTAAGATTTCAATCAATTATTTCGTGCAGTTCTGAACTCGGTGCCAAGTTTTCAAAGACAACAAAAGGAATCGAAGTTTTCGAACCGTGCCAAGTAGCGTAACAGCACATATTCTGTTATGCAAAGACTTCGCGGGTGGGGGCGAAAGTTGCTCTTTTAACAATTGCTCATTCGTCGCATCTAGGCTGAATTTAGTGGTTTTTGTATGCGAGAGAACTTGGCTGTCAGTCGCCATTCGTATTATTTACAAAGTAATCAAACAAAACAACTTTTTGTATTTCATCTAAATGAGCCATCCTAATATAATTAAATACATTCCGTGTTCTCCATCTGAAACAACTCACGATCAGCGGAGCTTTAATCTTCTTTGTTTAATTATGTTATCGTTTGTTCGTATCGAGAGCTTTGAATTATTACTCAACTGAAGCTCGCTGTTTGTTGAAAGCATTTTTTAATTTATTACAATTCATTTGTATGCGATACGCTTGAAATAAACTTACAGCTTTCGTGGTCCGCCCCGTGACCACGAAAGCTGTAAAGTAATCGAAACGTCGGGAAGTTAAAAAATGTAAAAATTAAACCAAATCGCGATAAAATCCGTATAAAATAGTTTTATTTCAATGTGTAACATTCGCGTAAATCTAAGAAACCATTATACGATACGCTTGTTAGGAATGTAGGTTTTTTTTTTATGAAATGCTGTATTGGATTTCTGTTGATTTGATTAATCAGTACAAATTAAATTTTATTGGCACTGGATTTTTATTGAGTCTCTCGAAGGTCTTTACATTGTTAATTAGTTAGTATTTTTTTATCTTTAAGCTATGAAAGAAGAGGCCGCGGGTTCCATCCCAACACAGAAGCAATTGTTTGTGATCTCACAAGTTTGAGTGGTTGTGAGATCGTAATGTTTTGTAGTTTCTGATACCGCGACTCCAGGCTTGTTTCACAACGTGAGAAGGATTACGTGTGTGACTAAATTAAGGCGTGTTTATATAATGTCTATGTAAGATTAATACTAATGTATTTCACTGTTTCTAGGTTGGATGCGTGTTGGCTTGCTTCAAAGACGGACAATCTTAAATGACTTATAAGTGTAAGAACAACACAACTTAGAGATTGAATTGTGTATAAGACAAATAGACTCTAAGTTTCAAGTCTAATAAATCAAATATTAAGCACGACAATGATTTCTATAAACGCTTTATTCCTAGAGAGCCGTCACTATAATATTGACAGTTTGGCCGAAACTTGGCGAGTATCTGAGTTGCCAATATCCAACAATGGACCAAACTTGGCCGAGTGAAGACTATTCAATAAGAGCGTCGGTTCTGGCGCGAGGCCAACAAACTTGCGCTATTCTAACAAGCCTATGTTTATACACTATTTCATCGGCTAGACTTGTTAGTGAAATTGTATGTTGGAATCATTAATACCTATAATATGACTAGGATAAGTGTAAAAGATTAATGATAGCTCTGCCGGGAGAGTTAGACCTCTCCGAAGGTAGCTGATTCAAGTTTAGGATATGCACCAGGTACTTTTCAAAGTTACCACGCGAAGACAAAATATAAATCCAATTATTTTGTCTGACAAGTCATGTTGCGCTGATCATACCTATGTAAACGGCCAGGTAAAAGAAGAAGAAAAAATAGTAATCGTAAAAGTTATGACTTACTCTTCAATCGAGGGAATCGATTGAGAGTGGTTAGGCCATATAGTCCACCACGCTGGCCTAGTGCGGGTCGGCGGACTTATATACCGTAGAAATTGTTTAAAATCGCTACGGTATGCAGGTTTCCTCACGATGTTTTCCTTCACCGTTAAAGTGCGTGGTGATTGACTATCAATACACACATAACTCCGAAAAGTCAGAGGTGTGCCCTGGGATTTGAACCCGCGACCACCGCGAACATGTAGGCAACCGCGTCTGGTCCGTTACCAACAGGCCACCACGCACATAAATTTATTATTTATTCATTCAATTTTCGTAATTTCATTTTTACAAAATAAGTAATCAACATTCTTATGAATAACAGGGCAGTTCTAGACCTAATATTTCCACGTACACAAGGTACCAACCTAACATAAATCTTCGAAGAAACTTAGTAGCTTAGTTCCTAAGCAAATTGGGGTATAACATTACCCATATATTTTCTATTAAAAATTCTCAATCAAAGATATTAACTTGATATGCAAATAAGTTCTTACGTATTTTTTTAGCCTGCAATAAATCTACAATTTGCAGCAATTGGGTCACTAACCTAACCTAACCTAACCTACCCTATACAGCTACCCGTCGTAAAAACTGCACCTTCTCATAGCAATTACCTAGTTTTACGACCATTATTCAGATAAGAATTTAATAGAAAGATAGAAGCGAACAAAAAACGCAACAAAACCACCTCTCGTTAGGAAATTTAATTACTGGAAAATTCGCAATTTTCCACTATAAAAGATTGACGGGCATAGGGGATAGGAAGTGAGAAAAGCGCCGTGTTTTTCTCTTATTGGTCCTGTGGGGTTAATGCCATTAAAAGGAAAAAAGGGAAGGATTATACTTAGATTTTTTTAGAGAAATACTCTTACACTCACGCCTGTCACAACAAAAGGATAGGCAGAGGTGACCCTAGTAATAAATATAGTTGGTCGAGTTTATTTCTGTCACAAGATGTGAAAGAGGGCAAGCCCATAGTCATACCGGAAAATTGTTATAAATCGGGACAAATGCATATGAGACTTTTGAAACCAGAAAAACTGACACAAAGGGTATTGTGTGTCTCGGGAATCAAACTCAAGACCTCACAATTTACCGCCCACGCACGCTGCACTAGACCTATGCCACTATAATTACTAAAGAGTATTAATCACGAAAGAATTCATAACTTAGTAATATTATTACAACAAATATTATTTGTATAACATGACTATTTTTTTCATAGTATTTACACGGTAGTAATAATTAATACAGCGTAGTTCCGCTAGATGGCGCTAGTAGGTTAGCCATTAAATTCACTTTGCGTGTATTGCGCCTGTTACGTGCATTATGTGGTTGATTTACATAGATATGTGTGTAGAGGTAATTTCCTGCTACTAGCAGAAATGGTATAATGGATGCAAGCTAAAGTACCAGACATACGTAAACTTAGTAATTACTATAAGTCAAGTTACATAATTGTATTCTAAATAATATAATGGACAGCCTCCATGGCGCAGTTGGTTAGACACCGGCTGTGCCGAGGCCGCGGGTTCGATCCCCGCACCAAGACAAATGTTTGTGTAAAGTATACGTATTTGTTTCGGGTCTGGGTTTTTGTGAAACCGAAGACTACGAGAGACTTCGTAGTTCCTGAAAGCGACGACACAAGTCGCGATCTTAGTGTGTAACTATGTATGGGACTGTTGAGTGTATTTATTTTAAAAAAAATATTTAAATATTCATATTCGCCCGAATAGCAGCCACTGCGGACGATGGTGGGAAACCTGTCATAGTGAAGCAGGTAAGTTTCAGGTTACTCGTAATCCTACATACATAATATGTATCTGACACTTGATTTGCACTATACTTGCCGTCTGGTGTACTTTAGTGTCTTTGCCTGACAATGAAGAAAATGTAATATCGAAAGGATATAAGTCTCGGAAGAAATAAATACATGCCAGCAATCTTGCTGGTGTAATCTTAAATATAACGGCATCTACCGGCAAGTCCCGGAACTAAAACAAAAACTCTGCATATACAGCACACGAATTTTGTCAATCTCGCAACTTACACTTCACTTTACATTTCGGTAAAGCATTGTGACATGACAGCGACCCACTTTCATAAAAGCCTTCCGTAGCCCATCCGCCGTTCGATAAGCCTGCAATTTGTCATAATGTACTCGACCTTTTCCATTATTTTTTGTATTGTGCGACGACTTTTTATGGAAACCACTTTATCGGATTGAAATACCAGGTTCAGCGGTATATTTTAGCGCCAGAATCTGAGTGTTATATGGATTTCATAAAAATAAAAGTTATCGTGTTTGGGTAGGGCTGCTATAAGTACCACCTGAAATTCGCCAATTTACTTATATCCAAATATGTGATAGGAAAAGAGCTTATTGCGATACTAGGCATATATTCCGGTGTTTAGTAACTCAAGTGAGATTTTCGAGATACTCGCATTATGTAGTGTGCACGGTCTGAGATTTTATCCCAGGACCGCACCGATTCAGTGTAGGTACATGTACGCATGTACCAACTTCTCCTTTTGGACCGCAATCAACGTTGGAGCATCGCTCTGCATTCTCTATCGCATTTACCAAGAGGAGTTCTCTGAAGAATCTTTTGGACTTATTCCCACTGCTGTATTACCACAATACGTTTTCCCGACACTGTCTTCCACGTACTATAAATCTCTGGAACTAATTGCCAACAGCATTTCCAGACAAATACGACCCGGCGACCTTAAACAAAATAGCATATTCCCACCTTAAAGGTCGGCAACGCATCTCCATACCTTATGGTGCTGCAGATGTTGAAGGTCGGGGTGAGCATTGACCATTAGGTGTACCGTAACCGAAGGATATACACAAAATCCTCACAACGTTATCGTGTATACGAGGCGACGACAGACAACGCTGTTTATGGATATGTATTTCTATTGTATATTTATGAATAAATCAACAAATCTCTACTTATTTCGCAAAGATATTCCCACAATAAGTTTCAGTTGCAAGTTGGTATAAGTCGTCCCGGGGTGTAGCTGTGTGACGGAGTGGCGCGTAGAATAGCTTTTGTCCCGGGAAAATTTAAAGTTCCCTCGGGGTGAATATCATCAGATGTGGAGTCCCGGTAACAAAGGAGAGTAGCTGGATGGAAACTTGCCATTTTATGGTAGTGTTAGGAATAGTCTTTCTAGAGTTGTTTATACTATAATATAGAGTTGTAACATTATGTCAGTCTGTATTCTATTCTTTCGTTTGATGTTTATAGATTGATTTCTGAATGTTCATGTCAGAAACAATCAAACATTTTTAAAGACTTCAGACTAACTCGTAACAGACGTATAGAAATGTATAATTCCATATTTGTAGAAGACTTCAACTTATACAAAGTGACTTCAAGTTAAACTCCCTTATCGCATGTAGGCGTATTATGTTGAATAATGTGTAGGCCCTCTTAAGATACTTTTAAAGGAGTAACTTAATATCAACAATTGTAACTTTGACGGCCGAACTGTGAAACGCTTAATTACATGGCTATAAATTTGTCAGTGTGGGTGTTCGTTCATGTGTGTTTGTAAAAGTATCTACTGCACTGGAATAATTGTAGTATGGGTTAATTTCTAAAAACACGACATGTTTGTGCCCAATCTTTATTTGCTAGAGTATTGTGTTATTTAAGGCTAAATGCCATCATAATTTTAATTGCCAAATATATTAATTATCTTGGTTTTCTCTCAGATAACTAAACTATAAGCTGTGAAATCACTTACTATTAAAAATAACTTCCAAACGCTACCATTCAACTGTAAAAATACGTTTCCGAACGAAAACAACAGACTTCCGTACTCGCGACAGCATTTTTCACAAGTAGTGAAACAAGTCAAAATATAAAAATATACATTTCACATGAGTGCTAGGGTCGTCAGAAAGAGCGTGTAAAATTCCCAACAAAAGCATTCATTAAATATTCCGGGCGGATACATGCCGCCCGAAGGGTTTTGTGCAGGGAAATATTTTTGTTTGAGCCGGCATATGTTCACACCGGTGCTGGAAGTGGGTCGCCAGATATTTTAATATGTCATTTGGCACAGATTTGAGAGGTAATTTACATGGCTTGTTGGGACATTGAGAGCATAACGTGTATTAATGAGTCATTTTGGGTGTGGATGCTACAAGGGCTTTAGATGGTATTTACATATTTTTATCATGACAAAGTGCTATAGGGCTTTGAGAAGATATATCTTTTTTAAAATGGTAAATGTTAAAGTCAATGTTGATAATAATACCATGCTTATAATACGTATGAATTACATACTAATAATATTAAGAAGCCTCTCTGTAAATATTACGTATTCCACGCTTACACGATTTAATGCATCTTGCAAAACGACTTACAAGTATAAGGCATCGACTTGACATCTATTACGCAATCTTAAACACATTATTATTACAAAATGTATTATTCGTCTAAAAAACTGGCCTAAGTAATCAAAGATTTACTGCGTAATATAGATTTCCTTTAAGTGTTTCCCCAGCGCTGCGTTGGTAGCGGCGTACTTCTTACGACATCTAGTAACCTTTATTTAGACCTCTCTAGATTTTCTAGATGGCCGACGCAGCGTTGTCGATTTCCGTACTACGAATCTGTGGAACCGATTGCCAACAGCGGCATTTTGAACAAACCCGACCAAGTATTTCCATCTTAAAGGCCGGCAACGCATCTCCATGCCCTGTGGTGCACATGGGCGGCGGTGATGACTTCCCTTCATGTGAATCGTATACTCGTTTGCCCCTTTAAGGCCATCAATTTACCGCGCTACATGTTCATCTTACTCCCACTTCAACTAGCTATTCCGCCCAAATTTTCTCTTTTCTTTTAGATGCAAATAATTTTACGTCAGAGTTCGTCGTCCTAACGAGTGAAAGTTTTAATAACACTGGATATTGCGCAATTGCAGGTCGTGGTGACAGCGTCTAGCAGTAGTGACGATATTAGCGCCGGCGCCGGGCGGAGGGCTGCAAAGACTACATATTGGAAGCACCGAATTTAAGCGATGGTTGTTTGCTGCAAGCTATGAGCTTTGAGCGATAATCTTGTGCAGTAACTTTTCCCGGGCCCTCGTTTTCGTACAATTAATCTTCACTTCATATAGGGTAGTTGTATTCATCCGGATGGTGACCATCGTCATTATCATGGAGCCATGCCCAACATATCCATGCGTGTCGCGTTTCAGATTCACTTTGTGTTTATTTCTTACCTAGCAGGCCGGTATGATTGTGTTCACTGTGACAACTCACTTTTCATTCTTAATACTAGTACGTCACACACGCTCAAGCGGGTTTGCGCAAATTGTAAGAAAAAAAATTACAACGGATTTTGCGCAGTTATTAGCCCACATAGGTCCCAGTATACTGGTGGTAACTCAGGCTTGTACGGTTATATTGTTACTCGTGTTGCGGCCAAAATACTCTACTAAAATTCCACTGCATTTAAAGCCAGATATATTGCCATCATATTTTCGTGCCGGTGTTAAAAAATATCCGGAAATGAAAACTATTGAGTGCAATATTTTTCAGACCTATATTTGTCCACTTACTTTTTCTAAAATCCAATTGAACCAATTTATTTTTCCGATACAAAACCAATAGTCAACTTCAATCTCTTTTGTTATACACCGAGGTCTCCCAAAGTTTTTGCCTACAGCTCTTGGATTCCATTTAAATGCTAATACAGGGCGCCGTTTGACCCGGGTCCCGTTCCCGGGCGGTCCCGCGTTCTATCCGAAGCTGAATTGACGTCGCTGTGTTCGGATTTGTACGCGTTCGCATGGCGATGTGTGCCATTTGAATTTTTATTTCCGTTGTATTAAGGGTTTTCTCTGAATGGAATCTTGGGTTAGTTTGTACATAACTTGTATTAGTAGGTTTTACTATTTTGAAAAACCAACGCATAGTGCGATGTAGGTGTTGCTGCTGTTGATAATTGAACAGTCGGAGATTCAGTATTCCATGCTTTCTCAAAAATGTAGGGCCTATCTTGGTCTCACGTCCCCCGTTATACCCAAAAGTGCGATGTATTAATAGATCTCATAACCCTGCACGCCTCGATACGTATTATCTGGGTTGAACTAAGCTATATTCGTTCTGGTACTAGTATTAAGTATTAGTCAACTAATGTAAGATGAAGTAAAAAAATATTTTAGAATTTTCTGCCATTCTGAGCTTCAAAAGAGCTTAATACCTCGCCATCTGGCATTCCAACCCCTGTCACTCCATTTCAATTAACTAATCTTTCAAAGGAAAAAAACACGTCAATTTCTCTTTACAACAATAGAATAACAGTAACGCGTCAAATTTTTTCTCCTCAAATAAAATACAAAAAGATTGAGCGAAATTTTCTTTACGTGCTCGAAAAAATGCCATTATTTTTCGCTTTATCGCACCGTCTCTCTCATTGGAATGTATTTTCTCACGGGAGTGAAAGAGATAGATGTATGTCATCAAGGAAAAATCAGAGATTGATTGTTCTGTTACACCTGCTGTGTAGGCCCGGACTTAGGAAGAGCGGGGGACACGACCTATAAGTTCTTGATTATATATTATGTACCTTATAAGATACTTAAAAACCGGATTATACGTAAGTTGTCTATTAATTATTTAATTAATAAAATATAAATAGAAATATAATTAAATGGTATTCATTCCAAATACGAATAAATTGCCAAATACTTGATAGGTGATATAGTCTATAATATTGCGGTTTTTGTTAATAGGTATATGTTTTAAATAAATTCCATTACGTGTTATTAAGGTGTTTTTATCTAACAAAGTACGTTTCAAAGAAACTACACCGAATAAACACCCGAGGTAAAAAAACGGACCCCCAACATTCCGAGTACGATCCTGTGATTGAAGGATTGATGTCTTTTGAATAATTTCAGTATTTTGCTGTATTTTCCTGGATAATTTACTCTCCTCTGACTACTGCGAATATGAACTCTATTACTTACAACTTTAGGTGTAATTTGTGTTTTGGCGATATTATGTCGAATATAGTCGATGATCGAAAACGATTTGTTAAACTTTGTGTTAGGAATTATCAACGAACATGTGTTTTTACATTGCATATATGTATACGTATATTATGTCTTTATTACAATACTTGTAAATACGCTAGTAAGAGTTCTTTATGAGCATTTGAAATGTATGTACAATGTATATGTATAATAACTCAAAATATATAAAATAAATAGATAATTACTTTGCAAAAATACTACACAAAATTGAATTAAGTGATATAACTATCAGCCACGCACATTACTGGTCAACACTAGATATGAAGTCGTGTCGTGGGTATTGGAAACTACGAGATAGCTTTTGGTTTGACAAGAGCCAGACCCGAACCGAATATTTACGTGCTACTAAAACATATTTTAAGCATCCATCCATCATCCATCCATCAGCCAAAGGACGTCCACTGCTGAACATAGGCCTCTCCCAATGATTTCCAGTGACCTGTTGGAGGCAGCCTGCATCCAGCGACGTCGACGTCTGGCGTTGATCCCTCGAGGAGAGCGGAATTGAAGAGCCTCTGAAGGACTTTCAGTATCGGCGCGTAAAACATATTTTAAGCAATACATTCAAAATGTTCTAACAATAAGAAGACTTTAAAATCATGAAATTAATTTCTGCAATATTAATATAAGGTGGTATTAAATTATTTTCGAGATGCTTTTCACTCCCACGATCTTTTTCTTCGCAGTCGAGTTAGTTGGAGACAGATTAATTCCTCAAGAGTCACGCCACGTAGAAATTATTAAATTTCATATTTCAAATACTCGTATATCATTCTTATATTTTTATGTTGAGGAATTTATTTTTTTTATTTATATAATGGATTTTGGTGTCGAATTGTGTATTGTTGTTAATCAAATAAGTACATTTTCTTATTGGGAAGTTGTAAGAAAATAGTCATACAAAAAAAAATCCATCTAGTAAGTTAGGCTCCAGTAACGCATTTCTTAATAACTAATGCATTGTTGAGAACTAGCCATTTCACGTATATATTTGGAATACAAATAACACATAGCTAAAAAACGTGTCAAAAACCCACAAACTTTACCCACAAATATTTTTAAAACGATTCAATTAAAATGTTATAACATGCGGTGCGCCACACCCGCAATAATTGAATTGCATCGGCTAAAAGTTAAAACGGAGCGGATAGCGGGCGTCAGAGGGGTGAGGTGAAGCCGTGAGGGGCGGGGGAGGGTTGGTGGTATCGCGTGCTGCGGTTCCAAGCGAAAATGTCTAAACAAGGCGGATATAATAGCGTTAGTTTGCATACGCTATTAGTATTTAGAGCTACACGCGTCGGCTACGCGAGGCAATTTTGAAATCCATGTTAAAGGAAGTTATTGCTTCAGGAGGTTAAAGCTGTAGCAATTATTCCGATTATGTAATGCAGCTCTTTTTGTTTGAATTGGTGTGATATAGTGACTAGGTGCATTGGTGCATGGTAAGTACAGAGCAGTTCTGATACAATAAGCACTTCCAATAAGACTATTTCCAAGATCTCCTAATCACCTCAAGATAATTTTTGTATTTTCCTTTTCGCGTAGCTCCATCTATCGGAAGCAATACAAACCACAGCTCAATGAACAAGCGCTACACTCGCAGAGGGAATAATTTATCATTGCGGCCAAGTTTCAGCATTAATCTAATAGACAACGATGTTCAATTACTGCGTATCATTGAAGCGGAGTTCTGATTATGCGAGGATTTGATTTATTGCATTGCTTGTGACGGTAATTGGTGAAATTGTTGTTTACATTCGATTTTACATTTAATTTGTGTTACTGTTCTTGCAGTTATAGGCATATTATTATGAAGGTTGCTGTTGTGGATTAATAATTAATACATAAACTTACTCCTCTATCTCCAACTAGTGCCACAATTGATCGAGCTTATCGCCATGTAGTGTAATTTAATATATGAACCCATAATTGTCCAGCACTGAACACGGTACTCTTCTACGACCGTCGGTTCAATTGTGAGTGGTCATTCCATAGTGGTCATGTCTACCGCGCTAGTGCGGGTTGGTAGGCCGTACTAAGCTAAGTAATATGAGATTTTTCAAAGCAAAAATTCGCATGATCTCGAACAAATAAGCTCTTCTTGAAACATTATTTTTTCGTCAGTTCTTACTGTATCCATTCTGCAAATTCAACTCAATACTCACAAAAGTGTATTTAAAGTATACGGTATTTTGAACATACATCCAAGCTTCTAACATTTCAAGCAACATTTTCCAACATTTTCTTTTACCACCAATATCGATAAATCGCCATTGATTTTAATAAGCGCCCTGTGTTCTCATACAAGGCAATATGTTGCGCGCAACAATGCGTCGTCGAGCGTGACAAATTGACGCGACGGTAATGACGCGCGACAAATCATAGCGCCTGTATCGCACCTATTGTTCATGTATGTACTTGTGGGGACAGGACGGGGTTAGTCATGTATTTATTTATATATATTGACACATAAATATGTAATTATAGGGGTATATAATAGAGATAGTGTGGTATGATTACAATGTTTGCGTACTATAGACAAAATTACCCCCAGAAAAAACTTACTTATAGGTTGCAATCGAAACCCATTGAAAACTTGGACTCATAAAGTACTAAAACTAAGCCTATAATGAACACGATACTCAGCAGTGAAGTGACGCTTGAAGAGGAGGAGAGGCCCATAAACGCCTGAAACTCTCTCATAACCAATCAAACACTTTCATATACCTGCACCTGAAAAATCTCCAATATTTTACCACATCAACCTCTTTTCACAAAAACAATGGGCCGTAACTATCCCACATGCCGAATGCATAGGTCTATTATGTGGAGGGGAGAGGAGGGGGTGGGGGTGAGTTTATGCAGGCGGCGTGTGGCCGAATGCGAGTGTCACGGGCAGGCATTGAGCAAACAAACGATATTATACACCAGATCATTTGCATACCGCCGTTTGATCTGTGTACACACTACATTGCTGGCAGTGCATTTGGTTATCTGTGGGTGGGATATAATGCAGTTAGATGACATCTGATATGGTGAAATTCAGTAGTGTATTCAAATCTACTTATGACAAACTAAAGTGCCACCTCTCTTGTCATTATTTCAGTATTTAGAAAAAGCCATGTGGGTAAGGTTAAGAGAGAACAGTTTGGAAGACGATGGAAGACGCACGGTGAAGACGATAAAGACGAATTAAAATAATAAATCTACTAAGCGAAGAACATCTCAACGATCTTTGTTTGATTTTGACCCTGACGGAACTATTCCAACATATTTTCACATTACATACCTCGTAATGTTTGGAAGTAATGTGAGTTAAAAAAAGTGTTTGATTAATCAGCATACCTAAAAGCAATTACAAATTCTGACAGTCCTTTAACTATTGTCGTGTAAAATTTTCATTAAATTTGTTCAAACCTCGCTCGACTTTAAAAAATCAAAGATATTTGCAACCAATATACATAGTGGGCAACTAGCAATGCTGGAGAAATTACGTGCGAACTAACTCATATTAAAATTACTACAGAATCCTTTACCCCTTCCTCCTTATCATTAAAATAACACACATTTTCCAAACATTTCTCGTTTCATTTTGCATTAATGAAGAAAGACAAACGCAAACCATATGAAAATTTCACTCATAAATACAGCAAAGAATCGTCACAACTCATTAAGGTAATGCAATATGAATACGTTTCAATAAAACTCTCTTCAAGAGAACAAAGAGACGGTAGAGTCAGCCACTCAGACGCTCCGCCGTCTCTACGTTATTAAGTACAGCTTTGTGACTAAAATACATGTAAATGTCAAATGATAAAGTCGCGGCCACGAAACACGCGTAAATACGTCTTCTTTAAATATTATTTTAATACACCGTCTGAATAATTTGTCGAATTTCTAAATCTTAATATTAGCAAAATTTATTCGTATTCGTCTAGGTAGCTACCACAGTAAACGTTGTTGAAAAACTATATTTACCCACGCAAGTGTCATGTTTTAGGTCTAACTTGAGTATACCTTATCCGGTATTATTGTGATTTTTGAATACTTTACTAGGGTTTACTTGGGTTCACTGCACTTGGCGTCGTATGCACCAAATCTACTACCAACTAAATAAAAAGTTGACTGTAATGTTTTGCTTCGACATTTTATTGTTTTAATGTTTATATCCTGTTAAGGCATTGGTGGGTGACCTTTAGCAGTGACCTGACCTTTTAAAATCAGAAACGGATTTTAATCCCATCAAATCGGAATGAATTTTCTCTTTCAAAGAATGTCCTTTTTTATAGGACTATCAACGTGTAAGCGGATTAACTAAGAAAATGTAATCACCGTTCACAGTAAAATAAGAACTAAAATAACTTTTTCAACCTTCGAGAATATTAGGACATGAAATGATCAAGAGTATTTTATACGAAAATCCCACTGTTTTAGAGTCCCTAGAAACCTCGCTCCAAACAAAAGGTACCAAACAAAACAAACAGCAAAACGTTTTGTAATTTTTTTTGTAAGACCCTAATACCACCTTAGTAAGCCAACTGTAGCTCTATTTCTTGTTCGAACTTACTGTCACAAATATTAAATTTACTTAAAAACTATTTTCTCTCTTAAATAAAAAAATATATATTTATAAATGTCAATAAAATTATATCTTTTGAGTGCCAACTTAAAATAGAATATTTATCTTATGACGTATTAACTACGCGTACTTCGTGGCCTCACCCCACGAGTGGCTCAAGGTAACTGCCTGCGACATGTCTTTATGTTCACGTCGTACGAGTGTTTCTTTACACGAACGGTTTGGGATGTGACGGTCCGTTTGTACTCGAGTATGAGACCATTACGTATATGATATGACATGTGTAATTTTAAGCACTTATCGTCTGACGGCGTTTGGAGATGTGTTGGATCGGGCTATACAAATACATACAGGTATTCATGTGTTTATATAAGTGGCATCCAGTGGCGAAGGGTGACATTTTTTAAAAGGGAAGCCGAATCTCAAAACACAAAATATGTTTATTTTCTTTATCCTGTTACTAGCTTCTGCCCGCAAACTTCGTCTGCGTGGTTAATTTTATTTGAAATCTCCCATCCCGTCCCGTCCCATCCCGTTATATCCCGCCCGCCCCGTCTCATTCTCACTAATGAAATGTAATCCAGTCCCATCCCATCTTTTTGAGTATGAAAAAGTAGCAAATATATCGGAATTCCTTCTTCATCCCACGGGAACACTATTTTTTTCGGAATAAAAAGTAGTCTATGTTACTTCTAATACCTCCAAGAATATGTGTACAAAGTTTCATGATGATCGGTTGAGTAGTTTTTGCGTGCAAGCGTAACAAACAAACTAACATTCACATTTATAATATTAGAAGGGCTAAGGGATTACGAAATGACTACAATGCGACTAGTACTAAGTAATCTGTGAATGCGACTGATAGTAAGCGTAGTGCAGTCCGAATAGAGATTAAAAATTTACTGTGTGATGTTTCACAGAATGAACGCAAAACGCGACACACTTATGCACGTGTGTCCTTATATTCGGACCTTTGCGAATATCCTCCCACCAGCAAATTATTGCTTCGAGAATCTTACTCACCAAACTAAAATAATGGGTTTCACTTGGTAAGTGATATTGTGGCATCTGCCTATTGCGGCCGTCAATTAAATTTTAATATTTTCGTTACCTATGTACTTATAAAATATTTACAATGTCCATGAAATAAAAAGTAAACCATGCTTACATAATGAGAAAAATAAAAAAGTATATTTCTAAACTGCACGTGAATATAAGATTAATATAAAAGAAATAAAAACCTAGACTCAATATGTTAACAAGTACGATAGCCCCGCATTTATCAGTTGTAACATTAGTAAGACAATGTATTCCTCAGGCGAGGATCGAGCACGTCCTAAAATCTAAACACTAACTTTATTTGTAAAATCGACAACCTAAACATATTAGTACGCTCCTAACGATTAGTAATTTCCATTAAAACCATAATATTAATATTACACATTTTGTAATTAAAAACATTTAAAACTAATTGCATGAACCATGAATATATTGTAAAAATGTAAATACAACACTTATAAATACATTAAACTCCGCATTTCGCTATTGTAATAAGTAATATCTATACCTAAACACACGAAATGCCGGAGAAGCTGCGGCTTGCCTCTTGCTTTTTTAGCGTAAATTGAACCTTAAATCATTATCAATTTAAGGTACAATTTTGCGTGGTTTGTTGCATACTATACAATGCGTAACGGGCGGCGCGGCGGCGGCGCGGTGGCGGCGGGGCGGCGGCGGGCGGCGGCGCACGGGCCGCGCTAGTGTTATTGAATAAGCCGAACAATTTTACAGGAATTCGCCAGAGGTCGCACCGCGTCGCAATAAAAAGGGCTTACTGTGCCGCTTCCTAGTAATGTTTACGTATCTGGCCGACAGATGTCGTTGAATGTAAAAAATAATAATTGAGTTTTGATATTAAATAAATAAGTTTGAATAATTTGCTTGTTTATAGTGTAATGATAAATTACAAAAGGGAAGCCGGTAGGAACTGGCTTCTAAGGAGCCTTCGCCACTAGTGGCATCCACATTTTGCCGAGTTTTTTTGCTATCAAGATGGTACGGCGACATGCATTACGGGTGGAAATTCAAGTTCCGTGTTAGTCCTGAGATTTTTCAAAACCTTTAAGCCTAACAGAAATTGGATTTTGCGATGCCAATAAATTAATGAGCAAATAAGATGTTTTTTATAAATTTATTTTGTTTTTAGCACACGAGCGGTCGACTACTAGTGGTAGGGGTCTCATATGTGATAGGCCGCCTGAGTAGGTACAACTACAATGTCTAATGTCTATTCCTCCCGCCAAACAGCAGCGTAAATGCATTGTTATGTTCCGGTTCGAAGTAAATTGTAGCCAGAGTAATTACTGGATATAATGAGACTTAAGATCTTATGACTCAGGCAGGCGAGAGCAGTGGACTACCAAGTATTGCTTTGCGATTCATGGTATTGTTTGGTTTGCTACTGGCCATGAGAAATTAAAAAAAAAACAATGAAAGCGCCACTCCTGAAGGGGAGATAACATCGTCAATTATTTATATACACACATTTTATAAACAAAATGTCGTTAACGTGTTCTTGGTTTTTAAAGGATCGATGTTGTACAAGAGTACGTATTGCGTCTTCTAAAATCTTACTCTTTGAGCAAAACGCGACTGCAAAGTTGTTACTTCAAGTAAGGGTTCTCTCAGAAAGTAGTATCAGTTCAGTTAAGTTGAACTATTCGTGTTTTTTTAAACGAAATACAGTACGGTTTCACAAACTGATCGAAATCTTTTTTACAAACAACGCTCTGAATTTATATCATATATATTATCTGTTTTATGTTAACACCATGAAAGTTTCCTTACCGCAATACTAACAAAACACTATAAAGTTTTAAAAAGTTTTTCACTTTACACAAAGATATTTATTCCAATTTTTTTAAAATCCCAAACCCGCTTGTTGTTTTTTGTTATTTTTCTGTCGACTTTTCCCAAAACCTTATGAAAACTATTGCCATTTTACCCAAAATAATTTCGGGCCGACCTCGGTTAACAGTGACGTCACACAAAAACGTTGACCCACTCGAGCGTAAAACAAATGCTTTTAACTTGTACAGCGAGAGAGATAAATTGAACCGCAGATAGGATAACGTGGAAACACTGCCAAATGTATGCATATTTTTGTACAAAAAAGACTCTACCGCATATAAATAAAGAGATAGAGCATTAATATTAAACGTGATGCTTGGATTTTAAACCAGAAAGAAACATATATTATATCAAATAAATTAAGATTAGACTGAATACGACAGCGTTTTGATACTGATCAGGAATTTCAGTTAGAACTTATGTACTACTATAAATAGAAAAGTAAAGAATTAATAAATAAATTCCGTTTGCATAAACGAAATATTTAACAAAAATCTCTGGAAAAGCTAAGAGGTCCAATATATTTAAGCTTTATTAAATTCTGAATAAATACAACATAAAAATAAAAACAAATAAACAAAAAATACAGTCATTGGTTTGTACACCTGCAATCATCGAATGCAACGTGTTCATTTTGTCGAGGGGAAACGAAAAAAGTTTAGATTAAAAATGTTCGTCTAAATTAATTCCAATTTGCGGTGCATGTCCGCCACCACATGCAGGAAAATGTGTCTATTGCTCACATCTGATGTAAGAAAAACAATATACATTTGGTTTTAACTAAGATGTTGCGCTAATACTTAATTAGAAAAATAAACTAAAGTAAATCGCACTTCAAGTTGAATACAAGTAGTAGTTGATGCCAATTCTCAGTAGCAAATCACATGAATTAAACC
Organism: Deilephila elpenor; assembly: GCA_949752805.1. Classification (NCBI taxonomy): domain Eukaryota; kingdom Metazoa; phylum Arthropoda; class Insecta; order Lepidoptera; family Sphingidae; genus Deilephila; species Deilephila elpenor. Next base: position 324,523 of record OX457104.1, on the reverse strand, counting down.
GTTCCCAAAAACGTTTTGTACAAGTTTTCCGTCATTTGCAATCCTTATTGACAACTACTGCCCATTTTTTCACAAAACTTCTAATAAAGCTTTCTGACAAAGCCTTCGCAAACAGATGCGCAATTTTTAATAAATCCTCTGAAAATTATCTCTGGCAGTCTCAATGGCAATACACATTCATTTAGCAGACAATAATCCCCTATCAACGAAAAACTTTAATATGATTTATTCGAAATTGGACAAAAGTACTCTCGCGATCCACGCCTTTATTTCATTACAATAAAACTCAAAATTATATTTTGCGCATTCAGAAGTTCGCACAATTGTGTGTGCGAAATCGGGTCGGATATCGGCGGATGTGTGCGGATATAGCCGGTTTTGTGCGGTATTATCCGTCGGGCGCGATGTGTCGGATAAGCTCGCGCCCCAGGTTATAAATTCGAGCCGGGACGTGTTGTGTAACATCTTAATGTGTGTGTAATCGAATTAATATGCTGGATTGTACAATCTGATATTCCAGTGTTCAACGTTGAGTTATTTGTTCATCTGAATAATGGGTAACCTAGTTATAATATTTTCTGAACTAATGAGCTTTTTGTTTTAGCTATTGCTGCCATTTATCTGACAGATTCTGCATAATTTATTAGCTGTCCAAATGGAAATCTGACTTTTGATTAATGTTTGCTTTTGAAATGAACTAGAATTGTCACATAGGCAATTGAATTCATTTATTTTCAAGCTTTTTCCATTATAAACCGTCATATACACAGTCATAAATAATAGAGCTGGTATCATCTTATAAATCATCTCTACAGCAGTACACCGGAAATAGAGCGTCGATGGTAACGAAGTTTGTCTCTACCGTATCTGACAGGCATTGATGTATACCGCTCGTATTGTAACGTGACGAGTGACAAGAGTCACGCGGTGACGTCATTTATAAAGGCTCACGATCCATTTGATAGGATGGAAAGTGAGATGAAACTGACGCAGCTGCACTGGCGCTTTTTTTAAGACGCGATATGGTGACGAAAATGCAATGATGGTAAGTGCAATGTAGTCTACTCTCCCGGTTGATTTAATTATGTCGACCTAATACTAAATAGATTCTTTAAATATAAGTTTAAAAAGGGAAGTGGGTGGGAACTGACTTGTAGATGCGCTACGCCATTTTTAGGCAGGGATTATTATTTCTTGCAATTAGCTTCTACATGCTTAGAAAATATTGCAATAAGTGATATTGGATTTTTCTATTCATTATCAGCCCGGAGTCAGGAATTTGTGCCCGATATGGCGATAGGGTCGCCCCCTATCACATCGTGGGACGGAAAATACAAGGCGAAATGTGGGTGTCCTGGTGGCGCCTCTGCCTACCCCTTCGGGGATAAAGGCGTGAGTTTATGTATGTATGTATGTATGCTTAGAAAACGAACAGAAAACGGATTTAATTTTTCTTTGTACGGTCAAACTTGGTATTTCAGGGCCCGAAGTATCTAGAAGCTTTTTATAGCCTCTCATTCTACACGTAATGTAGAGTCGTGAATTGTAAAATAAGGAATGGTAACACTTTTTTCATTGTCTTTAAAGGGACATCCCTAAGAAAATAGTCCCAAAATTAAACATAAAAAAGGTAAAACAAACAAGGAATGTTTACGATGTCCCACTACATTGCGACAAACTCTACATCGATACATTTTACGAGCATGCGTAAAACCGGGAGCGTTACGTATTAAACGAACTGCTACGGGTTGCTACGAACGGCTACGACCGGCTACGGCTGCTACGGGCGGCATAAAACGTTTGCGCGAACATTTGACGCTCTTTACGATGATTTTTATATAACGAATAATTTTATGTGGGTTCACGTTTTTATGTAACGTGTATGTGGTTTTAGTAGCGCGTGAATTTAACTTGTGTCTTGAACGGTTTATACGTATCGCAAAATATATTATTCATTTATTTTTGGCGGCTTAGTAGGAATGATACGTGACGGACAATATGCATAGTTTCAAATCTATTGTATACTTAAATAATTAATATCGTATCTCTTGTTTAATTTAACTAAAGTACGTGTATACTAAAGAACATAAATAGAACATTCGTGCTTGGTTATTATACATACAAGCAAAGATATATAAGTAGATATATACTACAAAATAAATACGATATGATATTATAACTTCCAGCCGAACCAAAATATCTGCAATGTTTGCAAATTTGTTTTCAGTGCAAACTGTACCATATCAGTAACAACGGAAATTGTGAAGTCAAGTTTTTGTACAAAACTACAAGAAAAGCGTATTTTCAAAGCCGAAAGCGTGCATCGAGTAGAACGTAATACGAGCGAGAGCCAAACTGCATGAAATATTAACTGTTGGTAATTTCCTCGACAATTGCATTGTTATACGCCTTGGGGCGTGGTTGTTATTTTAGGCAATTTCCGGGAAAATACAGATTTTTGTGAAAATTGCTATGGATAATATTTATGGCATACATGTCATACACATAGGCTCGATTTTATATTACGATATCAGGTATGTTTTAACTACTATTCAGTTCAACTCATACATAGACAAAAAATAGTTGACAACAAAGAAAAGCCCGTATTGAACGTACAGGATGCCCGCATTGGAGTATCTCTAGAGTGACATTCATATGTTATTTCATTACGTACGAACATTGCCTCAATCTATGAGTCATGATAATATGTGATTTATTTTATTTTTATATTTATTTTTAATTCACTGCGTGTTAGTGGAAACAACGGGTGATAAATCCGTATGAAACAATTATTTTGAAATTCTTATCAGATTCAAAAATAGTTTAAAAACGATGGGAAAAATATAAACTACCCGGCATAACAGATTTCCCAGCACTCCGTTCCTCTGCTGCGTATTCAACTGAGGTTCTTCGCGAGCTGTGATCTTCACTCACTGCAACTTTGTTCTGTGGAGATCTGTCGAGCATTTTAAAGAATTCCACGAACAAACTTTTTAGGATTATGTAAATCCCAAACGATTAATGGCTTTACTACAAAAGATTCACGAAAAGTGTTAAATAAATAGGAATTGTATGAGATTTTATAACTTGCGGCCGTTGTTTCCATTATATTCTTTATTGAAACTTTACCTTTGTGAATTTTATGATTTTGGACGGTTACTTTAGACTTGTTCAATATTTGTTTGGGTGAGTTTGTCAACTCTACTCAAGTAAGATTTAAAATACAAATCGGAATGAGTTATTTTATAATAAGCACAATTAATTATGAAAGATTTATGGAACAGGCCGGCATTATTGTACCGACTGGTGAGAGAAAGTCGTTTTTAAGCAGTTGATAATATAATTAAACCGCGCTGAACTTACAAAGTACCGTCAAATTGCCGTTCTTTATGTTATTGCCCTGCCATAGTAGTTAAGTATAAGTAATTTTTTTTATTCTATTTTTTTTATTATTTTAATTCGCATTTATATTTTAAGTACGATGCGTATCAGTAATGAGATACAATGAGAAACATATATGCATAAAGTAATGTAATCCCATAGGTATACTTTCCCTGTGGTATCGTGCGTTCTGTACGTTATTTAACTATGATGAAAATATGTTTATATAAGTTTATACAACTCTTTATATTTTCATTTTTCCCAGTTCTATTAGAATATATTTTAGAAAGTAAAATATTTATCCCAAAGCGAGTATTATCAAAATCCACGCTGCATTCTAGAATACTTTTAAAAACATTTTAATACCACAAAGGAAGAGGTTTGTAATGTACCACAGCTCTAGGAATAGGTTTTCGTTTCGCTTTGCCATATGAAATCGCAAAAATGTTATCGGTACGAAAATGAGCGGATTAGGCACGGTGACCGGGCACCGGGATACCAGCTTTGAAGATACCCCGAGATGTGTGGAGATTACGCGTTTGTTGGCTGCGGGTGGTAACTTACGTTACGTACAGATATCATTTTCTTATTTCAAAGATTCGATAGAAAAATGATATGGTGGTTTTAGTTACATAACTATTTGTATAGTAGTTTTATCAAAAGATAAAAGAAAACAGACGTTGAAATACTTGATTATATATTCAGCTTTCGATTGAAATTGCTTTTTTCGTTTAATAATTTTAATAAATTAATTTGAGAATAGGAATGTAAAAAAAGTAATTCTCATGTCAAGCGCTAACTAATTAGTTAATGAAAAAAAATCTAAACTTCAGATGAAGTTGTAGAAATGTCGAATTTAATTAACTTTATAAAGTGTGAGATTGTATATTATTTATTTTTAAAATATGTATAGGTTTCATAGATTTTATTTAGCGACCTACTGGGCCGGGAAACTGTAAAACTGTAACGGTCTAGTCATTATGAGCCATTGACTCGAACGAAGAAGAAGAAGATAGACTTCATTTATATATAATGACGTGTGGGGAAAGTTTGATATAAACAACAATTCTTCTTACTGTCAAATCACTCTACATTCATCTGGATACAAGCAGAGTAGAATAACAAAACGTGGAATTGTTTCAATGTACACTGTTCGCTGAAAAATCCGTATAAACCCAAATTCGTTGACTCGACAAAACTAGATGCGACACCATTCCCAAAGCAAGTCTCGTATTTCTTTTTTAATCAGTTGGTAACCCTGTAGAGAGCTTAGCTGGACTTTCCGGAAGCTGCCGACAGTGTAAGTTCCAATTTAAAGTTGCAATACGTGGGATTTTACAGGTAGCGCAAGTTTTTGACGCGGATGCAGCGTTTATCGTGATATATGGCAGTTTGTGTTGGCAGCTCAGTGTTGCCAGACGTGAATATTAGGATTTATGGGAGCCAGGAATTGTCGCTTCCAAATTCTGCTGTTTGTAATTTAAATTTTACTACTATAGTGCGGAAGTAAAATAATTTTGTGTTCGTTTTGACTTCATAAAGGAGCAGGGAATTGTTTATAAATAATGTGCAGAGTAATATAATAAAAGCTGACGTTAGTAAGCAGATTTTTTATTTGTAAAAAATAATTTGGTAATTTTGTGTGAATATTTTTATAGTGGAACGATAAATTGACTGCAATTCACCTAATAGGAAGTGGAGTACAATTGAAATAAAACATGCATTGGCAAAGTATAGTTATAATTATGCCGGCCCGGTCATTCATATAGTCATTCATATATTTAAAAAAAAAATGGAACAATGGTCTGAAATAAATACTATTATTATATTCAAAAATGGCAAGAGAGAGATACTCGAGTGTTTATGACTTGTCTTCTATTGTGGAGGGTTTTACACTAATTTGTACGGTGATCGCTATTCGGGGCTATTCAAATATGCTACCAGTGACCAGCAGTAAACCTAAATTATACATAATTAAATTCAGTTTGAGAAATCAGTTTACTTCAGTCCCCGCTGTACCGAACCCGGAATTTGGTTCCGTCTGTACTCTAAATTGTTTAGCAAATACACGATTTAAAACGTGTTTGTCCAAAGTAAATACCGTCCTAATTAACATAGCTAACACAAGAAGTTTAGACCTTAGGAAAGTTTGGGGTAGCGACCCTTGCTCCAAGGTCGTGGGTTGGATTAAGGGATGATTTGTATTTAATTTATATAAGTGTCTAATATTTGGGAGGGTTCATGGAATTTATGAGGCTCGTAGCAATGCCAGGATTTTTGAAGGTGGTGGTTATTTTCATACATTATTTGGAACCTAAAAATACTAGCGTTATAGGCAGCGATACCGAATAAACTTAAATGGACAAACATTGGTGTATCATGTTAGCTGTAAGGCATAATTTAGTAGCAAGAATAACTAAATATTAAACATACTTGAAACATAATCTCCAGCAAATTAAACATATCCCTTTTGTATCTCTCCAGCTCATCCTTCACACATCACTCCCGTCTCGACCCTTCTGTAGATAACGTCTGCCCTCGTCAAGAATTAATATTCAGCTTGTGGAAATGTTATTTTTAAGACCCACAATTCCTTTCTCCGTCTTATCTCGAACAATGGCCATGAAGGCGGGCGAGCGTGTGACGTCATTGTTGTGACGTCACCGCGCCAAATCCCACAAAAGCGTTTTAGGAGAAATATCATTGTAATGTGGCTAATGTTGGAGATGAATTTATTAAGAGCTTTTTGTTATTTCTTTTCATTAGCCGGTCCTAAATCCACTCTAAGAGTGTCTTGGCAAGCCTTTTCTCCGCGCGAGACAAGAGAGCATTATTCTCTGTTAGAACATTTTCCTTTTGTAAATTAAAGTAATGTGTCAGGCTTAATTATGTAATTAGGGAAAACAAAAACATTTTCATTTACATAAACAAATATGATAAACTAGCAGCTTGATCCCATTTTGCCCTAGTGCTAATAAATATGAATGCAGCTCTATTTACGCTTCTAAGTTACATTGAACTCGTCAAAGAACTACATTTTTAGTATACAAATAACCCGCTGTTGAAACTTCGTAATGAGGAACATTTCATTACAAAGTTGGCTTCCTGAAAATTTCACGAGATATTAAACTACACAAATTAAATTGTAAAAAAAGCAGGCTAAAAATCCTAAAATAAAAGGCCAAATTTTATATGGCCCTACATTATAAATAATAATTACAGAACCCTTCGGTAGAGGGCGCTGGGTGCGGGGCGGGATAGCGTCCGTTCGAGCGAGTCTCCTCGCTTCATTGGCTCTTGTACGTGGAATTAGGGAAAATTTATTTACCTATTACGGAGGCTTTTTATAAAAATTCTGTTGTGTTTATTCGCTGTGGTAAATAAAAATATGTTAGCTCAAAGGCTTTCCTTGACAGGGATTTTAGATATAGGTTGATTAAAGCTTAAGTTATTCACTTAGATTTCAGGTAGCGCTTAAGGGTTCTATATAAGCCCTAACCCTTATAACACATGAATGACAATGTGAAAGGAGTTTTACTATCATTTAAAATATATCTCTGCTAAGTAACCTATCGCTCCATTGGTTGTGTTTTTGATTTCCATAAGAAAGTAGAGGCTTTGAAGCTTTTTCATGCAGTGGCATTGAAAATATATGTCAGTAAAATTCAAACCTGGAAACACTAAAATTTAAGTCCTACGTACTCTCAACCGACAAAAACGCTCACAAGGTCACGCAAGGTTTATAGTCTCTACCTACCCCTTTAAAGTACACGCATGACAGAGTTGTACATGTAAGCATGAAAATACTAATTAAACTAATGGAGCGCAGCCCTATAAATAATCCACTTGTGTAAAGAGCTCTATTCACCTGCGTCTAAATATAGCGCGAACAAATCCCTCACATTTGAAAAAGCCAGCAGACGAGCCATTCACGAGGAAGGTCGCGGTGCTGCTGCGCATTGAATGGAAATCCTTGGGTTAGCGCCGCCGGCCACCAGACGCTGGGTGAAGGCGAGTCTGGTATTTAGCACACGTCGTAGTGTGCGAACTTTGAAGTGGGGTAAAATGGTTAAATACGGGCTTTTGGTTGTTAGATTTAAGTGATGATAGTACCCAAATTGTAAAAATAAAGAGATCTCGAAAGAGATGACGTGATGAACTCGAATATTTCAGCTGCATATGGATGGAAATAGCAAGGGGCAGATAGGAGAAAGAGATGAGGAAAACCTTTGTTAAATAGTGGGGCCACACAGGTATAAAAAATGCTAAAATAAAAAATAAAAAATAAAAAGGTTGTTATCTGGGCAGATACAAAATATTCTACGACCACCTTTTAGATTTCCAGTCACCGCACTAACAGTGGGAAACCCTTATTTGTCGCTAAAAATTTTAATTATGAAAAAAAGAAAATCACTCACCATCCGAAGGTTCTAGTAAATTATTATATGTTCTAGACAGAATTATTTCAAAGTATAATTAACTAATTTGGATTCCAACTTAATAATGGCTTTTGAAAATTTTTAGCAACCCGGAAAGTTGAGAGAAAATTTCGGGATGAAGTTCTTCAAACATTCTTTCCCTAATTAATTGCAGCGAGCCGGGAGTACAATTGGGCGAGTTTAATTATAAAGGCGGCGCCCTGTGTCCCTCGCACAGTTTTTTTTAACCATGATACGGACCCTCATAACTTTGACGCGAGGAAATATATGACGTCATTTTACCTTCAAATGTGGGTAGCTCAAGTTCTCCTGCATATGATATTTTTTGCATAAAGTGGTATGCTTTTTATATTATTTTACGTATTTATATTCTGTAGTGCACATGTATACAACTGCTGGGAGAGAGTATCCCCCCTATCCCTCTAGGTTTCACTATCTTAAGCAACTATAGACTATAAGGACTCAAAAGCGTCTTGATTACGACACAATCCTTGTTGTGCGTATAGTGTATATTGTATTGTCTTTGCCAAGAAATGTTCCTCCTAAAGTTTCCTTAAATCTCACCAAGTTATCTACACAGCTTACGTTGTATAGATAAAACACGCGCGACGTCTCTATATTAAAAGGCGAAGGTGTTGTTCAAGGGAATTGGATACGCGGCGCAAAGTTATTAGCCGGGCTCTCTGATGCCTCTAACGCGTCGCTGCTTTTTAAACGTCTATCACTTTTATTATTTGCGGAAACTCCCGCCGGAATCACAACGACAGAGTGATTCGAGAGTGGTTGTTTTGCAATTTTCTTAAAACGTTTGAAATTTAAAAAGGTATGTAAAAACCGGTTTAGAAATTATGTCATGTAGATAATTTTCTGCACATTGTTTCTGTCACTCGGGAAGATTGTTTCTACTTTTAACTGGAATATTCCACTAAGAGGAAAAGGATAAGCAGGAATGAAATGTTATTTCGTTTTTTACTGCGTCTTTACCCGAGCAGGACGTACTGATATCTATTTTTTGTGCTAAAACTGAAGTTAATAATATTATTACATCCATATTCGTTTATAAAAGTTTTAATTAACAAACTTACTCCACTTCCTAATGAATAATAAACTAATAACAATATTCTAAAATAAATTTAAATATATAGTGCTCTACAAAATATCTGTCATTTGAGCGGGTGGAAAATAATTACAGCAATTATATGTGTCACGTAAATTACAATTGATTACGTTCGATACGAAACCAACTCTCTGCGGGCGGAAATTAATTATAGATGGGCTTTTGATACAATTACTGTTATGATAATGGTCGCGAGTTGAGTTCATAGTTTATACTGTGTGTATTTATATGTAATTTATGTACTACTGAATGAAATCTTAAGCGGCAAGAGTGACTAAGAAAGTCAAAAATGTTTTCGGTATGTTGAAAATTAATAAAGGTAAGGTAAGGTTAAATAAAGGTAGGTAGGTTTAGTATTTTCTAGTGCGATGTGCATACTTGCTACTCAGCTTAGCATTTAAAATTCTTAATTTATATATTCTTATTTCATACTCACTTTAAGTTAATCTAGCGTGCTGGGATTACTACGGTTATTGCTGTAGCAAATTGCTACGTAGTTCTACGTAAGTGCTACGAGAGTGCTACGCGCTCGGCTACTATACCCTATCTAAATTAAGAAGTTCCATTTGACATTGGGAAATAGGGATGCTGTCAAATAAATCGGTTCTTACAATATTCGATTATATAGAGATATCGATAATATTTGTTTGTATTTCTTAATCAATTACAGTTTATAGTTTCAGTTTACATCATTTCGTTTATTTCTTCATGAACATTTTTATTCTAATGAGACATCAACAATTGCATAAGTCACTTTACTATTTAGGAACAAAAGGAGTGATTTATCTATTACTAGCGGCCCGGCCCGGCTTCACCCGGGTGCAGACACTTTTTGAGTCCAGTCCACATCACGCACATGCTTATGAACACATGATACATACATACAATACAATACATATACTCCAAAGTGAGAAACCTCCTCACTATGTGTGTCGTATCCTACAATACTGCCTTCATTTCCATTGTAATATCCAAATCTATTATTTAATAATAAATTAATTTATATTAATATTATTATTTCATTATTTATTGATGTATGTTCGTTGACAGCATACCTATTATTAGATGCAAGTTCAGTATTTTAAAAAATTAAAACACAACTGTTTTATATCTGCTCGATTATTTAAATATTTTTACCGATTATGCGTATACAAATGCGTTTGAATAGTCTCGACTCTACCGGTAAAAGACCTAACGAGGTGACTTTGTAATGACGTCTAGAAAAAAAAATGTTGTTTAAAATGGTTATTTTGCTTTATTTAAAGGATTCTAGTTTAAATTTAGTGATTATGGATTGTAAGTCTAGTGATAAAATAAGAATAGCTTCATAATGCCATGGATTTACGGAAAGTGTTATTGAAATTGTGTGGGTTACGTCAGCACAAAGTTATTTACGTTAAATGTATGAAACGTCAAATGGAACCTGTTAGTTTAGATAGACTATAAGGAACTTATTTCTACGACTAGCCAATTGACTTTATGAGAAACCTTATATACTACGTTACTGAAGCTTCTTAAATGTATCTTAAGGTCAAAGGTTAAGTCTCAAACAGGCAAACATAATATTACCATGAAATAGGTCGCAATAGGAAATATTTGTCAGATATTAAATTTAGGCCCGGATAATGAACAATAAGCTTGCGTAGTACCAGAGCGCTCTACTTGAAATTTATTATTGTAATTAAAACATTTATCACACCTTCGAAAGGGGAGTTTAAGGCAATAAGCATACATATAGATTGGCTTTCCAAGACATTAATAGACCTTTACAGGTAGACACTTTCGGCTTAATGACTTCACTTAAGGTGCGGACACGAACCGTATATAATAGTCTTTACGCAGCTCTATGTAAAGAGATAGAGTATGTAGAGCGATATTATGTGCAAATAATTTAATCTCTCCATTAACAGCTTTGGGTGAAATTACGGTTAATAATATACGTCAGCATTGTAGAGACGGTAATAAGATTAATGTTATTTGAAGAGGTTTTGATAGAGTGGGGTGGAATAACATTAGATACGATTATTGCTTGTGTAGGGGAAACAGTATTACTATTGTTATATTTAACCAGTTCTATGTGTTTACTTTAGGGAAAGGTCGAGATAGATCATTAGTATACAATAGAGATAGTCTCCGCGGTACACTCTGCGATATCTCTGAACATAAACGAGAGTCTGTGGAAACTGTGTTATCAAAGAACATTAGTTTTGGGTCTGAATATTGAAACGGGAATATTGTTGTATTAGTTTTAGTATCTGATATTCACAACACGTATCCCAATGTAATTTCATAGCCTGTTTGATGTCTTCATTCGTATTGCAGGTGAAAAAGGTTCTTAGTTGAATCGTCGTTTACAGTCTTTGATTTATTGCTTTGTCAAGCAATAATTTGAGTAATAAACAGAGAAATACCACGATCTTTTTTCTTGGAGTTTTTTTCTATATTTTATACTTAAACAAAACCATAGAATTAGTCGTACATATCCAAACCTTCAAACTGAAAACAATATCGTCTCCGAACCCGATAGAGTAAAGTTTCCGTTATAAAGTGTCGGCAAGCGCGGCGGATGCTGGAGATCATAAATCTGCGAGCTCCCACGTAAATCAACCGTCCAGTTACAATGGATACAGTTATTGATCTTTCAGGAGTTTCGGTAACGTGTCCTGCCTGGAGTTATGTGACATTTTCAGAGATTTACAAGAAGAATTTTAATCTATTTTTGTGGGAGCAATGGATTTTTTGGGTTGTAATTGTGATAAAATAGGTATAGATTGGGTTTTGAAATTCAAAGTTGATCGAGTTTTGTCAGTGGCAAAGTTGTATAGAGAAATTACCGACAACTATTGTATAATAGAGTAGATAACAATACACACAAGATCACATGTAAGCAACAAATAACCTAAAATTTAACAGATATATTAAAGTCTTATCTCAAAGCTATCGGCAAGGGCGCCCCCCCCCCCCCCGCAATGTGCCATAAATGCAACATGACGCAAGTACCGACCAGCTTCAATTAATATTAATGGAAGTTATTTTTTGATGAGCACGACGAAGCGAAAACATGGATTTTTTCTCAAAGAAATTTCAGCCGCTGGCGTACTTCGTGGAGTTTTATGAGAATGTTTTTAAGTTGGCCAGACTAATTTAAATTTTAAAACACTCTATTAATGTTGATTAATGGAAACATTGAGGTGAGGAGGCTGTGAGGTTATTTTCTTAATGGAACTAAAGGCCGGCCAATTTTTTTTAGATTATATATGTATATCTACAGCATGTTTTATAAAAAAATATTATTCTTACGGTAGAAATGGCTTTATGAACAGAAGGGCCTTTATCACTGGATTTCATCTACGAAATTCACTTTATATGGTTTTTCAACGGTTGAATTTTTTTGGATACATCATTAGTCGGTCTAATATTATTTAACGGATGGCTACTATCTCAGGAAAAAATAATTATTTATTTATTTGTTATTATTAACATTTTACATTTTTTTTACACTGCCCTCTCTTTCCCCTTCTTTTAAATTCATCTCATGGTTGTCTGTAACATTGTTTTATGCGATAAGACCGCCATTTGTACTGTTTTTTTTTCTGTTTCTGTATGTTATTTTTCTGTGTACAATAAAGATTTTAATAAATAAATAAAAATCAACAGTTACTTAACAGCCTCGGTGGCGTAGTTGTATTACGGTACGGTTACAAAGCTGAGGTCTCGGGTTCGAGTCCCGGGTCGGGCAAAGTGATATTGGATTTATCTATTCATTATCAGCCCGGAGTCAGGAATTTGTGCCCGATATGGCGATAGGCTCGCCCCCTATCACATCGTGGGACGGAACATGCAGGGCGAAATGTGGGTGTCCTAGTGGCGCCTCTGCCTACCCCTTCGGGGATAAAGGCGTGAGTTTATGTATGTATGTATGTACTTAAACAATGCTGAATAATATATTGCGACGAAAAAAATATTATTGTTCATCGTTCAAACACAAAAGTAAAATTATCAAAAGAATATAATTAAGAATTGTCTATTACAATCGTTTTCGCTATCGGCGATCTCTTTCAAACAACCTTTAATACTAACACTAACAAATTAACTTTCAATAACAAATATTTGTACATAAAATTGTAATCTGTAACATAGTTGCTGAAGTCGGTGTATCGATCGGCCTGCTGGCTCGGCGCCAATCGCTGTGGATATTTACTGCTTATTGATACGGGTTCGATTACTGGAAGCGTATATCATAACGTTTTGTGTAGGATAGTGTTCGCATAATAGTTCTGTTATATGGCTCGTAATATATTATGCCTGTGTTCGGGATGGTCCTGATTTTATGTACCCAGATTATGTAGATGGAATTATTATATCGTCGGTTTTCTTTATTTTTTTAAAGGCCAGTTTAAATTACAATGGTTGATTTATATAAGAAGATTAATGTCACAATATTGTCTGTATCTATAATTTTATAATGTCAATTGTTCTAATTTAATAGAAATTGAGCAGTATTATTCCCAAGCAGTTTTGTCTTTCATATAGGCAGAGATACTATAATATGCCTTTTTACACAGCTTTCCTTTAATTATATTTTTAAACATGTTCATTGGAAGTTCCCTAATATCATTGGGAAGTTTGTTAAAGAAGCGTACACTTTGACACATAAAGGAACTATTTATCTTGTGAAGACGAGTAACATGGGCGGCAAGATTATGATTGTGCCTAGTGTTCTTACTATGAAAGTCACAATTACGCTTAAAATAAGTTATATTTTTACGAATATACAAAGAAATGCCATATTTACTGGCAGATACTATGGCCTCTTACTCAATAACTCAGTTAAATTTTTGTCATTAACTAGTGTGTGAACCGGCATGAACAACAAACAAATCCTAAAGAATTTCCCAACATACCCTCAACAACACATGAAATACTCAGAAAATACCGAGCGAAGCTTCAGCCCTGACCCAAAAACCGTTGAAAACTGCGCTCAAACAACTTAACAAATAGTTTAAGCCGTGCAATTTACTTCGCCGGAGAAACATCCATTCCTTTTTTTACCACGTTAACACCCCACACGGGCCACACGGGGGGCGGACCCCCTGATTAATAGCCCCCGGCTCACGTGACGACTAATCGCGGCTATCGCTGATTATTTCCCTCGTCGGCTGTTTCTTTTTGCACCTAATTCCGGGTCTGTGTGAGCTGGGAGGCGGGATTATGTTTTTTGCGGTAATTTAAAAGGACCCAGTTCTGTGGGGAAAGTTTTTAGGTGTTAAATCGATTTTGGAGTTTATTTGGCAATTAAGTTGTGGTACATTGCACTAGGATAGTGCTGTATTTAAAAAAATAGTTTTCATAGTGGGTTAGTAATAAAATGCTCCTCTGCATGCACATTCTATGAATAGTCTGTAAATCGCGCATTTAAACATAAGTCGATTATACTACTCGACAGCCTCGGTGGCGCATGATTGCAATGCTGACGTCCGGGTTCGAATCTCGGGTCGGTCAAAGTGATACTGGATTTTTCTGTTGATATCAGCTCGGAGTTAGGAATTTGTGCCCGATATGGCGATAGGCTCGCCCGCTATCACATTGTGGGACAGAAAATATAAAGGCGAAACGTGGGTGTCCTGGTAGCACCTCTGCCTATCCCTTCTGGGATAAAGGCGTAAGTTTATGTATGTATGTTTGTCGATTGTAGTAAACTTTCACAGATATTTTAGTGCTAATTTTATCAGTGGCGATTTGCTGAGGTCAAGAGCACTGATGACTAATGGCATACACCCGTCACGACGACGCGTGATAAACAGTTAATGGCACGGCTAAAGTCAATAGCGCTAATGTTGAGGATTTGTACGAACTTACGCCATCTATCGAAACGTTAGGTAGTCGCTTGCGCCGCGCCGTCCTATGAAAACGGCGCGGCGACCAGCCAATGACGAAACCGAATTATGGCGCGATGCGGGCCTGCGCCAATGCGCAGTGCCGCTCGCGGCGTGTACAGCGCCATCTACATCGCACCGGATTGGTCGGCGTTCGCGCGGCAACCAACCAGCGCGGAGGATTGTGGCGTGATCGGAGCGCGCCAGGAGCTGCGATCGGTGCCCAAGCGCCGCCACCCCCACTAGCCAGAACTCGCTCGCCATGACTCCGTATAGTTGTATAATGTACTTATTATAATTGTAAAGTCTAAAATTTGATTAAAGTTTGATTTGAACAGTGTTTAAATTAAGTAATTTCTAAAGTCCTACGCGCACACACCCACACATAAGTCGCAACATAAAAATTTGGACCTACGAGCCGAACGACTGCCACGCTTCCCTGACCAGAGGTACCGCACGCCAGAAGACGAAAGTTGGACAGAGGACTGCCAAACGAGAAATAAAAGACAACGGGTGGTTGACGCTATTTTGGTGAGGTGATCCAACCAGATTCCCCTCCAAGCCCATCCTTTTCGCATGTCTGATACTGTGCTTATGTTCAAATTCCAGTGCTTGCAATATCCACGCTTGTGCCTGCTTGCAGAGGTGTGCTTGCTACTCAGCCAACTCAACCACGTGTGTCTACGTGCGCGTAAAACCGTAAGTACCTGCCCATACATCACCCAAAATGGCTACCGATCCTAGTGCTGACATAATTATTAAAAATTTAAAGAGAAAACGCGGTTCTATTAAGTGTCGATTAACACATTTTAGAAAGTTTGTAGATTCATTCGAAAATATTAATCTATCTGAAATCGAAAGGGCGGAACTAAAATTACGCGTAGTAGGATCACAAAACTTGATGACAGACTTTAATAATGTCCAAACACAACTCGAAGATATTAGTACGGAGTCAGAAATAGAATCACAGCTTATAGCACGAGAAGAATTCGAGCGCGAATACTATTCCATATTAGCAGTAGCCGAATGCCTCACGACGACGGAAAAATCATTTGAGATCGAGTCGACCAACACTCCCGGTGCAAACACGAAATCAAACTGCATCAAGTTACCTACGATAATGATTCCTAGTTTCGATGGTTCATACGAAAATTGGTTAGAGTTCCGAGACACGTTCTCATCATTAGTTCATAATTGCAATACAATTACAAAAATACAAAAATTCCACTATCTCAAATCGTCACTCAAAGGCAACGCAAAAACGGTTATAGATTCCTTAGAATTTTCTTCAAATAACTACGACGTGGCCTGGGAGTTACTCGTAAACAGATTTGATAACACAAAATTACTTATTCAAAATCACGTAAAGTCTATATTTTCTATTCAATCCTTAAATAAAGAATCTCCAACTCAATTAAGAAAACTTATTGATACCATTTTACGTAACTTACGTGCGTTGAAACTTTTAGGCCAGCCCACTGAGTACTGGGACACGTTAATTATCTATATTATTGTGACAAAGTTAGACCAGATCTCTGAGCGCGAGTGGGAACAACATAAGCTTACCTTGTCAAAAAGTGAAAGGGATTCTAAAACATTGATTAGGCTAAACGATTTGTTAGAATTTTTAAGGGGTAGAGCCGATATTTTGGAAACACTAATCATATCGCATAACAAATTAGGCTCACAAAGCTCGACTGACACCAAAAAACATACATTCACATCCCATAATCAGTCTAAATACTCACAGGTACACTGTAACGTAGTAACAAACAAAAGACACGCAAAAACAACACACAGATTCAAATCTTGCATGATGTGTGACGCGCAACATCCACTATATTCATGTCAAAGATTTTTAGACCTAAAAGCAGAAAACAAGTTAAAATTCATTAAAGATAAACAGTTGTGTATAAACTGTATGCGCTCTGGCCACACTGTTAATACTTGTATGTTCGGGCCATGTCGGAAATGCGACAAAAAACACAATTCATTAATTTGTGACGCAATTAAAGAAACTAACGCGCAAACATTAATACTCGCGGCTAACGAAACCACGAGTAGTCACACTACAAGTTCAGATAATACACAAGTTCACTCGTTAAAGGCACAATCTGTTCACAGTTATACTAACACAGATGACACGCCGACAACGAAAGTAGTTTTATTATCAACAGCTATTGTCGAACTGTCCAGCCAGTCGGGGGTCTACTACCAGGCACGCGCCGTCCTCGACAGTGGTAGTGAACGCTCATTTATCACACAATCTCTAGCTAACAAGCTAAACACGCAAAATATACAGTCCACTCAACAAATACACGGTGTAGGTAACTCAATAACACAGTGCACTAAATCCTGTATTATTAATCTGAAATCACGTAATGGTAGTTTCAACGCACGCATTCAATGTTTAATTCTACCGCAAATTACATCACAATTACCTACAATATCATTATGCAAGGGCAGGTTCATTATACCCGATAATATTAATCTTGCAGACCCGAACTTCTATAGTAGTCAGCCTATAGATTTGTTGATAGGTGCAGATTTGTTTTGGGAACTAATAAAAGATGGAAAAATGCGCTTAAAAGCGGGCCCGTTCCTCCAAAACACGCAACTTGGTTGGATTGTGTCTGGTTCGATTCCTTATATACATAAAGTGATGTCAAATATTAACTGTCATTTCGCGCAATCTATAGTCAATGACGTAGGCTCATTAAATCAGATTTTACGCAGATTTTGGGAAATTGAAGAATTACCCAACAGTTCCGACAACGTAGGCAACCCTGAGGAGCGTGCGTGCGAGGAACATTTTACGCGATCAATGAAACGAGAAGTTGACGGCCGGTTTAGGGTTCGATTCCCATTCAAACACTCACCAACACTATTAGGTGAATCTCGTCAACAAGCTGAACGCCGGTTCTATGCTTTAGAAAGGAGATTTCAACGTGATCCTTTGTACAAGAAATGCTACACTGAATTTATAAATGAATATATTAATTTGGAACATATGAGTCTTGTACACACGTATGGCACGCCTCATTATTTTTTACCCCATCATGGAGTGTTTCGGGAACACTCTATCACTACCAAATTACGTGTAGTATTCGATGCCAGCATGCCTACCACCTCTGGGGTCTCTCTAAACGATTTACAAATGGTTGGACCTGCTATACAAGGCGATTTACTTGCAATTTTACTCAGGTTTCGCGAAAATAGGTACGTTGCATGTGCCGACATAGAAAAAATGTACAGACAAGTGATTTTAGAAAAAGATGAACGAGATTTGCAACTTATTTTATGGCGCGACGATCCATCGGAACCCCTACGGGTGTATCAGTTAAATACTGTAACATATGGTACCACTTCGGCACCCTTTCTTAGCTGCAGGTGTTTAAAACAATTAGCTATAGAATGCGAAGTTCCATATATAAAGGAAACCATAAATAATTGTTTTTTTGTTGATGATTTAAGTTGTAACAATAATGATATCACTCAATTAATTCAAATATGTGAAGGTACAGCAAAACTTTTGAAGTCAGGAGGTTTTCATCTTCGTAAATGGATTTATAACTTCGACCGCGCGAACTCTTATGATTCTGACAATATGAAACGTTTAAATTCTGATCGCAATGATATTATGAGGCCGCTTGTCATTGATAACAAAGTTCAAAATAAAATGTTAGGTTTAGGCTGGAACAATAAATCGGATTGTTTAGTGTTTTATTCACAAACTAAGGACGAAATAAATGACGTTATATTTACTAAGCGAAATATACTATCTAGAGTATCACAAATTTACGACCCATTAGGTTTAATTAGTCCAGTAATCACAATAGCAAAAACATTAATTCAAAAATGTTGGTTATCGAAGTTAGACTGGGACGAACCGGTTCCACACGATGTCACGATAGTTTGGTCGCGATTTATTAGTTGTTTGCCATATTTTAGCTGTATACACATACCGCGTCATGTTATGTGTACTGATCCTACCGCTGTAGAACTACATATATTTTCTGACGCTTCACAAACTGCATACGGAGCTTGTGCATATGCGACCCATGTTTATTTTAAATCGGAAGGGTAGAGGCGCTCGGCTATATAAAGCTTATATCTGTATTTTCATTTGCTTTGTGTCACGCGCAGTACACATAGAGCTGGTGACTGATCTCACATCGAATGCTTACGTATTGGCGCTCAAACGTTTCATTTCTCGACGTGGGAAACCTATAGAAATTTATTCTGATAATGGACGCAACTTTGTCGGCGCTATGAATGAATTTGCAAACTTTTTGAAATCTTGTTCGGAAAATATAAGAGAGTATACTATTTCACAGAACATTCGTTTTAGAATGATACCTTCTTATTCTAGCCATTTTGGAGGTTTATGGGAGGCAGGCGTAAAGAGTTGCAAGTACCATCTGCGCCGTGTAGTAGGTAACGCGCATTTAACATACGAGGAGCTAAGCACGGTATTGTCACAAGTAGAGGCCATCCTGAATTCTCGACCTCTTTCCCCTATGTCCACCGACCCACATGACTACCTTCCTCTTACTCCAGCTCATTTTCTGGTCGGCCGCCCACTAACTGCACCGGCAACTGACGACCTTCAGGACGCCCCCGCCAGCAGAATTACCCGATATCAAAGGGTAGAACAGTTACGACAACACTTTTGGAACCGTTGGGCAAAGGAGTATGTCTCAGAGATGCAGACCAGAACCAAGTGGTACAAACAAAAGAGCGGTCTAGAGGAAAACATGTTGGTGCTTATCAAGGAAGACAATTCACCACCACTCCGATGGAGTCTAGGACGAATAATTAAAATTTATCCTGGCAGGGACGGCATTTCCAGGGTCGCTGATATACGCAAGGCCGATGGGATCGTTAGGCGAGCATTTTCGAAGTTATGCCCGCTCCCGCTTCACGATTAACTACGCCTACGCCGCTTCATGCAGATGCTACGCAATCCTGCCACATCGCTCGAAACTTTTGGAACCTACTGCTTCCAAGGCCGGGAGTATGTTGAGGATTTGTACGAACTTACGCCATCTATCGAAACGTTAGGTAGTCGCTTGCGCCGCGCCGTCCTATGAAAACGGCGCGGCGACCAGCCAATGACGAAACCGAATTATGGCGCGATGCGGGCCTGCGCCAATGCGCAGTGCCGCTCGCGGCGTGTACAGCGCCATCTACATCGCACCGGATTGGTCGGCGTTCGCGCGGCAACCAACCAGCGCGGAGGATTGTGGCGTGATCGGAGCGCGCCAGGAGCTGCGATCGGTGCCCAAGCGCCGCCACCCCCACTAGCCAGAACTCGCTCGCCATGACTCCGTATAGTTGTATAATGTACTTATTATAATTGTAAAGTCTAAAATTTGATTAAAGTTTGATTTGAACAGTGTTTAAATTAAGTAATTTCTAAAGTCCTACGCGCACACACCCACACATAAGTCGCAACACCATTGCTTGTTCAGTGTAGAGCGGCATTGCAGTGCACGGTACACACCCGTCGATCATGTGGAAACGCGGTAACACCTCCACTGGTGCGATCGACACGTGTTGGGGATTATTAATTATGGTACACTGATACAATATGTTACGAGAATATGGCAACATATATTATTATCAAGTAAATGGGAAGTGGTTTGATAAATTATTTTGTATACAGTTGTCTGATGTGGATGAAATATATTTTCAGGCATGTCTAATACTATGTCGACATATCTTCAGGTCTAATCGAAACTAATACTGATCTTTGGATTTCACTACCAACAACTCACAATTTGATCAGTAAGAAGACAGCACTGATAAAAAAAACCGGTGTTTAGTGATATTTCTTACTACCGTGATCTTTTCAAAACAGGAGTAATCTGGAGAACTATAAAATATTTTCGCATAAACACAATATTTAATCACTACACTGGCAAAACTCAACGTGTGACTATTCAACTGTGTAGTAACCCATTAAATAATCAAAGAACTAAGACAACATCACTTTTTACTATTCAGCACAAACAAATCAACAAAACTGAGTTTATGTCCGAACCGACGAGCCCCGTTTACTGTCCCTAATTAGGTCGTGCCTCAGGCTGCCCTTTAGGTCCTACGTGACCTTTGGCCGTAAATCTAAAAGGCCATAAAGACGGACACGCGGCGGCATCTGGCCCGGCCGTGACTCAAGTCGTTTGATAAGGCGCGTATGTCTTACTTAAGCGTCGCGTCGTCACGCTGTTAGAGGTATTGGGGGAAACATATTATACATAGTTAGAGTAAACTGTAGGAATTAATGTTAGTTCTGTGAAGTTTAGTTATTACTTTTTGGGAGAATAATGCTTATTTTAGACTGTTCATTTTTTTTAACCTGGTACGGCAGTGACTGCATCGCGTCGACTCCTGATGGTAAGCCGGATATAATCTACAAAGAGTGCAGACTTGCAACAGATTATCATATTTTGCTTTTGGATACTTTTATGCCGGCCTTCTTGTAGCACATATTATCACCACTTTCATACGCAACTGCAAGTCCTGTAAGCCAGGAGTGACAGGGACCCGTATTGTTAATTAGACTATTGATCCCAATAGCAGCTTTAACTTTCAATATCTCAACAATTTGAACCTCGAACTGTTCATCTAATAAATTGTATATACCGTAGTGAAACAGCGCCCACATGCCTTCCATGACGTGGAACGCTGCCAATGTTTAACAGCGGCTGAAATACATAAGTTTCTAAATCATTTTTTTATATAAGTTTCTCAATAACTTTTGTTCAATAAAGTTAAAAAAAACTACAACGCACTTGAGATTGAGAAATTGCCTCACTGGTCGATACTATATTATTCAAGATGTACACAGGTAGAACCCGAAACACGACATACTCGTGTGGACTACGACAAGCTTTTCACCTTTGTGTACGGGTGTCATTATCGCCAGCAAGTCTATTGCGGCCAGTGGCGAGACGAGTATGCCATTTGCCTTATGGTAAGCATACGACCGCTCAAGGACAGTAGCAAAACCAAACAACACCATGAATTACAAGGCAATGCTTGGCATTCCACTGCGCTCGCCATCTTGAGACATAATATGTTGTCTTAATTCTCAATATGTCTAGTAGTTACTCTGGCTACAATGTCCTTCAAACCGGAACACAACAGTGCATTTACACTGCTGTTTGGCTTGTTTGTTGCATGTTTAGAAATATACATTGCGGTGTGACCTACCCAGGCGGCCTCTCACATATGAGAGACCTACCACCAGTAGATTACAAAATTAATTTCTCAAAACAGACACATTCTAGAAACATCTAAGCTCTATATCCCGACACCAAACTTCACAGATCCCAGCGGCCCCTATTCAAATACTAACACTAATCCAGTGAGTAATTTTTAGCCGCAAGGGGGCGCCGTCCGTAACTAGCTGCCGACCGCACTACAAAGAGGATTAGCGCGCCCACGGGACATGTGAGATCGATGTTTGTACGTAGCTTACTCAAAACTACGGATTTAACACTCAAATGTACTGAGCATGTGTCTTGTCTTTTTTGGAAATAAGTCTTTATAAAAATAGAACATAGTTATAGAGAAATACAACATCAGAGGAAGACACGGTGTATTGCCGGTATTAAAGTAATCAGTTTATTTATTCCATAATGTTAAATGTTAAATGGTACGGTCACCAACATTTAAATTGTCAATTAAATCTCCCACAAACAGAGCTGCTTTAAGGTAGTAAACACAACAAAAATAAAAAATCACTGTGTATAATAGATTCAAATTCCCCACGTCTATCCGAGGAAACTTAGAATGAAATGTTTTAAATAAGATGGTAGTTGGCAACTCGCCCGCCAGAAACTCAGCGAAAGAAGCGATCAGCTTAATAACCTTTTGAAGCGTATAAAGCGCTGTTTAAATGTGAAAAGCGGTAAAAGCGCTGGTTTTTATGGGCGCAGCATTGCCAACTGGAGAGTACGTTAACTGAACAAAAGATTACGACACGCTCCCGCAGACGAATGCACTTGCAGCCGCTGCATTAACTAGTAATGTGGACGGATTTTGTTTACAATTAAGCTATAGAGTTTGAAGATTTCTATACCCACTAAACCGTGGCATACAATGCTCAAGGTACTGCTTCGCCACTGCCCGGTGACTTTACATAGTAAGCAATTCATATAAAGAATATTTTTTCCCGCATAGTTCATAACCCGGTCATAGTATGTTACCTTATAGTTGGCACTGGCTCTAAATGCACTGTTTCATATTTCCCCGTCATAATAAAAAAAAAAGCATTTATTTTTGTCGTTTAGAGAATTTCATTTGAAAGCTGATATCTTGATGAGAATGCCCTTATAGAAGCGATCTGCACAAAACAACCTCCCACCTGTTTATGCGATACTAAAATGATAAATACTAAAACTTGGCCAAGGTGGAAAAGAGATACTACGAGGCGACCATTTGATGGTTCATTTCCATTGCGGTGCAATCCGACGAAGCCCATACGAAATATTTCATTAATTCCATATGTAATATTTAATTGACAACCACTAGTCGTAGTTGCTTTAAACGCTTGTTGCGAAACGAGAGGCCGTTGGTTCAATTGCCACACTGAGATAAAATTCTGAAATCTACAAATCTTATTTTCCGGTCAGGGTGTTGACCGCGTGTAAGACCGTAGAAAATTTCGCAAGTTCTGATGCACGAAAAAATAATTGTTACTGTAGCCTCATGATTATAATATGTAACTGTTGGATGCATAAAAAAATATATATAAAATTACTTACCTACAATACTAAATTCACAAAATTCAACACCAGCCGATACTAAAAGCTATTATATTCGAAATAGTTGCTCTCACAATGGTCGGAATCAAAGGCCAATCCGGCTTGTAATTCAATTCCCTCGCCTCCACTTAGTCCGGCAAACAAAATAGGCAGAGAAATACGACGCACTACTATTGAACAACTGGACACTCGAGTATTGTTTTATTCGGGCATAAAATTACTACAAAGAGGTAAAACACACATAAATATTTTAATAATTTAGTGGGAATTGCTAAGTTTGTTTCTAATTTAATATGTGGTAATGACGCCGGACAGCACGCTTTTTTACTTGAAGCCCGTTTTAAAATATAAACTACACCAGAACTTATGGTTCGTTGGTTAACAGGATACCTGCTCGAAACATCCTGTACACACTAAAACAGATTGATTACGTGGTACACTTTCTTGTAACTTTCAAGACTTTTTGAACGTCCTTTTAGTGGTCAGTTACTTCACGTCGGTTCTATGTCAGATAGAACTACGTGTACAGTGGCGATCTATTACTTTGTAGTAAAAAAATCCATTTACTAACCTTATCCTATATTTATCCAATGTCGTATAGATATTAAAGTGTACGAAATACTTATCATATCCGTCCACAAAAAAGAAATATTTAAAACTCGACACGAATTCCACGCTCGGCGATCACAAACTGTTATAAACGGAATTACGTCGCTCTCACAAAACTCACGTCATTATATGAAATGTACATTCACAGTTTAATTTGCGGGCGGTTTAATTGCGATGTGGATAAAGCTGAATTTTGTTTGGCCAACTTTTGTTCCCGAGTATGAAGCGCGAATTTTTGTTGTGAATGAAATTAGCAAAGTTTTACACTTGAAATTATAATGTACTGTATGTCTCTTGGTGGTTTATGTGTGGTTTCGTGGTATACTTGGTTGTATGCAGTGATCATGAAAATAAATTTTACCCAAAACAAAAAAACACAGATGTAAGTAATGTGCCAAAGTTACTATAATATTATCGAATAATTGGTCAGAAGCTGCGTCTAATATGTTAAGAGCTTAATTCATAAAATTATGTTCCTTGAACGATATGTCGTACGGTTAATTTTGAATATCGCACTGTTACAGGATACAGGCAAAAACATTACACAACGAGCTTTAAAAAGCATTTAATCGGTTAGCAGATCTACTTCGTAAATCGTCTCTGTCAATTAAAGTTGTACGACGTATTGACGCCGATTGTTCGATCGCTGGTAGTATTCGCTGGCAAGTATTTGCCACCGAAATTAATTGTTTACAAAAATCAGTCTTAACAAAGTATGTTAATTCCGAGCCTTGCATTGGATTTCCAATAATAGTAACTACAGTAACTAGAACTACCTACTAAATATTACATACAAAGACCGCGATGTAAATCTTGCGGCTACGTTAAACCTTATCGATGGTGCGTAATTTGTTTGGATCGTATGTGGTCTGAACGTGTTGTGTTGTCGAGGATTTATCGACACTAGTCGGATAACTGGCTGGAGTAAACATATATAAATACTACATATTTCAAATAAAATATTTGTTTTTTTTTATAACAGAGCGGTACCAGTGACTACAAATACAACATTGCCGTTAAAATATTTATAATTTTAAATACTAGGACGACAAAGTGACTACAATTATACATGATGGTAAGTCCTGTCCAAGTGGCCACCTAGCGCCAGTCTACACAACTATGCCTGATTACGACTTGTCATTATGACAGGTTCATTACTGCGTTCAGTGGTCACCGTCCGAGGGAATAAGATCGTCCTACCCCCAGCAATATGGAATATTATTGATGTTGAGTGATTTGTTTCACATCGCATGCGGTGGCAGTGAGCTGAATGTGTTGTGCTGTGTGTTGACAAGAACTTATCGACACTTGGCGGTAACTTGCGCGGTTGAAGTGTTAAAATTTACATAGACATTATAACTAAAATAAATATATAAATACACCCAACAGTCACATACATAGTCTGGACCTCACACTAAGGTCGAGTCTTGTGTCGTGGGTATCAGGAATTACAAGAGATTTTTTGTTCTCACAGACACCCAGACCCGAAGCAAATACATGTGGTTCACACAAACATTTGTCTCGGTGCGGGGATCGAACCCGCTGTCTTTCGTTTCACAGGCGGCGTCTAACCAACTGCGCCACGGAGGCTGTCGTAAATATACTAAATACTAAATAGAAAGTACACTACAATAGTAAATAATTTAGTAAATAGTAAGTAAAATGCATCTAATGTTACGTATAGTGTAGTGAAGTTCAAAGTATCCACTAACGCAAAATGGCTTTAATTGGCCGACATAATAATGCCTGACCATTTCTGGATGTACCCAGGATGGATCCGAACTACGTCAATAGTTGATTCTATCTCCTGAAGCTTACTTCAGGCTATAAGCTATAGTTTAATAGTGTGTGCTTTATCGATAGAGCGTGCTTTGTTTGGATCGTATGCGGTCGCAGTGAGCTGAATGTGCTGTGTTGTATGTTGTATCGTGTGTTGTGTGTTGTATGTTGAATAAGCTGTGTTGTGGAGGATTTATCGACACTTGGCGGGTATAGTGGTTGGAGCTCGCACGTAAACCAGCTTCTGTTTACTGCACCTGTCTTTATGCTTGTTTACTGCGTTTTGTAAGTGAAACGATTGTAAATGGATTGGGTAAACGTTTGCTTAGACGTAAATATAGTCTGGTATGATGTCGCCAATTGTTATCGTTTAATTTAACATGTAAAAACTATCATATTTAAAATTCCAATTAAATTATGTCCACCTAGTAGCTGAACATCCGATGTTGTTTCTTATTTTATTATTCATATACGAAAATATGAGAGTCGAGGAAGATATAAGTCAATGATCTTACAATTAAGTATACTGAATACTGGGTAGAATGGCGAAGATTATGCAGACAGGTGGATCCTGATACCGAACTTAATAACGCCACGTAGAAGGCACGAAGTTACCAAAATACATTCAAGACTATCTCCGAATATAAATACTGTCTCTCAGGAACTTAAATGAAAGAAAAATGTTTTATTACAAAAACCATCTGATACACATATCTCGCTGAGTTATATAAATATTATGCTTCACAAAATGTATAATATTTTTTATAAGATTTACTATTTGAAATAAAACGCTTTTTCTATTTATTACGACGATATTTCATGAATAATATTGTAATTCGTTTTGAGAGATAACATATTGCTATATTTACCAGTAATGGATTACAATTTTCTTGAATTATGAGTTTCTGCGACGAACCTGAAACAAGAAATGTCAGTCATTAGATAAACTGATATCGTATGAATAATATATTACAATAATAATAAATGATACAACAAAGACTTTATTCTCATGGCTCCACACTGAAATGTGTCTTCGATTCGACTATCACGTTAAGTATTGTCTTGTATGAGGTTATCTATTTAAAGAATGTATGTATGTAATTGTATGTAATTTAGGTAGGTCCGGAGTAAAATAATATGTTCATATAGCAAATATTTTACGATTTTAGGCGAATTAAATTAAACTATTAGATTAGAGCAAATGCAAAAGCAACCATATAAGACTGTCATTAAGCAAAACGCTAAGAAACAATTGAATAATCCCCAAAGTTGTTGTAAGTCCAAAGTCCAACGCTATTCATCTGTCATTACGGAATCTGTCAATACGGGGTGTATTTCATAGAATATTTATGCAGCTGACATCAGCAGCACTTTACTGAATTAATAACAAAATAGAATATTCGTGCTCATTTTATATTAAATATTATTTATTAAACGGATAACCGGCGCGACAGTAAAGGCGGGGCCTCACACGTCAATGTCACCGAGAATTTATCACTAAATAGATTTTGAAACAATTTATCAAATCCGTCAGCCAGTGCATCATTTATCGAACAATAAATCGCATCCATTAGTCGCTGTTGGACTTTTGCCCGAGCTTATATTTTTCAAAGATAAAATATTAATAAAATTATATTTATAACAATCTATATGTCCTATGAACGGGGACGACTTTTTTGCTTCGCTTATATGGGTAGTTTTGAAGAATTTTGCAGTATAGATAAAAGAGAGAGAAAAGTGAGACAAACGAGTACACGATTCAAAGGAATTCATCAGAGGGAGAAAGAAAAGAGAAGAAGAGGCCTTCTGCCAATCTTAGTTATTGAATGTGCAAATGGGTTCGTTCACGTTGAATTTCTGTGAGATAATGTTACAATTCTAGTTAAATCACCATATTCGTACTACATTCAAAATAGCATACAGCATGTCACTACCACTTTTAAATGTTAGTCATTTCATCAAAAATATGATAAGTTCATATTTAAAAATTCCATTTCATATTTCAAAAAAATCACAGAAAAAAATATACGCACCAGTCACATATCGCGAATGACAGCTGCCATAAGTGTTGCCATAAAACACAAAACCCCCAAATTGGTGCGCATATGACAGACGTTATCAGTGTTGCCGCGTAACAAAAAGTTACCAAATTGGTATATTCATTGGTGGGAGTTGGAACGTTTTTGTCACCGCAGCGAGCACACAGACGATAAATCTGCGGACTTCATTACATACGGGCTGCGGCAGACATATTACCGCAACTTGTGTTTATAAGCTGGTAATAAAGCGAGAAAAATGTCATGCATTAATATGGCGGGATAGTTTGACGGAACGAAGCTTTTGTTTGTCTATGATATCTCTTGGTATACATTTTGCTTAGACTCTAGAATCTAAGCTAATCTTTGTGTGAATTTTCGAATTGTTAAGATCGGATGCTTGGTATAGAATAGTGAAAAAAGTCTTAGATCAACGCAGATTAGGGTAACTTTGAGGTAGTCTAATTACAGGGTTTGAAATTACAAAAACAAAGTAACAAACTGTTAGGTTGAGAATAAAAAACTTCGAATATCCTTGGGGGAGGCTTAAGTTCAGCAGTGGATTTCCTGCGGCTCAAGAGAGAGAAGCATAATAATTTGCTTACACTAAACTACATAAAATTAAAAACTTTGCAAAAACAACGCCAGCACTGTCTATTACTTAACGCAACTTTCTAATTTCTATATAGTTCACAACATAAAAAATAGACTAATATATATCTCAAAGAAAATAAAGAAAAATAAACTTATTAAAACTTTCTGTAATATAAAAACAGCGGGCAAAATTAGCTCTTATATAAGAGCTTAAGTTTGTACTTAGAATACTTAACGGACTATTGTTTAGTTTTGTTTAATGAAAACTTTGTGTAGTCTATTAATTATCAAACTTAGCTTACTAAGGTTTATAAATAGCATAATAATTTAAAATTGAAAGCCTCCATTAGGCAAGAAGCCATTACAGTACTGTATCAGCCCATATACATCCCACTGCAGGGCACGGGCCTCCTCTACAATCGAGACTACGATTGAAAGGGGTTAGGCCATATAGTGCACTACGCAGGCCTAGTGCGGGTTGGCGGACTTACACACCATAGAAGTTCTTACAAATAACAGACAACCTGCATACCATAGCGTATGCAGGTTTGCTCACGATGTTTCCTTCACCGTTATAGTGCGCAGTGAGTGACTAGTACTGATATAAAATCATGCGGGTTCGACTCTCGTGCGAAGATTTATTATGTCTAATCAACAAATATTTGCAGCAGCAAACAATCCCAGGTATTCTAGACTCACGAAGCAATACAAGTATTTTATTGTCGGTTTAACCCTATTCAGTTACATTTGAAGCAATGATAATGTTTATTGTCAGGTCTTTAAGGCCCAGTGAATAAATTCTTAATAGGTGCTCGTAAATATCTGCGGATCGTTTTATCTCGATAGTTGCTCGTGTTCTATTGGAATTTATAGAACGTGTCTTAAACGGCGCGGTAGACTATTTCTTCTCAATTTCTTGTTACAAATCTTACTTTACTTTTCTAATGTATTATATTTCATTTTCTAAAATCGATCTGCAATGATACATTGTACTGTATGTGCTTGCTTACAGTTTGTTTCGCCCGATGGTAAGTGATCACTGCCGCACATGAACTTCCACAACGTTTGGATCATGGATTCGTTGCCATCAAATTGGAAGGGGAGGGGGAAGGAAAAAAATAGGAAGAGGGTATTGGGGACTCGGCAATCTTACCAAACGAAATGCGGCGGCAAAGCAAAATTCCCGGTGACTACGTTGATCTCTTGTGAGACAGTGGTACCCCCCCAGCTGAGCCTAGCTATTAATGCAGAGTCATGACTGACAACACCGCGGCTCTACCATATTTAAAAGAAAGGAGGCATTCGCTCTGTTATTAGATAGAAAGCCAATCACATATATCGAAAATACTCTTCAAAACACATGACAGATATTATTACATGAAATGACGCAGCCAAGTTTAACCCTCCTGTAGTCCAGACCCTTTAACGCAAAGCTTTAACATTTGCATTGTTTAAGAGATATCATAACAATGCAGTCAGCAAAGGAAACCGTGGCTCTTGTTATGTAACAAAAACTCGGTTTTGAAAGCATTGTTGAGGCTCAAAGGCCTGGTGCCACTCGTGGGCGGGAGGCAGGGCTGCCACATTAACATAGTATTCATTGGAATAAATTTAATTTTGGTCTTTTTATTAATTTAAACAAGGGGACTGCAATGAATCGAATTAGGAAAATATAATTATCTCGTACAATTCGAAACAATTATTACGGGTAACTTAAACTTAACTCCTAGTTAACGTGTCGATGAACGGAGGATTAGAAAGGAGGAAAACAGTGTGAGCCCGCAAACAGCGAATTTTAGTTCGGACCGAGATGGTGGTGACCACGATACTGTGAGTTCGTATATTTCAACAGCCAACTAAATATCAGTCATTAAACTTAAACTTTTTGGAAATGACCAGTATCGGCTATCGAATCAGGTTTCAAGGAACAGTTAACGAGACAAAATTAATTCAAATGGTCTATCGTCAATGATGCTCTGTTGAGATGGCACTGAGCTTACTATGATAAGCACAGCGCGGCCACTGTGCTATACCAGTGTATTAAAATAAACGTGAATTTTCAGATAAAAGAGCAAATTATCCATCCTGGGTATGGAACGCAGGACCTCAACATTCAAAGCCAAGGTAAGGCCATTAGTCTGAGACAAAATTAATCTTTAGTATTGGAGCGAAATAAAACTGCGGCTTTTGGCATTTCAAGCGCTTCAATACTGATAGTAGATCGACCTTTGTGGCGCGACGAAATGTATAACAAATGGAAGGCTCACACCAGAATGTTGGCAAGACGAACATATTCGCAAATATTTGTTACACGTACGTTTTGAGATTAAATTCCTGCGTTGAATTCATGCGGGCTTAGAACGGTGTAATTGTTGAAACCGATACACCTACTCTCCTGAACTTTTTGTCTCACCTTCTTCTCCTATGTTGTGAGCTCGGCAATGCATTTGCAAGCAAAGTATTGTAGATGGTCAAGTCAACTGATAGTTTCTCAAATACAATTTATAAAAAAATATTGTTATTTAGTAATATAACGTTCCATTGATAGGTCTAGATTGACAGACATTATGATGTCATTTGTTTTATTATTTCGCGTCGACAATTGCGGACATACAAAGATAAGGGCCGAATACTAATGTATATTTCTCATAAACAAAATACCCGGAATTATTTGGAAGCTCCTTGCAACTCTGCCAAACCCTTAACGGTGGGATTATATTTGTTTAATTAATTTTAATTCGTCTGATGTAGGCAGCCCTAAGCGTGTCGGAGGTAGGGTTGCCTCTGTAAACGGCTTATTGTAATTTATTCGTCAACACGATATGGGGTATAATTAAGTGCTTTGTTTTGTGTTGTGTGTGTTGGTAAATGCACATTACTTATTTGCAAACAGTTGTAACTTAACTTATATCTTTTTTTTTCTTTTTTTATTGCAGTAAATAACGAGACGCGCACGCCATTCGCCTGATGGTTGATAGGACCGCTAATAGACAGTAGCAAAACCATACAATTCCATGAATTACAGAGCAATGCTTGGCATTCCACTGCCCTCGCCATTCTGATTTGTAAGATATTAAGTATAATTATGGCGTTTTTCTCGGTTTGGCGAAGACATAGTGGTGGTACTTACCCAGGCTGTCTCTCACATATGAGAGACCTACCACCAGTGAAAACTATACATTTACATGCTATTTTTAATAAAAAAAACCGCATTAATAGATAATAAGGTACGCCTACAGTGTTGTTGCGCCGATTCAATTTAAATCTGGGATTAATTAAAGGACATTTTACCGTATAAAGGAAATATATAATATTTAGTTATTTATTTCAATTATAAAGACAATACGTAAAAGTTCGCTACCAGGTTTTATGATTTTATTAAGTAATAATAATTGTCTTTATTTATTATACTATTTTTTTACATTTTTACATATATAATAAAAAATCAAAATACATATAAAAATATAAAAAAGAGATTAACCCAACAATGGCGAGGCTCGAGACACAAGCCACCGGTGGTTAGGACCCCAAAGTGAGGAACCTCCTCACTATACGTGCCGTGCCAAGCAATACTGCCTTCTGAATCTGGCTCATGACTTGACATTCCCACGAAAATTGTACTGGTGTGTCAGCCCTGCAAATTAGGGAGTCAGCAAGTTTCACGCAAGTGTTTGTGTTTCTTTTGTACGGCGGTAAACTTCGTCAGCGGCCGAGAACAAAGAGGGCCCGAGTTGCTGCAACGCCCTCCAAATTCTACTCTTAAATGTCAAATTCCGCTTAAAGTATTTACTTTGTTGTGAAATTATCTTTTATGGTATGAATTGGTGGATATTTAATTATATTATAATTTATTAGTTTATGAAGTGCAATGGTTTCATAATTTATATTCTAGATGTTGATAAATTTAGTAATTACATTTTAGGGCCTCATAGAAATGCATAACGGTGTGTGTGTATTCCATTATCATAAAGTGTAGTTTGTGTAAGTTGTGTCGTACTTGTTTATCAAGGGAGCAACCTGCTCATTACCATTAATAAACTATAAAATAAAATCTAGGCAAGACATCACTTCTACTTCTACACTTTCAGGTCTGCGGCCTTTAAACCAAAACAAAGAACTCACAGAGGAAACGAACTAAAAAATCTCAAACAAGTCTCTACATGGCCACCTTTTGTCATCCAACTCCCAACGCCACTCAAATACAAAAACGAAACGAAAACCTTTTCAGCAATTAACAAAGTCAACACAGATTACTAAAATGCTGGTTGAGTATAATTTTTTGCAAGAAAGCCTTGATTGGAACGGAAACCGTGTCGCCAGTTGGAAAACAACGCGTGCAAATATAATTACCGAGGTGGACTTGCCGCTTTCGGATAAGCCTCTTTGCAATGCTATGTTGCTGCCTCGTAAAAATGAACTGGAATTTTCATTGGCTTTAAAATGGGTATACAGGAAGGCAGTTAAATATGTATGCAGATATAAGATTGGCTTCATATTATTCCGTTTGTAAAGTGGATAAATCTTTAGGTACCTACGTTACAGGTTTAGAAATGGAAGGTTAATATTATTTGGCCATCTATTTCATTTACAATTTAAACAAAAACAATACTCATTAGTTACATAACACTTTTATGATAACAATAAGGAAAAACAAAAAGACTTCGACTGTAACGTAAATTTACTCACATAACCCCTCATAAAATGTTATTTTACGTCACCACAAAACCGTACAAGTACATTTAACTCCGTGCTATGAAGCATCAAGACAAGTACAAGTCACGCCGTAGCAAGACAAGTGCCATAGCTACGAAACAAGTGCCATAGCTACAAGTATCGCATCATGAGGCAGAATGAAGGCGCGCCAACGACCATGAAATTGCATATTTTCGGCTCGCTGTACTGTTACAAGATTGCTTTCCATTTTAAGAGCTTTAGTATAAGCAATAATCTTTTATGTCGCTTCTTTGGAAGGATATTGCTATGTATCATAGTAATTGCCGCGTTGAACTGTTTTTCTCCACTGGAATTGTTATTGTGTACTGCTGTGAAAAGTGGAAAGTGAATATTATTATATTAAATTGATGTAATAGAATAGTAAGAAGTAGTAGAAGTGTGTAGTTGGAAAAGGACGAGACACGGCTGCCAATGTGTTCAAATAGGGGAACACCTCTGACTTTTCGGAATTACGTGTGTATTGATAATCCATCACCACGCACTATAGCGGTGAAGGAAAACATCGTGAGGAAACCGACATATCATAGCGATTTAAAAAAAATCTAAGTTGTGTAAAGTCCTTCAACATGCACTAGGCCAGCGTGGTGGACTACATAGCCTAACGCCTCTCAATCGTACTATTGATTGTCGAGGAGGTCCGTGCCCTGCAGAGTGACGTGTATGAGCTAATACAGATACAGAATATTTATAAAATATTTTTCCACAAACAGCTTTGAATAAAACCACAATAAAAAAGGACGAAGTTGTAACCAGCACTTCAATACAAACAAAACATATTTGTAACATTACGGTAAAACCTCATTCACAGGCAAGGAATTTTCAATAACATTTAAAACGGCGGTTAATTAAAATGAAACGTATGTAAATTACACATTGCGGCCACAATGGGACCACACCCCTTCACCCCCTCCATCCTGGATCCTTCCCTCCCCGGGGGAGCCGCGTAATTACAAAGTGTTATTAAAACAGGACGCAAGGAATCCTTCAGGACATCACCCATTTTAATTTTCCACGCATTAGAGAAAAGGGGAAGGATTTGTTTGGATTAAAAATAACTTTTTATGCGGGATTATATGTTTGTTAGGGTGTATACAAGTGGATGGTTTGCTGATTACAGTGTCACATATTTTTAATTTTCATTAAGAAAAAATATTTCATATCTAGGACGTGTTTTAGTGATAATAATGCAAATATGGTCTATGGAAGTAAAGAGATTAATTTATTTCCCAAGTCAAGTAATTCCTTTTATCTACTGGTACTTTGTCTTTAGTAGGTCTCTCATATGTGAGAAGCCGCGTGAGTATACCACTGAGGTACCACCGCAATGCCTATTTCTCCCGCTAAAAAGCAGTGTAAATGCACTGTTGTGTTCCAGTTTGAAAGACTTTGTAGCCAGAGTAACCACAAGACATAATGAGAATTGAAACTTAACATCTCATGTCTCAGAATGGCGATCGAATCGAATGCCAGAAGTTGCTTTGTAATTCCTAGTGTTGTTTATATTTGCTACTGTCCATGATCGGGCGTATCGCTTGCCATCAGGTGAATGGCATGCTTGTCACGCCATTCATCGCAAAAAAATGCTTCACAGAACAGTTTTTTTCTGTCTTCATTAATTTACTACCTTATTAATAAGCACCTGCTTCCGTCTCTCTGCACCACCTTAAGGTTGACTGGGAGAAAATGCCCTTAGGCATTAAGTCCGCCTGTACTATTAAATTGTACAAAGAGTTAAATAAATAAATAAGCAGTTGATTTACCTAATAGGTATTGGCTATTCTTCTTAACATCAAAACAGTATTAAAGGTGAAACTGAAATTCTCTGCACAACATGGACAAAACTCTTATTTCGCAGACTACGTAAATAAGGGATGAATGATGTCCTAACATATCCCGAAATTAAGGAGATGTTCCCATAGCAAAAGAGAATTATTCTGCAATAATACCATGGGATTATATTATGCCCCTGCAATAAATAAAAATAACCAAGCAAAACGGACCAAATAAATCAACGAAATAGCTTTGGATCCCAAACGTTGCGCTATCAAAAGAGCAAATCAAATGAAGCATACGAACGCGCCGCGCAATGTAATGCGTACCGATTACCTGGACAAACTGTAATGAGTGGCGGGTCGATTTATGGGCTGACACGGACCTTTTACGTAATGTATTGGTAGGGGACGGTGTTTTGCTGTTTATACTAAATGTCGTTGCGACGGACGGCTTGTGAATGAATAATGTTAGTTACAGTTTATTTGGCAATATCGTAGACTAGGGCCAACTCTCTCTAAAATGTAGAGAAGATATAAGCAGCAGTGCGTCGTCTGAGTAAGCAATGTAAGTGTAAGAAAAATAAATGAACCGTCTCGATTCAAGATAAATAAATGAACCATAACTTTAATTTGAAATCACTAATTTTCCTTTACGGTATGATGTCGGCTGTAAAGCTATTGTTGCTTTTTTTACACTTTCCCATGAACAGCTACATTACATCTAGTGAAAAGTATATTTTTAAGACATTTTACTAATTATGCCGGATTACCCTAAAATTCATATTTACTGTCTGATATTGCACATGACACTTATGCCTTTGTCGTGCTA
Organism: Deilephila elpenor; assembly: GCA_949752805.1. NCBI lineage: Eukaryota > Metazoa > Arthropoda > Insecta > Lepidoptera > Sphingidae > Deilephila > Deilephila elpenor. The sequence goes on along the minus strand of OX457104.1, from coordinate 288,583 downwards.
AAATTTTATCTCCAAAAATATGGTGGTCAATTACCTTCAGTAATATGTTTCCGAACGCAACTGTCTCCACCCGTGTTCGTAACTGCAAACTATCCATTGAGTAACCGTTTATTCCTTCTTCAACGTACTCGATAAGATAATGGAACGTTTCCACCGCAAATGGCTATCTATTGAAAATGTATGTGGCAGTTATCCTTGCTCCGAACGCTGGGTTAAACCAACGGCTACCATACGGTCAAGATGAAAATAGTCAGAGATAACTAAATTGTGAGGAATCGAAAGCTGATAAGATGTAGAATTATTTGAGGATGTCCTTAATACTATTATAAAGGTGAATTTGTTTGTTAAGCTAAATTTTATTAAATTATATTATAATTTGCACACACGTTGCCGGCGATGTAGAAAAGGTCATGAGGTACCTTTGATTCAAAAAAGGTACTCTTACATGGGGGTGTTTAGAAGGAAACATAGTCGTTGTGAACCGGCGTGAAATATCCTTCTTTCCCGTACTTGTACTCTGTCTAGACCTAGCTACAAACCCATCTAATACAATTCGTTCTAATACATCTAATACAATTGATAAAGCAGTAAAAAGATAATGTAACTATTGTTGGATTTATTAAAACAATCATATTGCTAAAAACTAAATTGAATATCGGAGTAGATTGCATGGCATATTTTCTTAGGGTTGAATTTTTGAGGCGTCTTAATCTAGTAATGGCAGCTGCCTTTTATGAACCCGAATTTCTGTGTCCAGTTCTGTTAGTAGAACCAAAAACGTTGTAGTAAGAGTAACGAAGATGTGACTCATATTTTTATAATTTATAATTTGTTTGTATATATCTCTTTATGTAGCTATTATTTTATCAATTATTAAACATATCCCACTACAGGCCCCATTGGAGCAGATAAAATCTACCGCATAAACCAAATAACACATAGAAAGTCCGAACAATAATAAAGTTTCGCTAACAACCATACGGCAGCATACTCGACGGCTAGCCAGGCTCTCACAGTTTCGGTAATTGGCGGCAAACTTCCACTGGTCACCTCCACTGGGCCTCATTGCTTTAAGAATTATCGAAATTCGGACTACAAGTTCCAACGTTTCAAACGATATTTGAATTTTTGATTCAATTAAATGATTACGAGTTGGAATTAATCACGTTTGGAGGTAGGTCAATTGGACTGATTAAGATTCTGAATGAGATTAGGAGTTTTCAAAGGTGACTTCTGCTCCGTAAAGTTAGAAATAGTCAAGACACTGTCTTGGCTTACTAAAGCTGAATGTGTAATTTGGAGATCTAGGATTAATGACACTCTTGAGACGACTAGTTTTGAAGAAAGAACAGTCTGCATAAAAATGAGCCGAATCTTGTGTTGAAGATCGTTAATTAGAGACGCTTGCTGAAACAGGTAAACATTTATACTGAAAAAAGATGATTGGTGCCTTAATCAGCAATGTTTTTGGTTCAGGTGAAAATATGCCAGTTATCATTATAAATCCAGTTTTAAGAGCTCGATTATATTTTTTTCCACGTAACAAATAATTTCTATGCTATAAAAAAGCCTTACAGGTTGTGCAGCCTTCATCACTTAAAATTACTATGGATGTGCAGTTTCATAACTATTCTTTTCTCGACAGAACCTATGAAATTACTGGAACAAATTGATAATCTCGTAACAACTTCATTCTTTTGTCGGATCAAGTAATTGCAGATCTGATTCTATAAAAATGAAAAAGTAAAATCAGATTACGTGAGAAGAAGATTCACTGTTATACTATCATAAAATCGATAGCACCTTCTTTGTTGAAAATGGATGAGAATATTTGAATAACAAATCCATTGGCTATAAACTGTGGGAATAAACAAAACAAAAGTTATCGGAGCCAACTGTATCATAGGAATAAATAATAGATCGTAATAAAAAAAGTAGAAAATGACAAAATACCTGCATCTGTAAAAGAAAAACACCGAGCATCTGCAGAGGGAACGTTTAAAATGCGGCCCGCGTGCTTTAAAATAAATCCTTAAAACTATAAACAAATACATGAAACAAAGTTAGCAAACAAGGGCAAAAAATCTATCCCGGCAAGGAATCTAATAACAGAAATCCTGTATGCAACTAAATCTCTTATTAATATAAGTGCAAAGTTCAAATTCGCCTATCAGGATTTCGACGTAAGTCGTTTACACATCCGAACGAATGGCACTCGTCCCTCAGTGGCAGGCATTTCAATTCTGATCTTGAAATGTACTTTAAATCTTATATGTTCGAGAGAAGGTTGCTTTTTGTTTGTTGATGGCTACGCTCGAATCAATATAGGAAAAGGGATTGCAAACTCAGCGTTCAAACTGGGAAATATCTCATAAGGTAATGTTGGCAGTAGGTTTTATTGCGTCTGCAGGATGGTAGCACTGGGGAGGATTCTACCGCATTAGTTATATTTATATGTTGGCATTAGTCAAATGGTATTGATGCTCAATCTTACACTACACGTATTTTCATAATAATTTTACTATTCAACATTGTTTTTCTGTGATTCGCAATGTTGCATGCTTTGATTTCTACATCAGACAATCACTTTTGCAAATATCGGTTAGAAGATCCTCGTATCTAAAAGCATAAAGTATATATATACAAGATAATATTATGCTCCGCAAACTGTGCTTGACATCAATTGAACTCTCTCTCTCTCTGCCTACGAACATAAGCCTACACATGTATTTTACAGTTCAGTTGTCAGCTCAAAGTTTTGTCAAGCCATTTGTTGCAGCTTAAACCGCTGGAGTTTGTGACAGGCGGTCATTTCCATACGACATTTATGCAATCCGTTTCGCAGACATAACTCTCGCAACTGTGATGCTAAATTAAGGTAATTGTTTCGCTTCAGTTTTAGGTTTGAACTAGATTGTTCCACTAGAAAGCCACTTTAGCATTGTTTGACCCAATTTAAGTGATTGGATTGACGAGCTAATTTGAACAAATCGTTTTAGGAGAATTGTTGAGAGCCTAAATGTATTTTTACCTGAGTGTAGCAAAAAGAAAAGGCAATTACTTTAGCAGTCTTTGGATGTGGGCATATTATTCTACTATGGCGGTTAAATTAATCTTGCGATTATGATGAATTGCGGATCCAAAATCGGGGTTTTTTTGTAGCATGGTACGGAGTTTTAAATTATTTTGGTTATTAATCGTCCATGATCAATTAATTAGGTTAGGATGTTATTGATGATGAGCATGTCTTGTATAAATAAGCCATCAACCGCTTTCATTAACCAACAACCATCCAAAATCGATCCACTGATACTAGTCATATCTCTTCCCAGAAATATCACCAGACATTTAACAATACAAAACACATTTCAAAATGGTGAAACACTGAATAAGTTTCCGAAGTATTCAAGTATCCCCCCCCTCCCGGCGCCTTCCCTCTCCTCCCCCGCTACCCTGAAGCGAAAACAATAACTGAAACCACTGAACTATATGTTACAGTGAAGTTAGCGTAGACATGATTGCCTTTGTGCGAGAACATAGTATTCTAATTTGCGAATACCTGTGGTGGGAGCTGGCAACTTGGATTAATTATAAAATAATTCCTTATTATGAAATGATTTAGTTTGGAGTAATTTGAACTATAAGTGCATTGGAGTAAGTGTCTGTTTAAGTAAAAGTTGTCAAGGATGTTAAGAGCTGAGGGATAGCTTAGTTTCGAGTAGTTCAAACCGAAGGCGATAGTGGCATCTGTAAGTGTGTCGCGTTTTAGTTTTAGCCTGTGTATACCCTGGTCCGATCGGTCCAATTAAAAAGTGCATGTTGGCCTTTGGGAAACGGACTTAACACGGCTGCCAACATATTCACGGTGTTGGCGAGTTCAAATTCCAGGACACAAAATTACAGTCTTTCATTTTATCGTTTACTTAACAATTAGGAAGCATTCCAACACACAAAACTGAGCATTGAAACCCATAAAAGCTAAGATTACCTAAAAACCCGGCAAGGAAATTGATTCAAGCGCAAAAAGCGGTCGCTTATCGGGCCGAGCGGAACAAGCGAATAATTCCTGCTTCCCGCCCGGCGCAGATCACGAGCGCTAAATCATCGCTTTCGGCATCCGGTGCTCCCAAGATGTCTGTGGGACTTGTAAATAATGGGTGCGGGTAAATATCGTGCGGATATCTTCGGACTTTCGGGTCGGATGTCCGTCGTCATTTAAATCGCTGAAGTTTAAGACCTTATTCGAATATGTGGAGCGATTTAGTCGGCTTGTTTTATAAGTTACATTTCCGTTGGTAAGCCTTAGTGTTGAGGTGCTCTTTCATTTCCTCAGGGTTATGAAATGAAATGAAATGAAAATACTTATTGAACACATGAAATTTCATACAATATCTAAATAATGTATGACATTTCATGGGTCATACATTATACTTAAATATGATTTACATAATTCAAGAGCAGGACCATTAATCCCATAGTGGCTCAATTTCCCGATAAGAATATCATGGTGAACACAATCAAATGCCTTGGATAGATCACAGAATACACCTAAAGCATCCTGAGAATTCTCCCAAGCATCAAAAATGTTATTTATAAGCTCCACACCAGCATCAGTAGTGGAGCGACCCCGAGTGAAACCAAATTGTTTACCATGAAGTATATTATTCGTTTTAAAATATCTTTGTAATTGCAAAAGCATCAATTTTTCAAAAAAAAATACTTAATGAAGGCAGTACTGAAATAGGTCTAAAATTTGAGGGGTCATCTGTACTACCAGATTTAAAAAGTGGTATGATCTTGCTGAGTTTTATTTTATCAGGAAATATGCCACTATTAATACAAGTGTTGAATACTATAGCTAGCTGGGGTGCTAATACAGGTATTACAGATTTGAGAATTTTTGTAGAGATTCCCCAGAGGTCACATGTATTTTTAATGTTTATTAATTTAAACGTTTTTATAATGTCCATACTGTCAACGAATTGAAATACAAATGAATCCCCAAATCCAGGCACACTTTCCTGCAGTAACTTATCAGCTATGTAAGGGGATGAATTTAAGTTTTTTGTTATGGAAACCGGTATATCTGTGAAGAAATTTCCAAAAGCTACATAGTTAATAATAATATTATGAATATTTAAGCTAAACTCGGTGTTACGAGGTGTAGCTCTCCACGTTACCTTATTAATTACACTCCATGTCATTCTAATTTTATTTTTGGAGTTTTTAATTTTATTCTTTAGCTATGAACCAAGTATATTAAAATATTCTGGAAAAGTGTGTAAAATTATGAAAATAATCTAAGTATTTGAAATGTCTGTATGTTGCGCTTATTACCTCTCTATTATACTGTAGGATCAGGATTAGGTTCAAATCCAGTTATTTTTTAGAAATATTTTTTCATTTAATATTGGTTTTTGTGTACGTCCAGTATTTTGAACCAAATAAAAAAATTGGTAAATCGTTATAGTGTATATTACGTGCAGTACATACACTACAGTGCATATTATATTATAGAGATGTCCTTTAAATCAAATCGACCTGCGATCCATTCACACTTAGATCTTCAAAGTCCAATTGTTTCACAAAACCGCGAAAGCATGATTCAGGTTTCTGATACAAAACACAGTCAAGTCAACAAAACACACTTGAATACAACTGGTATAGTTATAGGTACTAGGTTCGGGTTCAGGTGCGGTAGTGATTTATGTGAGTGCGACTTTGTGCGTGGACCTTATTCACAGCGGTCGGTGTTCAATATCAATGCGGAAAATTCATTTGCTTATGTGGATAGAAATGCGGAGGTATTTTTAGTTGCGATATTTTGTGTGACGTCATCGTCCATCTGTGGTAAGAAATGTATTTTTCATTACGGGATGGAAAGCTAGAAAATTGTATGAGAAATGTTTAAAGTCTCCGTTTTGGATATATGTGCCATATTTTTTTACTCCCAATTTTAACTTACAACAAGAATATTCGTAAATAATAATATCGATTTATTACTAAATACACGACAATTTCAAAGTTTTGTGAAAATCCAGGGAGCGAGCTTAAGACATATTGTTTCATCACCTATTTCTCCCCGATTACACGCAAACAAAGACACAAAACCTTAACCAACGAAATTAAAATATCAACATCCCAAGAATGTTGACGGAATAAACAACAAAAACAAAACAGAATCATAATCCACCCAAATCGCATTAAAGAAATAAAGAAAACATGCCTGCGTCCCGACAATCCGACCAAATGCCTCGCGACTTGAATTACACGCCTCCAATACGCAAGGTAAAGCAAACACGACGAGATTGCCACGCGATGTACATATTTCAACATGAAATAAAAACATCAAAATATATCAGCGATGTTTAATATTAAAGCATCCGTAGTATTGAGAGGATTTTCTTTTTTTATTGCAGTAAATAACAAGACGCGCGAAAGCAATGCCTGGCATTCCACTGCGCTCGCCATCCTGGGACTTAGGATGTTAAGTCTCATTACGTCCAGTAGTTACTCTGGCTACAATTCCTTCAAATCGGAACACAACGGTGCATTGGAACATAATGGCAGGCTCGTCTCACCATTCATGGCAATAAAAAACATAAATTCTTTGACCCGGGTATCGAATCCAGGACCTGTCGGTTGTCAACACATACATAACAGGCAAACAAGGCGAATGAAAAATTTCCTACTAAACCCCTGTAACATACAGGCCCACGTAGAACTGTTCAAATCTGTCAAAGGTTAGGATCACAAAGGCCCCTTTCAAACAAAACTCTCGCCAATGGAATAGTAAACCCTTTTATTCGCCGACAGAATAAATTGTACGCGTTCCATCGAAGAGTTTTTTCGCGCCGGGTATACGTAATTGGAAAATAATCCTCTTTGTACTGCAAATGTTAGTTTCACACGATATATTTTATCTGATGGATTAGATTTTCCAATGATGTTGGTATAGTTTGCGGTAGCTCATTTTATGAAATATCTATGTGCGAGAAGTGGAAACATGACGACATTAATTGAAACCACATACACTGTATTCCACGTTTTTGCACTAAAACTCATTGAATTATATTTATCCGTATAACTAACGTATTAATTTTAATAAATAGATTTTATGGTATGTGTTGATTACCATTTTCTCAGTAATGTGCAATTAAGTTCAAAATATATACTATTTTCTTTTTAGGTTGCTATGTTAAGTTTATTTTTGTAAACATTTAGGTAAATTAATTGTAGCGATCATGTTTAGTGGTGTGTGCGGGATAGCTGGAGTACATATTCTACCATTTATATTGAATTTAAGAAGGGTAAACAATAGCCATCACCACCTATTTAACGTTAATTTTCAATTACATAAATATTCACGATTAACATCTAGCCCTTCCTCAAAAAAGTTAATTTATACATCAACTTCAGCATACAGCCAATAGTTCGCTCCCGGCAAATTCTTATAGAAAATGTCTTCCTCGAGAACTGTATGGAATCTGTAATTTGGGTAAACAAAATTGAATATTGGATTTGAGAACGTTCTTATAAGAAGTCAACCTTTATTCCGAATCATTTGAGTAACAGGAGGCAGGTAAAGGAAATTGAATATAAAATTTATTTTACTCGCTCTTTGTATTATTAAAATATTTTTATTCCTATGTTAGGAATATTTATATTCATTCTGTATCGAGTGTATTGTATAATGAGATTTATGGGCCAAAGTTTATGTTTAATTGTGTTACTCAATATTATGCTAAAATTATACGAGGGTCGAAATATTCTCACATACGTCATACATGTATTATTGGAACATTGGCTTCTTTTTTAAATATTTCAGTCTTCGCTACCAATACATTAGTTGTTAAAGAAGATTTCAACTAGTATCACATTAAATGAATCCTTATACATTACAAAGATGTTGGAAATTTAACTAGGGAATACATCTAGGTCAATTCGAAGCCGCGCGCGGCACGACCTCTTGTACTTCATTTGTTATTATCTGTACAATGATAAGTAGGCGACAGTCTAGTTGGCTGCGGACCGCACTTAAAAAACTAAGGGTCAAAGTTTACGTCATAACTTTTTTTTTTTTGCATAGGTCGGAAAAAAAGCAAACGACGCACCTTGTAGTCAGTGGCTAGCGCCGTATATGGACATCTACTAAACTCATATCGTAGATATATTGGTGATCTTTCAAATTAGAAGAGTAAACAGACTAAAAAACTACCTTTCATTGAGCCACAGTCGCAACAGTATGGCTTTAGTACCTTTAAGCCGGCGACCATATAGCTTTACTGACGAATAAAACCAAACAAACGATTACTAACATACAGCATACGCACCATCCATTACCAATTTAACACGTTAAACTATACCCAACAGCCATTCAAAGCTAGCGATGGGACACAAACACGACCCAAAATACGTGCCCAATACATCTGTCAACCCTTTACCGACTTCAAACATCTAAATTGACAAAGCGAACGTCCAAGTTGTGGCTGGAACAAAGCGAGAACAACAGACGTGGGCGGGGAGCGGGTTGAACGCGGGACACGACCGATTCAATTCCATTTGACGGCTATAGATGGTTTTATCTGCGATGATAACAATGAAATACGCAGGCGACGCGACGTGGAAATGAGATTGTGTTAAGTGTTAGTGGCGTAGAATCTTAGGTTTGTTTTGACATAGTTTACATAGTTTACTATTCTTTTAACAATGTTATTTCAAGGCAATTTATGAAGAGTATACCGTTTCTTAACCTCCCTCTCAATCTGAAATTGAACTAGCAAAATCATGATAATCGTTTTGGAGAAGTTCTTATAATTTACTAGTATTTAAACAGGTCACAATGGAAATCATTGGGGGACAGTTGTGTTAAATAGTGCAGTACCTATGGCTAAAGAAACCAAATATTATTTTATGTTTAAAATAACATAAATACACATAGCTGGGACTTATATAACGCTTTCGACTCCGCACTAAGATCATATTTTGTGTAAAAACTATGAGAGATCGAGATCCTACGATTAAGTATCGTACACTAAATATATCTGCATCACACAATTATCTGACTCTGATCGACCTTGCGGTACTTTTTATACTAAGTGTCTCATCCGTCACGTAGCAGCTTTTTACACTTTAAAACAATTTCGACGATGCATTTTCCTTCAAGGTTTTACGCTTCCATTAAAATCTCCGGGATGTTTCAAAAAACATTCCGGCCGTTGTCGCAGGAAGAAAAAATGGAAAGCGAAGCTATACGAGCAATTTCATTAAGTTCCTTGTTCGGTGAGAACTGAGAGCGCTATCAAAATAAATGAATGTAGAAAGGGATTCCTACAGCGAAAAAATTCTCGTACAAATAGAACAAAACCTTACTGCGCGTTTTGAAATTCGTGTAGTCTTATTTAGCCTGCAATTATCTCATATGTATATGAGGTGAGCGTATCGACATTTTTGTCATGTTGTAAAATGAATTGGGTCATAATTTTACGACCGACTGCTAGATACCAATCCTTTCGAGAGGAGGTCATTTAGTCTACCACGTAAACCGCGTGCGGTTTGGCTAACTTACATATAGAAATTCTGGTAAAATCTGGCCGGTTTCTACGCGATGTCTTCCATTACCGTAAACGGCATGATATTTGACGATCAATCCACACATCACGTTGAAATTAGGCTCTAGAATTGGAGCCCGTGACCACAGACTACATGATATTAAAAAAATACCAACCAACCTGAGCCAACAACATAAGTAAAACAATAACACTAAACGCTTAACAGTTGCTATTGAATAAATTTAGCACAAAGCGGTACCTGCGGGCCGCGTCACGCCTTTATTAACCAAATAACTCCGCCATTTTAATAGCTCGCATTTACACAACACTCGCGCTGAATTTCCCACGCTCGCTAAGTACTACGCGTGTAATACCGTAAATTGCTATCGTTGAAGGATATTGGTAGTATTAAGATTTGAAAATGTTCTGCAGTCTTGAATCTAGACCTGGTTTTGGAGGATTGAAATATTTTTATGAAGAAGTAAAAAAAATTTTGGAAAGTTAAGTAAAGTTTTCAGTGTTAGTGGTATGATAGGAAATTCCAATCCCATGGACATCAATCAATCGACAAAGCCCTTAGCATTAGCAAGTTGAAATAGCAGTGGGCTGGACACTCGTAGGACTGATGGCCGCTGGGGCCCAAAGGTTCTGGAGTGGAGGCCACGTACAAGCAAGCGAAGTGTCGGACGCCCACCCACAAGGTGGTCGGACGACCTGGTTAAGGTCACAGGAAGTCGCTGGATGCAGATCCATGGGGAAGGCCTATGTTCAGCAGTGGACTGCTGTGGCTGAAGAGAAATTGGAATCTAGGATCATTACATTTGTCGGTAATTTTGTCATTAAAATGGGAATAATAGAATGAATACGTTAATATACGTAATTTGGGACTCATAATGTCTGATTTAAATTGTTTCTTTTTTTCATATACGTGTGGTGGTATAATCAATGTATAGATGTATGACGAATTATGTGTACTCTGTATCTATAAATATATTAGAATTATAATAATAAAGTTAGTCTTGTATACTCATTGGTGTGTTTCACTTGTCTCCTCTAACACTCTCCGTACATGGCGACCCTGCCAGGATCCATCGCACGCGCAACGCGAATATGATGCCTTACCAAATTCGGAGTGGAAGTTTTTTACAATATTGGACCGAGATTTTGCGACAATCATAATGACATCAAAGTATCATATTGTACTCAAGGCGGACGTTTTATTAGTACAAATAATCGATTTTCCCTACATTATACAAAATGGGAAAGCAACAAAGTAAAGAAGAGACAATCATCGTGCAAAATGCTGCCGCCGGCGACAACAATTCGACTCTAGAGCAATTCAGATTCCACCTATCTACCACAAATATATTGCTGGGAATCATCGTGCTCGTCATAGCGTTGGGATTAATATATGCAGTGTTCCGTGCCTATAAGAGATGCCATGTCAAGTGGATAACGACGGAAATGTATCGGAAGTCGTTGAGGAGTTCTATTTTTCGCCGAGAGCTGCCACCAGCTGCATCTAATGTTGAGGCTCAACATGCTGATAGCCGTGATAGCCGTATGTGATAGTGAAAAGTGCATATTATGTGGCGTTCGTGCATAGCCGTGTATAATAATATATTGTGTTGATTCTGTGCAAAATGAGTAGTCCTGTCTTATTCGTATGAAGCATAATATTAACAGACTATAAGTTGCGTCCCAGTTTTTTTTTGTGTAATCAGTAGTGTTTTCTTTTTTTTTTTTGTTTGTTTGTTTAAAATTTACACTTAAATAATATGTGTTACAGGTATAGTGTTGTACTAAGATGTTTTACTCCAGTTTTGGTGGTGAGTGAGTTATGGCTATTATTTTAGAACAATTATATAGAAAACTTAAAGAAATTAGAGTTTATCTAATTAAAATTGGTCCCAAGAGGCGACAAGGAAATATTTTAGTAAACAAATTAAGTGATGCAAACAATATTTTTATAGAGTATTCTAACTGTTTAATTGAATTAAATAAAGATATTGATAAAGGGAGTATCAAAACAACTGATATCCCGTTAATTAAAAAATTGTGTAAAGATTTTGAATCAATTTATAGTGAGATTGTTGGTTTATGTGAAAGAGTAGAAATTTTACCAAAAAGCAAAATGAATACTTTTGACTTAAAAACGGCTTTGAATCTTTTACCTATTATGACCAACGACGAAAACAGTATTAAACAACTTATTGATAATATTCAGTATTATGACTCATTGCTCAAGCAACCAGAATGTAAAAATAATTTAATTAATTTTGTATTGATAAGCAGATTGTCACAAGCCGCGAAATTAAAATTAAACAATGAGTACAACAGCATAAATGATTTAGTTGAAGACATGAGAAAGGAGTTGCTACCAAAAAAGGCCGCGTATGCAATTCAAAATAGATTGCAACGCATCAAACAAAATGACCTATCAATTTCTGACTATGGAAAAGAAATTACGGAATTATTTGTGGACCTAACAATATCGCAAGCCAACGGAAATAAAGATTGTTATAATATTTTAAAACCAATAAATGAAAAACATGCAATTAAACAATTTTCCGATGGCTTACGAAACCGTAGGTTAAGTACAATTATTGCCGCCAGGGATTACAGCTCGCTGAAGGACGCTATTCAGGCTGCGCAGGACGAGGAGATGTCTGCGGCATCGACATCTGGCGAAATATTGGGTATGTCAAATAAATATTCTTATAAGTCTAGAAACAGCCGTAGTAATTTTAGAGGATTCAGTAGAACTTACGATGGCCGTACGCCACTAAACCGGGGACAACACCGAGATCATTACAGGCGCGACGCGACATCTAATGATTATGCAGTTTTCTCGCGCGGCCAGGGCACGCGCGGGCGACAACAAAGAGGTATGTTTTTTAACAGTAAACGTGGAAATCAAAGGATGAGCAAACATGACATACACACTATGAATAATAATATGCCCGAAAATAGCGATTCAGAGTCAGAACCTAAGTTAGATAAATTTTTTCGTGACTAAAGCAAACCATCAAATTTTATCATGTAATAGCGATTATTTAATTAATTTATTAATATTACAGGGTGACATTAATTATTCATTTTTGTTAGATACTGGAGCTTCTTTGTCAGCCTTAAAATATAAATATGTAATTGATCTTAACATTCCGTTCCATAAAGAATGCATAAACATAAATGGACTCGGAGGAAAAGTACAGACACTCGGATATGTTTACTTACCAATTATGATATGTAATGACACCATTACTCATAAGTTTTTTGTTTTTGATTCGTTACCAATTAAAGCAAATGGAATTTTAGGACGTGATTTTTTAAATAGGTTTGAATCATTATTAGATTTTAAGAAAAATATAGTGACACTACACACTAATCCAAATAAAAAAGTTTGTATACCTATTGCCGTAAATAATGAAGTAAATACTTTTGATATTTCTCCGCGATGCGAATCCATTCATTATATCTATACAGACATAAAAGATGACTGCGTAGTTTGTTCAGCAGAAATTCAAAATGGAATTTTTTTAGCAAGTTCTCTAGCCAAGCCTATAAATGGTAAAATACCTATTAAAATTTTAAATGTTACCGAGGAACATATTACACTATTACGTAAAGATATTAAACCTATTATACATAAACTGAGTGATTACAAATTATGCACGTTTGATCAAATTAACAAAAATTCAGATAGAGTGGATAAGTTACTTACATTACTGAAGCTTAATCATTTAAATAGTGAAGAAGAAAAAAGTATAAAAGAGATTTGCGCTAAGTATGCCGATATATTTTATTTATCTGGTGATAAGTTATGCACAACTGATGTTTACACTCACACTATTTCATTGAAACCTAACACTTGTCCTATATTTGCAAAACAATATAGAATTCCAAATAGTCAAAAACCGGAAATTAAACAACAAATAGACCGAATGTTAAAAGAAGGTATTATAGAAGATAGCAAAAGTGATTGGTCTAGCCCTATTCTATTAGTTCCAAAAAAGACTGACTCGACGGGAGAGAAAAAATGGCGATTAGTTGTTGATTATCGGAAATTGAACAGTGTTATAGAAGATGATAAATTCCCACTCCCTGATATAACAGAAATTTTAGAGTCATTATCTGGTAGTATATACTTTACACATCTTGATTTATACCAAGGCTATTATAACGTAGAATTACATAAAGATAGCAGAAAATTAACGGCATTTTGCTCGGGACAATACCAAATGACCAGAATGCCAATGGGATTAAAAACAAGTCCAAACTCATTTTCTAGAATGATGACTTTGGCCATGTCTGGTTTAAATCATGAAAAATGCCTTATATATCTCGATGATTTGATAGTATTTGGACGAAATTTAATGATGCACAATAAAAATTTAATTGATGTTTTTGAAAGATTGAAAAAAGTTAATTTAAAGCTAAATCCTTCAAAGTGCAGTTTCCTGAAAAAAGAAATTTTGTATTTAGGACATCTTATCTCCAATAAAGGAATATTGCCCGATCCTCAAAAAATACACGTAGTAAAAAATTATCCATGTCCAATAAATGCGGACGAAGTGAAAAGATTTGTTGCATTTACTAGCTACTATAGAAAATTTATACCAAAATTTGCAGAGATAGCTCAACCTTTAAATGATCTGTGTAAAAAAAATGTTTCATTTGTATGGGATAACAAATGTCAACAATCATTTGAAACCCTTAAATCATGTATTATGTCACCGCCAATTTTACAGTATCCTGACTTTTCCAAAGAAAATTATTTTATTTTGCAAACGGATGCTTCTAATAAAGCAATTGGAGCGGTTTTATCGAATAAAGACGAAAAACCAGTAGCATTCGCTAGTAGAACACTAAATAAGGCTGAAACAAACTACCCAGTCATAGAAAAAGAACTGTTAGCTATCGTTTGGGCAATTAAGTATTTTCGACCCTATTTGTATGGTCAATATTTTAAAATTAAAACAGACCACAAACCTTTAGTGTATTTATTTAGTATGAAAGATCCGTCAAGTAGGCTCATGAAATTTAGACTGATGTTAGAGGAGTATACATTTGACGTAGAGTATATTAAAGGTTCTGATAATGCAACTGCAGATGCATTGTCTCGAATCTGTATAAAATCTGATGAATTAAAAGAAATGAATAATAATATAGTTTCTGTTATGACACGAGCTCAAGCAAAAAAGATAAATAATCCTGATGTAACGGTGGATATGATACCCACAGACTTGAGGCCTGATCAACCAAAGGTCGTGAGTACACATATTAAACCGTTAGAATCAGTTGAATTGCGTTTGGGTAAAGCAGAAATTTTAAAACAAATGAAGAAAAAAGGTTACATAAGTAAAGAAAGTAATGCATTATGTTACGTGCCTAGGAAACGAATGATTTTTATTAAATTTCTTGACTCAGATTCACAAATGACGCGATGCGAATTCGTGGATGAGCTTGATAAATTTTGTGTTTCTTTAAATATTGAAGAAATATGTATAGTAAAAAAAGATGACAATAATTTTTTTATAAAAAAAGCTAGTAGAAGAAATAAAAAAATACTAAAAAGAGGTGCGGACCCCGCATTAATATCCTCAATAATGTAGAAACAATTGAAAATAAGTATGATAGAAAAGTTATATTAAATGACTTTCATCTCCTGCCTAGTAGTGGCCATGCAGGCATGAGAAGAATGTCTAACAATATTAAGAAATATTATTATTGGCCAGGACTCGATGATGATGTTCGAAATTATGTTCGACGTTGTGACAAATGTCAGCGCCAAAAGCATTCAGCACCTATAAAGGAGCCAATGCATATTACGACTACGGCAAATACTGCATTTGAAAAAATATACTTAGACCTTGTAGGCCCATTAGATATTGACGATAATAATTATTCATACATATTGACATTACAGTGTGAACTTACGAAATATGTAGAGGCTTATCCTTTAATTTCTAAAAAAGCAGAGGAAGTAGCAAGATGTTTGGTCAATAATTTTATCCTCAGGTATGGCGTTCCAAAAGAAATAGCTACTGACAGGGGAAAGGAGTTCATGGCATCAACATTCCAAGAGGTATGTAAGTTATTACAAATAAAACAACTTAATTCTACCGCTTATCATCACCAATCCATAGGCGCATTAGAGGTATCTCATAAACATCTAAATTCTTTTCTCCGCATACAGACTGACAATCATCCAGAAACGTGGAGTACTTGGCTTCCGTTTTGGTCATTCTCATTTAACACAACAGTTCATTCGGAAACACAGTTTACGCCGTATGAACTTGTTTTCGGAAAAAAATGTTCCCTTCCAAGTAATTTAACTAAACAAGTTGAACCACTTTATAACTATGATCACTATCCTTGCGAACTTAAGTACCGCTTGCAGTTAGCTCAGAAAGAGGCAAAAAATAATCTGCTAAAATCCAAAGAAAAAAGGAAAAATATGTATGACAAAAGCATAAATCCTATATGCTATAATAAAGATGATCTAGTTTTAGTAAAAAATGAGATAGGAAATAAGTTTGAACCTATTTTTTCTGGTCCATACAAAGTAATTAGGGACTTGCCACCAAACGTAGAGTTATTAAAAAATGGTAAAATAGAGCTAGTGCACAAAAATCGAACCAAACTGTATTATAAATAATTAGGACTATTCATGTTACCATAACAGTCAATATATTATATTGTTATTAAATTGTATAATCTCTACTATTAAGTCTCATATTTAAAATGTATACGTGAAAAATAAAGTAAAAAAAAAAAAGAAAGAAAACAATATAATATTAGAATAAGAATTATATAAAAAAAAAAAAAAAAAAAACTGTTAGTTCCTACGTTTTTTTTTTTTTCCTTTGGGGGAAAGGTGTGGTGGTATAATCAATGTATAGATGTATGACGAATTATGTGTACTCTGTATCTATAAATATATTAGAATTATAATAATAAAGTTAGTCTTGTATACTCATTGGTGTGTTTCACTTGTCTCCTCTAACACTCTCCGTACATACGTATTACAAAACAGCTATATAGCATGTTTCTAATCTTCTCAGAGAATAGACTTAGACTGTGTATTATATATAGTAAGCCTACATTATCTACCACACAAGCCACAATGATGAATTGAATTGTTATTTTATTTATTTATTTATTTATTTATTTATTATTTATTCTCCATTGTCGTGTAATGCCTGAGCATTAATACTCCAGAACACTCAGTAGGTACTTCTAAATGTAGCATCAGTAATCACTTTTCTGGAGAATTTGTTAGTATTAATTGTCTACATCGCGTCTCGATTGTGCCGTTGGTCTTTGTTAATTAGTCGACTTCGACTCAGCATTTTCTGTTGCATTGGGAGTTTAGTATACTTGTACATTACGTTATCAAACAAATATCGAAGTTGCCTTTTATGAGATCTTTTGATTAGGAAAAAAATAATGTCGGAACCGTTGAAGGCCGTTAAAAAAACTGATATTGTTTAGTTGTACATAAATGTTTAAATACGACAGAATAGCCAGCAAAACAGGTCTCCTACATAATCAAAAAATTCAACATGAAATTCAGCGAAATAGTGTAAATACGAATCTGCATCGTTGAGTAAAAGCCAATGCGCATTAAAACCGGGTGATTTGGAGCGAGCCGAGTCGAGCGGATTCCGATAGCGCTATAACAATACTAAAAAAACCAGCCAGCAGTGAGCACGAGTCGCGCTTCTAGGATTCTGTACTATACATTACAAATTGAAAATGGTATGCAAAAAGAAATTACAAAATAATAGTTCAAACAATCTAAAAGACACGCATTAGTAAAAGCCCAACTAAAAAGAAAATATATTGTTCATGTGTTTAAGATTAGACAAGGTGTATAATACATTCATTTTAGCTGCACCCCACGCCTTTGTATATTTCTCCATTGTCTAAGCTTAAACTCATTAAAAAAAAGTTAATGATACAAACTGTTAAGATTTTTGTATTGCCACATAAGTATTAAAAATTCTAAATCAATCCGACGCGACGTTTGAAAGTGCTCAAAAATCGACTTCTAAGATTCCGTTACATACATGCATACGTACATGTACATTCAGGCGAAGCTAATATAAACGTGTTAAAAAAATATACCGAATTGATAATTCTGATAGAACGTCTCAGTTTAACTTTGTAGTTTACAAAGTTGTTCCCACATACATGGATGAATTTACAACTGCAAGCAAAGTTGGTAATCTAAGAAATCTTATTTTCGGATTTTCTAATTTATTTTTTATACATGTACTGTCAGACTTTGATTTTTGGCAAATTTGATGATTCTAGGCAACATCCTAGGTCAACGGGGAGTACCCTGTAGTTTTTCTTGACAAACGGACAACGAAGTCGTAAAAGGTTTTTTTTTTCCTTTATTGCACGAAACCCTAAAAAATAGTAGTGGGCGGGGCCGAGGGGGCGGAAAGTAGGGGTGTCAGGGTAAAAAGTTAACTCAAAGTGAGTGGCGCGGCGGAAGTGTCCAGTCATCAATATTCCTACATCAACGTCCGATTGCGACGGCTTCAGAGATAACGAACCTCATTACTGGAGGTAGTTTTAAAATATTGAGTGCTAAAGAAAAAGAAGTTTTAATAAGTTTTTAACTAATAGGTTAATATATTAAGGTTTTTTTCAGTATTGTTATGAAGGTATGATGTTTGGTAATGGTGTTAAAAAACAATACGGACATTGTTATTATCTACAGAGAAAGTATAACCACAATTATACTCGTCTTCTTAACTGCTTCTTCACGTTACGAAGGCTGGGCCTGTGGTTATAGGAAAGTGTAAATGCGTTGTCCGAAATTTCTTCGAGAACTTAATCGTTAATTAAGCCAGTGAGTGGCCAAATCCGTAATTTCGACCCAAAAAAGCAACCAGGGAGCGCAGGTTTATCATTACTCAATAAATAATTTTGTGTTTGAGATGGTAATCTATCTATACTAAAATATTTCCATCACCCGAAAAGTATTACTCTTCATACATACAACCCAAGTGTTCTGAATGAACACTCCCCTGATTTCATCGAGCATTCATCCCGAATTTACAGTCGTTGCAAAACTTAGGCCGATAACAAATTCTAAACAATTTCACAGCTATTAAAGTACAGAACAGAGGAACGGTCTTCAGTATTCGGACCCGAATTCCGCCAGTTGACGAGGTTCTGCGGATTTCAGACTTAGTCAAATATGTTTGGCGCTGGGCTTTGTGTAGTCGCTTGGAATCCAAAGATCCGGGAAATTGGCCGGTTACGAAATATCTCAGCAATCGTCTGCGCTAGTAATTTCGTTTGAATGTAGGTAGTGAGGAATCAGTAAGGCATTTAATTCATTCGCGCCAAATTTTGAGTTTTGCGGAACGTGAGTCCTATTGTTTACCATGAAAACAAGTATGTAAAATTAAATAAAAAAAAAAAAATACATTAAAATGAAAACAGTTGAATATGAGTTTATTTACTCGTATTTCAAGTAAAATGCAAGCTTACAGTATTTAAACCAAAACACATCCTAAATGATAAACAATGGAACATAAACAATCTCAATATTAATTCTAAAATCTATGCAACAAAGGACAATTACATATATTCACCAGAAATAACAAAGCAAAGGTAAACATAGTTTAGAGTTCGGTTTATAATCTTTGTAATAACTGCATGCCACATTTAAATCCTTTGGGATCTAAACTTGCGCGATCATAATTTCTAACTAAAACTACCAAATACAAATAAGTTCCCGAAATACATTCATAGAGCACGTAGCTTTCCCAATGCCAATAGAAAGAACACAAATAACATACCACATAGCAAACAAAATCCAACTGGAAAATACCCGCAACAATTTAAGATTTCTCGAAAAATTTCCAAGGCATTTTCCCTTGTTTTATATCGTGAGATTCCGTGATATTTGTCGCGGTGGACGTGTTCGCGATAAATCTACTTCGTTCGATGCTGGAGATTTAAGTAGCGATTCCATCGAGACAATTTATAAGGCAGTTAGCGCGCACTATCTCGAGTGAAACTTCCCTTAATTCCTCGAATTATGTTGAGAAACTCATTTCCGATGTTATTTCCTACTAGTTAATATACCGGCCATTTGCGCGGGAAAATAGAAAACTTTATCGCAATTTTCATATGGATATGCTAAGTTTTATAAATGAGACTTCAGTTTTTGCCTCAACTGCCTCGGTGGCGTAGTTGTACTACAGATAGACTACAAAGCTGAGGTCCCTGGTTCGAATCCCAGGTCGGGCAAAGTGCTATTGAATGTTTTCTATTAATTATCAGCCAGGAGTCAGGAATTTGTGCTCGATATGGCGATAGACTCTCCCACTATCACATCTGGGAACGGAACATACAAGGGGAAATGTGGGTGTCCTGGTAGCACCTCTGCCTACCCCTTCTGGGAAAAAGGCGTGAGTTTATGAATGTATGTATGTACTTTAATTTTTTAAATGTCCGGTGTTGAAATGTAAAGCTTTATCATACTCTGATAGCTAGGACACAAGACTTGCAAGTCTGGAGACGACAAACGGGACAATATGGTTTATAGTTACATGTAATATATTGCTGTTGGTTCTATTTAAAACGTACTCCATTGCTGGAAGTAGGACCCAGGGAAACAAACATCTGACCTTAATTTGTCTTGATTATGAAACTTTAAGGGGAGAGGCAGAAACCGATTCTATTATTTCGATTCCTAATGCCAATTATTTAATAATGTGAAAAACACAACACTTAAACCCACGTATTTAATATATTCAATATCAAACAAATTATCACTCAAATGCAAGCTTCATCGCACCGCGCCAGTGAGTCGGAATGACCGGTGACGTCACTAGCCGCGAACTCCGCCAATATTGGAAACTATCAGCCGGCTTCAATTATTCATTCTCATTGATTTTTAATCAATTTGTTAATATATGCGCGGTTAACTTGCAAATAAAGCTTTTCATCGAAACTTTTTAATCTCTTTTTTATATTGGTACATACATAAAAACAAAAAAACCAGCGAATGCACCTGATTGACGTAACCCGAAAGCCTGCCCATTTTCGAGGGTCACTGAGATTTATCAAAAATAAAAGAATCCCAGATTTTCCTAAAAATATTAGCATCAGGTGGATAAGCAATTACTAATAACATTGAGGCTAAGAAATTTCTCGTGGAGTTTCCGAAATATAGCGATATTTCGGAATAAGTGACGTTAAGACTTTGGACTCAAGAGAATAAATAAACACTTACACCCCGTTAATATACCCATATAAACAATTACATCCCATGCGTTCCTTTGCACTCAACGAAGCGATATGCTAAACCACTTCAACAAGACAGCGAGCAGATATTGGGCTAGAGATTGTTCCCCACAGTGGTTGTTGTCCACACATCTGGTGAATACAATTAGTGCAGTAGATGTTGACACAACGCGTCGGCAAGCAGTCGGGCCTCCTATAATGGACGCTATTCAAATTGTGTTGCTGCAGTGCAAGCGTAGTGTACTTATGACGATTGGCTCCGAATTGAAATTTGTGTATCGTGTGTATGGAACCATTATCTGGTGGGAGCGTTTGACTTGTGATGTCTCGGGCTTGAAGTTTCATGTTGGTAACACACTACGTGAGTTTATCGTTTGAGAAATATCTTGAATTGCCCAGGTTTGTAAATTTTACCTGATATTCTGCTAAACACGTTTCTTCTTATTATTTTTACTAATGAATATGTAAATATCCTGTGTTGTATAGATTTTAGAATTAATATTACGATTGTTAATGTTTCCATTGTTTATTAATTATATTTAAGTGTTTTGTTATAAATACTGTAGACTTGTTTATAAGTTTATCTATATCTATATCAGCCCATATACGTCCCACTGCAGGGCACGGGCCTACTCTACAATCGAGAGAATCGATTGAGAGTGGTTAAGCCATATAGTCCACCACGCTGGCCTAGTGCGGGTTGGCGGACTTACATACCGTAGAAATTATAAGTTTAAATAAAGAAATCACATTTTCCCGAAATTTTCTCGGCAAACTATGAGTAAACATTATCTTTCTTCTGTTTACACTATTATGGATAAAGACATGAGGTTAAATATGTTTATGATTTCTTAAAAAAAAACCATAACTTGAAATCTAACCTATCTCAGAATACCAATGAGACAATGGTTAACATATAAATACATAAGTATAAACTTTATCCGCAGTAATAATTAATTTCCGTCACGCACTGTATATATGTGCGGCACGTGACGCCGCCCGCGGTTTGCGCTCGCTTCTTAAACCCAATACGCTGTAGTTCATAGTCGCTACTTTATTAAATTGCCGAAGAGAATTGTTCCACTGGAATTTATTTGGGACACGTGTTGGTCCCAAATTCAATTTAGCGGATAGATACTAAGCTAGATTTATATAATGCTGCTTGTTAGTGAGATAACCGAGTAAATTGATGACAGTTTTTGTTATATCATGATATTTTTCTTTGGAAGTTCTTAATCCTACGGGTTAAGCTTATCCCATAACTTGTCCCATAGTTTTAGTATGAGTGTTGTAGAAATTATTTTGCTTCTACTGACACGATAAATTTACTACAAAGCGCGAGAAGAGATTACCTTTCACCAGTTGAAACAATTATATAGGTCTGTGCGTAAACAGATATACACATGCGTGGGATACGAATTTACACATTAATAAAATAATAAAAAAGCTTTAAATTTTAATACAATTCCTCCAATTGACTTCTCAAACAAAACGGACGATGAAAACAAAAAGAAAATATCTCAATCCCAAGGGTCGGAAAAATCATTCCTCATATTTTCCCATTCCGTGGCCAGAGTCCCAGAGCGTTGTGAAATCACACCGCAGCCCGGCGCTCGCGCTCGGACGCGGGACAATTTATAACGTTCCCACAGGATAATTGCGAGGGGACGTGATTAGGAATTCACCTGGTTCATGCGAATTTTCCGAAAAATGTTTACGTAAAGGGCAGCGCCGTTTGGGACGTTTATTTCTGTCTGTTGCTTTTATTGTAATTTTTTTTGGGGTTTTGTTAGTCATTGTGAAAATAATAGATTGGCTTATGTTTAGCAGCAAAGTTCATTTTCTGTGTACATGCAGATTATATCATAAGCTGATATTTATGATGAAACGTAATTGCAGACAGCCAGAAGCACTGAAAACCATTTCAGGGCATTATGATATTTTTGTGTCTCTCTATAGACAATATAATATTGGTTAAAAAACGAGGACCGAAAGAGATGGTACCACTGTAATCATGGATACTAAACAGGTTTATTGTCACGTTTCCCTTGTCAAGACAAATGACAGAAGTGGCATTCAGTAATGTCGGATAATATTATGTAATATGGTGACCAACTTCACAAAATATAAATTAATTTAACTGACTCTATACAATCAAGTCAAATTATCTCGAGCGTATTTGTAAATAAAAATAATTTATTTCAAATAATTCACAAATGATAAATTCTAACAAAGACAAAGACTTGTGTTAGTTATGATGGTTTGAAGCAAAGTCAACTGACGTTGCGATGTCCATGGCTTATATACTATTCTCTTGTGAGAACCGTCTACTTGATACTCTTGGTATTCGCCACTGGTACATCGAATACATTAAGTCAGTTCAGATGAAGCAGCTATACAACTCCTTATTGACCCATTAACCCTGAGGGTTTAATATAGGGTATAAGGTGGCAGGTCGCATAACTCCTCCCTCCTTAAGTACGAAATCATTTCCTGAAACACTTTTCGGATGGTGATTTCGGACACATTTTGACAATATAAATTTTCTATTACTAAACACGAAATACAACAATACAAAAATCAATATGAGGTAAAGTACAATAGTTCCTATGCTAACACTGTGTATATTCACTGGTGGCATTTGCCCTTCGTCTTTTATCACTTCACTATCACTTTGTAGAACACGAGACAACACCCGTAGATCTTCCATATTATAGTTGTCCAGGTTGACGGAAGTCCTCTGGAACTCTGGATGCTCAGCAACACTCGGTAGGTGAATAACAGGCATCCTGTGAAGTGTGATCTGGTTTCCATTAATATGACGTTTCCTCAACGTCATTTCTCCAATTTTTACCTCACAGTTTGTGTTTAGCGTAATAATATACGTGCCCAATATTTTATACTGGCTTATATTGTCATCACAATATTCCATAATGAACATTTCAATTTCGGAATATACTATCCACACATCTGTTTGTATGGTTTTAATTTTAAGTTTGCTAGCTTTCACTGGCAATTGCAAACATGAAGTTATATTAGTAGAAAACTTCATTAAATCTGCTATACATGCGTCGTCATTACTAGGCGACACGTTGCTCTCGTAGCACAAGTATATCTGTTCATCTATTTCATTGCATGACTCCTTGAGCTCTAATGCTTTCAACCCTTCCATAAGGATAAAGGAATGTTTCGGAATAATGAGGAATGTGTTATTCCGGATTGGATTGAACATAGGAAAGGGATGTAGTTGGTAATAGTTATACGTTTTTAATTGAACCGTAGGAATTGATAATATAAAAATTATTTGTTTGCCTTTGATGTAAGCCTTAATATCTATACATCTTTCAATATTTGCAAGATTCTCTACAGTAACAGGTAATATTAATTTATCTACCTTTTCTACATCTCTCAATATATAATATAATTCACTAATATTTAATAGTGACTGATGAACGATATTAATTCTACTAAATGCTATTATAGTTTCAATTTCACTTAATCTTGTAAGTAACAACTGAAAATTATGGATGAGTATATTAAAAGTATTTATAACGAATTCTTTACTTCGTTGAAAATATGTTTTATTTAAATATAATTCAATTTCATCCATATTTTTCTCCAACATAATAAAATTATTCCTACTAGAATTTGTTAAGTTAACTAATGAATCCACTATTTCAGAGACAATAGTCATTTTATTGGAGATAGCATTTTGCTCAGATTGAACTTTACTCAAAATTTGTTCATATCTAATTGCGTCATCATTATCCATATTTCCTGTGATAGCTTTAATAATTGTTCCTAAAGGATTAAGTATTCCTCTTTTAACCCTAATATTCGGAATTAACTGCTCATACTTTTCTACAGTTATATTTCTTATATATTCTGCTTGTAGTTTAATGTCTACACTGCTACCATCTAAAATATGAATATCTAAGTTTTTATCTAAATATGAATTTACTTCTCCATATTTAATAAAATTATATTCCAAGTTTTCATATATTAATTGTAGATCTAAAATCTTAACTATTTCCCAGTTATATAAACTAAGGTAAGCACGACCTTCTTTTACTGGAAGTATACCTGGGTTGGCTTCAATTTGCTAAATGCGTCTACTAGAGTTAAATAATGTACTCCTTCAATGGAAAATATATCCATAAATATTTCCTGAAACGGTTTAGTTTGAGTTTGTGTTAATTGAAGTTCAGGCTTTAACGGTTTCCTATCATACTTCATTTTATTACACAGTTCACATGAATTAATAATACTGGAAACTGTTTCCTCTAATTTTTTCCAATAGTACGACCTCTTAATGTGAGCTACCGTTTCCCTAATACCCCTATGGCACGTTTTACCAATGTGGTATTTTTCTACGATATTTCTCTGCTCATTTTCGTCCTCAATGTATACTACTCTTAGCGTACATTCTACAATTTTAATAGAATCTTTTCTGAAAAGATTTGTTATAACTTTCGAGAATAGCTTTCGATGCTCCGTATCCTCAAAGTATATGTAATATTTAATATTAGGACGTATGTAATTCTTTAAGAAGGTCTTAACTAACTCTTCACTGTTTATAGGCATATGAACTTCTAGTACCTTTTGTTTATCTCGTGATAAATCTTTTACGACGTAACTATTCCTATTCCACGTGTATATTAAAATCTGGTTAGGCTTAGTATCTATCGCCTCATTTAATATAGGAATGTCGGCTGAGTCCATATTGACCTCTGAATGTATTGTTACAATATCAGACGACTTCTTGGATTCGCTGCTATTTAGCGATGGTACAGGATATGTAAATACGGATTTTTCTAATTCATTAATCCTATTTATCCTATTCATCCTATCATCATCATCATCATCTGATGATATTATTACGGGAGAGTTACTATTTTGTCTTTCCCTATTCATTCTATTATATTCGTGTTCAATTTCTTGAATCACCGCCTTTATTCTCGGATCATCGTCCGTATTAACTAACATAGATTGACTATCATTATCAATTGCGTTAATTTTTATACGCGATAACGCATCTGCGTTACTATTTTGTTTGCCA
Source organism: Deilephila elpenor (assembly GCA_949752805.1). Classification (NCBI taxonomy): domain Eukaryota; kingdom Metazoa; phylum Arthropoda; class Insecta; order Lepidoptera; family Sphingidae; genus Deilephila; species Deilephila elpenor. The sequence goes on along the minus strand of OX457104.1, from coordinate 262,693 downwards.
GGCTTATGCTTTATGTCAAAGTCATATTCTGCTAATCTCAACTTCCAACGAGTTAGCCTACATCCTGGTTCTTTTAATGAATTTACCCATACTAACGGCCTATGGTCACTTATAACAGTGAATTTCTTCCCATATAAATATGGCCTAAAATGCCTGCATGCCCATACTACTGCTAATAGTTCCTTTTCTATAGCACTGTAGCGGGTTTCTGCACTATTTAAAGTCCTACTCGCGAATGCAATAGGCTTATCACTTCCTATCGGACCCTGTGACAAAACTGCACCTAACGCAAAATTAGAGGCGTCCGTAGTTAATAGGAATGGCTTTGAGAAATCTGGAAATTGAAGTAAAGGTGCATTAGTAAGCAACTCTTTACATTTCTCAAATGCATTTATATACTGCTGGGTTATGATCACTTTATTTCTCTTTTTCAAACAATTCGTAAGAGGTTGAGTGATTTTTGAGAAATCTTTTATAAACTTACGATAGTAACCTACTAGTCCAAGGAAACTTTTTATTTCCGTTGGTGTCTTAGGCAAAGGAAATTTTAAGACTGCCTTGATTTTATCATCATTTGGTTGAAGACCATTTTTTGATATTGTGTGACCTAAATATAAAACTTCTGTTTTTAAAAAGTCACATTTGTCTAAAGTTACTTTTAGATTCATCTCTCTAAGTCTGTCAAATATTCTCTGCAGTTTGCAAAAATGTTCCTGCAAGTTTGACGAATATACTATAATATCATCTAAATAAACTAAGCAATCGACACCTATTAAACCACGCAACACATTATCCATTGTTCTCTGGAATGTGGCGGGTGCCGTTTTTAAACCGAATGGCATTCGTATGAATTCGTAGTGTCCCGACTGTGTCGTGAACGCTGTTTTTGGTTGGTCCTGTTTTTGGACTTCTATTTGGTGGTAACCGCTAGCTAGATCGATTGTGGAGAAATATTTCGCATTACCGAACTTATCGAATAAATCTGAAATATTTGGTATGGGATATTTGTCGTCTATCGTCTTTTCGTTAAGACGCCTATAGTCTATGACCATCCTATACTTTTCTTCTCCGGAAGCATCTAGTTTTTTCGGAACCAAATGGACAGGTGCGCTCCACGGTGAGTGCGATTCCTTAATAACATTGTTCTGTAACAAGTTCCTAACCTGTCTCTCTATTTCCTCATTCTCCTTATGAGAATGCCTATAAGGACGGATATATACGGGATCCTCATTGGTAGTCCGTATACTATGTTTTACCTGACTTGTAAAACTTAATGGAATGCCATCATTTTGAAAAATGTCTTTATACTCAAAACATAATTTTTCTACCTGACATTTTACCTCATTATTTAAATGACCTAGTCTAAGTTTTGAAAGATTTACTTCCAACAACTCATCTATAGTTGGATCTATATCCATAAATTCTATAGAGTTATTCCCTATTTGCGATACAACATTATATACCATTGGTATATTCGCATTTTTTACTTTTAAGACCTTGTTGTTAAAATCAACATTTGCCTTTAGGTCTTGTAACAAGTCTGAGCCTAATAATCCATCGTATTTCTTATCTACTTGATAAATATAAAACTTGTGTATCAAGTTCGTATTAAAAATTCCCGGAAGCGGAATCTGAGCCACCGTATCATGCTCGCTACGACCATGAGTACTTATCACTTCAAATGGTTCGTTGTATAAATACTTACGAAAGTATTTAATCGCCTTGTTTGGGCTTAAGAATGAGCGAGAACTACCCGTATCAATCATGAATTTACCTAACTTTGGTATATTAATATACGGTAGTTTTATCATGTTATCAAAATTATTATTATCTATCCTGGTGGGCTGTCTGAGGCTCCCTTTATAAAATTTTCTACTAGCTTATTATTCCTCACAGTTCGCATTGATACGTCTTGTACCTGATTTTGCGACTGTGGGATGCCAAACTTAAATTGCTGTTGCGGATTTTTCTTGAAAAATCCAGACCTTTTATAGTTATTCACATATTGTGGAAACTGTTGCGGTCTTGGTTGGAAATTTACAGGATTTTTGAATTGAAAGCCCTGTGGCTTTTGATTTTGCCCTCCAAATTTAACTTGAGGTTTCGGCAAAATATTATTATGCTCCTTAAATTGTGTTTTATTATATTCAGTTGTTACACAATTTTTAGGTGCTTGTGGCTTTACACATTTATTTTTAAATTCCTTTTGGAAATTAACTTCTTCCATTACGATAGATAATGTATCCTCCAGATTTGTGGACTTACTTAATCTCACAAATTGGATTAAGTTCTCAGGCAAGTTGTATATAAAAACTTTATGTGCTAAGTTATTATATATTATCATTTTTGACGCCTTAATACCTTCGTCCGTCAAAAGATTTACTTTTGCTATCAAAGAACTCCTAACATTTTGGATTCTGTGACACAATTCGATAAACGATTCGTTTGAATTTATTTTAATGCTTTCTAGCTCCATGGCTATACATTCTTCTGACCTACTGTCACCAAAATGCTGAACTAATAGTTCCCTTAATAAATCCCAAGATGCTACATTCTGTCTTTCACTGAGTAATACTGCGGCCTTTCCCGTCAGTCTACTTGTAACACTGTGAAACACATATGTTTGCTGAGCTACACTGTTATCGCCTCTAAAGCTTCTGATAACGTACTCACATTTATTTAAAAAAAGACTAAGCAACCGTTCGTCGCCGTCATATCTAGGGATGATTTCGATTATCTCCCGTGGGATTAGCTGTATTTGATTCATTGTTTTAATAAATAATGCACATACAACACAAAAACACAATGATATCAAAGGCAAAAATAATTAATTCAAATTATTTTTCTACGTAAAATTGGCAATGTTAGTCCAAGATTACGGCGCTATTTTGTGGATTTCCTAATGAAAGGAAAAACACGCCTTTTTTAAAAATTGGCGATTTTCAGTCCAATTAAAAAGGAAGGAAAGCGATAGGAAGGAATGAAAGGATTTACTCACTTGCTCTTTCTTCCCATGCTGGAAATTGCTTCTTTATCACTTGTTACGTACTTGACTAATTTATATTTTTGTGGTTCGCGGATTATTTATCTTTAGCGTTGGTAGTACAATTCGGCGACCTATTTTTGTGTCCCTTCCGAACCTACTTTTAACGCGATATTAAATCCGACCCGACTGCGCCAGTCAAATTATCTCGAGCGTATTTGTAAATAAAAATAATTTATTTCAAATAATTCACAAATGATAAATTCTAACAAAGACAAAGACTTGTGTTAGTTATGATGGTTTGAAGCAAAGTCAACTGACGTTGCGATGTCCATGGCTTATATACTATTCTCTTGTGAGAACCGTCTACTTGATACTCTTGGTATTCGCCACTGGTACATCGAATACATTAAGTCAGTTCAGATGAAGCAGCTATACAACTCCTTATTGACCCATTAACCCTGAGGGTTTAATATAGGGTATAAGGTGGCAGGTCGCATAACTATCAACACCAAACATTACAGAAACACCTAATACTTCATGATCAAAGCGAAAACGACACCAATCACAACAATTCATAATATTAAAGAGTAAAGTCGCCGGATCCTACAGATGCGCAATCAGAGGGAGCTCCGGGGGCCTAATTAAAATTCTTTGTGCGTGTGACAGTTTGCCAGGGCCGGAGCAGGGCGTGACAGCGCCGCGACGTCGGAAACATTCGTCGGTTTAAATTTAATTTGTATCTGCCTTTGTTACACGATTATAAACTTATCATTTTTGTGAGTTTTTTTGACAGAAAATTTAATCGTGTAAGTCAACTTTAGTATAACTGTGACTGACACAATAATTTTAGTTTGAAAATTAAAAGTATTTGTTTAAGACAAAAAGTAATAGACTTAAATTATTTCCAAACCTTGTGATTTTAACAAATATGAAAGTTTTTAATGAGCTTTGTGTGTCGTAAGAATTTACTATTTTCTGTAAGAGAAAAGTTATAATGAAACTGATTTGTTTTCGCTCAGTCTGGTATATTTATGTGAAAATGTATCTGTAACTCATAAAAATAAATATACTTTCATTCCTAATTAACAAAACTTCGTAAAACACCCATTAAATACTAATGTTATCTCAACAACAAACATTCAAACAACAGCAATAAAAACATAACAACAGGGGTACGTCCCCACATCGTTCGCACCTCACTCCGGTATAACTCCGCGATTAAACGCTCACAACTAATTAAACTTATAAAAGAGAAGTAGGTCAATACTAAACGCAATCAAATGATACGTCACGCTCCACACATATTAATATCGCACTTGAATTTAAAAAAGAAATATTATGTTTCTGTCTATTAATATTATTCTTTACTATGTATAGGACGGATTAGGTCGGTTTAATCTTTATGTTTTAATGTATTAGAAGCATTCAATGCCGCATTTGCAAGTACTATAACTACTTATTGAGTATATAATACAGGCCTAGTGCCAGTTTGTATGCTTCACCTATTGGCCATTTGTATTCGTATCTCCAAAGAGATTTAACCCACCTCTGTGACCTGCGCAATTGTATGGCTGCAGGTTGGTAAAATATTGTCGTTATTCTAATGGATACTTAGTATAAATTGCATTCAATATAAGCTGCATTGTAGATACTTTCTCGGGCTAGTATACAAAGTTATTACAAGTATTGATATTTTGCAGCAGTATCTTTCATTAAATAAAGAGCTCGCGTGTCGGGGACCGGGGTCAGACAATGTTATTGGAAGGCCGCGTAAATTTAATCTCACTTGTCCCATCTTTATACAACGTCTGTGCAACTTTACATTACTTTTTTTTTATTGTCAATACTTTCATTATTTGAAGTAAGATTTTTTTGAAGCTCATTGAATGTTGAATGATATTCAATATTATAATATCATTGCGTTATAAAGATTGAAACCTACAGAAGTAATAGTAATAATATTCTACAATAAATTCATAAGTAGATTTGAAAATAAAGTTAATGTCATTCCTATTACAGCTGGTCTTAGTGGAATTCTTTGATAAGTTAATTTCTATTGCATAGGCTCGGCAAACGAGCAAACAGGTAACCTGAAGGTAAGTCATCACTGTCTCTTGTTCTGTTGTCTCTCTTCTGTGATCTTGCAGGTGTTGCCGGTCTATCAAATCAGCAGGAGTACGGGATAGGCATCCGGGAATCTCACTCACCAAACGAAACGCGACAGCTATTGCTTCATGTCGATTTGCACGTCACGTCGTCTTTATTTGAGAAGAATTGGTTAATGGCACGCTTAAATCAAAACAGTGCACTTGATGCTAAATGAGTTTGTAATCCAAACAGGCTTACAAATATCCCCGGTGAAACCCCTAACGCGTCACACGTACATACATATGGTTCACTCGGACAGGTTTCTACAAACATATCATAGAGCGATGTTAACCTATAATATCAACAAAAATATGTGTATTTTAGACTCCATTATTGTCGTTCCTATATTTTTCATAACACTACATCAAAACATCTCCACTTCAGAAAACGCCTAAGGTTCAAACCAACTTAAGCTCTGTTATCTATAATGTAGTTATAAAAACTAATTTCCAGCAAGTTATAGCGTGCACGACAAAGTTGAGTGTGAGCGCAATTTATCTGAAGCTGCGTGATTCCGGACGCAAGTTTAATATGAAAATGCGAGCAAATTACAGAGTGGTATATTGCGCCGCCCCTGTGTAGTCTGTGCAACTCAAATAAAACGCGCCGGCTCACTGCACACGGGCTTGCGGCCTCGCTGATAGGGGACATGACAGCGGGTTTAAATAGATCAGTTTAATTGTAAATCCATAAAAAAAAAAATGTTACTCAATAATCACATAGAATGCAATCGTGGATACAGATGACATCGCTAATTGCACATAAAAAATACGTGATTGTTGATTAATCATATGTATTTGTCGTATTAAAGTATTATTTTCTTATTAGTTTGTTATTCAATGAGAGTGCCTAATATTGATTATGAAATTGTGGCACATTAATACAAACATACAATATTGACAATCTACGAGGCAAACATGGCGATATAATATTTAGTCAAAGTTCCGGGTAATTTGTTTACTTCTTCGAGCCAAACACGTGCGTAACATAACCCGATCATTTATGATGATACTTGGTTTCCAAAATATTTATGAAAATAGTCACACATAACAAAGCAGTAAGAATTTATTAAACTAAAGGAGTATTGCGATCTCTCACAACTTGTACCACCGCCTCAGTACATACACGCAGCTGCCTTCGCTATGAGTTTTTCAATCGGCGCGGGCCGCCGGCCGCTCATTCATATTACAATAATATCTTCATTAAATATCTGCGCTTAAATATCAACGAGAAAATACAGAAGCTGCTTTAAAACAAATTGTAATTATAAAGTAATAAAAATACTTCACATTTGCAGATTCGTTCAGATTGCAGATTCAAATATAAATTAAGAATTATATTCAACTGATAGCTTCAACATATGTACAGTTTCATATGTTTTAAAATAGCTTACGATAATGGCTCAATGTTGAATGGTTCGCTGATGGTTACCTGTAACAAAAAAAATAAATATTAATAACTTATCATATGTTTGAAATGTTTGGCAAGGTGTATTATAAAACTCAGCCCTAGGCACTTATAATGCTTCTCTTTACAAGTAAAAATTGGGTCTTCGTTCACCGTTGGTAAATTGGTAAATTATGTAATACTTTTGTCTCGCATTTGTACTCCCATTACAATGGAGTAAACCTTAAACATATAATACATTTATATTGTATTGTATCAGCCCATATACGACCCACTGCAAGGCACGGGCCTACTCTACAATTAAATCAAGGGTACGATTGAGAGTAGTTAGGCCATATAGCCCAGTACGCTGGCCTAGTGTGTGTTGGCGGACTTTACATACCATAGAAATTCTTCAATATCGCTATGGCAAGCAAGTTTCCTCACTAAATTTTTCTTCACCGTTATAGTGCGTGGCGATTGACTATCAATACACACATGACTTCGAAAAGTCAGAGGTATGGTAGATACGGTGGGTTTCGAACCCTGGGATTCGATACCCACCGTGAACATGTAGGCAGCCGCGTCTTGTCCGTTACTAATAGGCCATCACGCACTTACACGCACGCAACGCACGCACTATAATACATGCAATAGCAATTTTAATATGAAATCACCAATATCCATTGTCGCGCTATTATCAGTAATTTTCATTTACTACAGTAAGTAAATATAAAAAAATATGAGACTTCTACGAAACGCCTACTAAAGTTTCCACTAATATAATAACTGCACTATATAAGACGTTTCGTAGCATACGCTACGTTCTTATGTAGCAAAACACTGCTACGGCGTCTTGCTACACCGGCGTAGCAGACATTATTGCAGCAAATGTCTGTAGCGCAAGTGAAAGCACTAAAGTTGTATAGTTGTGCTTAAATTGTAGTAAAACAGCACGTAGATAAAACTCAGTTTTATTAACACGAGTAATCTCAGACGATAAAGCTGTCAGTCTCTTGTTTCATTTAGTTTATATTTCTTTAAGTTACATTTAAGTTGAGTAACTTTATTAAAGTTATAAGATTTTAAATATAATAATAACTAGTACTCAATCTAAAATTTAATATTAGCTCCGTTAATATTGTAACTTATCTTCAAGTGATCTTAAGTGAGATTATAATATTTAAGAAATAATTTTGAAGGCCGTTGTCATCGCAAAGAAGCGGAAAACGACTTTTATCGACAGTAACAACTAGGAATCACAGATTTATAAAGTCTTTTAACATTAACATTAACTATGGATTGTGGAAGTAGTAAAGTGTCCGTAATAAGTATACAACAACGCCGGGTACTCCTCATGTCATTTCCTCTTCTACATTTCTATTTCACATCCATTTCCAAAAGGAAATGCACAAGTAGTGCTTCCCAATTGGATTCTATAAAAAAGTCTCTATAACAAACCGGTCTATTCGACCACAACCCTACTTCTCTCGTTTTAATCTATTTAAAATGTGGCACTTAGCATCGCGAAGCGGGTCAATGAGGCCGCGCTCGCGAGCGGTTAACTAACGCGTCAAAGCGGGCGTATTAGGCCCGCTCTCACCGCTCTCGCCACTCTCGCGTTCTCTCGGTAGAGCGTACTCCGACACTTGGAGAGCGTAATGCGTGACTTGTTCTCTAAGTTGCTAATAGAGGCTTAATACTACTTAGTGGAGCCGGAAGGAGCGTGATTTTAGGTGCTTATAAAGTGTACTTATAAATGTATTTATGCCTGCGTTTTAAGATGGCAGGTATGGATTTTTAAGTGCTACAAGCCACAACACAACTTTTCAAAAATTGAAAAAAACCTGCCTTTCCATTTAAACGTTAAAAATATTTTTTATTACTATATTAATATTAAAATTTATGGCTCAAGAGTAATTCATTTGGCCAAACCCTCCACCTGCCCTGATTTTTTCCCCGATTCTATAAAAAAAACGAATTTAAAGTCTCGAACGCAATTTTATATTCCCCCGCGTTGGGAGCATCGCGTCTCTTAGCTGAAGTGCTCGCGGAAATAATTATACTGCATTCATTAAAACGCAGCTAAATTTATTTAAATAATTAAACGCCGAACATGGCAACGAGCCGCATCTCTTTGGAGGGGTTCATTTAATTTATTTTAATGGTGTATTTCAACACGAAATTATCACGGGATAAACGTTGGCTCGCCGGTCGCGTACTGACACTTCGTGACTAATTTAATTTTAAAACTGACTTCAACGAGTCGTTTTTTTTACTCCTAAAACAATGACTTCATGTTGTGGCTTTCCACTTTTTTTCATTATTTTTGTACAATTTTCAATGTATGAAATAAATAATGTTTTCGTTCTTTGTACGAAACTAGACACCGCTTTGGGACCCATTATCCATTCATGGAAAAACATTACTGTTTTCAATTGTACAGCACAATAATATTTGTGATATAAATATGACATTTTACATATCTTTTGCATAAATGTGCCACTACGGATAATAACATGAGGCAGCTTTCAAGTTTAATCTTTACATACTACAGATATCAAAGTTTAAGCTCTTAGAGTATCTGATAGACACATATTTCGAAAACTTTTGTTTTGTGTGTTTTGTCTGTTTGTGGTTCGATACAGTTGATGTCGAGTTTAATCTCGAGACCTTGAATATTTCGAGTCATAAAGACTCGTATTTCGTACAACACTAGTTTTAGAATGCCTCGGGCTAATGCCTGATGCTAATGGACTCTCTAGTCCGCCTGTATACTGTATCGTATATAAACTGATTGATAAATAGTTTGGTACTATTTTTGTTTTAAGTTAAACAAGTAAGTAGTTGTGATTATTATCTTTTTAAGGGGTATTTGTTTTAAACAAGTTTATTCTATTGTCCTTAATATAATATTTATGTTACCGGAAATGTATGAAGTCTAGGAATTGTATACATTTCCTAGGAAATGTATACAATTCCGAAGCTATTTAGGAAATGTATAAAATATTCTTTCAATAATTATTTTATACATACATATCCTAGGAAATGTATACATTTCCTAGTCATTGTATAAAATTCCAATATCGTATTAGGAAATGTATAAGAATAATGGTTTCTGTAATAAAACACGTTGTTCAAATGAGAGTAATAAATTTTATCACAGGTAACAATCATAGCGGTAAATTCTATAATACTCGTATCTTCATATTACCTATGTTACTAATTAAAAATAACCCTTCCGGTGTCCAAGAAGCTCATTTCGGGCTCCCTGTCAAGATTTATGTCTCGGCGGTAGGTGTAAAAAAAAGTCAGACGTTCTTTTTGTATCTTATTATAATTAAAATATAAATACATCGCTTTTTTAAATTTACATTGTGCCTAAACAGTGTAATATTTAATAACATCGCTGTACAAACGTTGGTAGCAATGTACATGTGACAATATAGCGTCAACAACACCACCTGCTAGCCTTGCACCTACTTACACTATTTTGCACCAAAAGAAGCAAATCATCTAGACGCAGAATGTCGCAACTGGCAGATATCCAGGACACACAATCTAAGCTGGAGGAAAGCTTCTCCAGACGTATGGCTGAATTGGAAGCGAAGCTGCAATCCGGAGGCCAGGCCAAGGACACGGTTGCCCGAGTTGCCGAGGAGTTCCGAACTTTCCGGGAACTGATGTTCGAGATGCTTCGGTTGCTGAGAAAGCAAATAGGCGAATGTGCTCGGATGATCGACTCCATCGAGACACGGCATCGGCGGAAAGCACTCCTTTTCTTGGGTGTTACAGAGAATTCCGGAGAGGACTGCAGTACTGTTGTCCTCAGCACCATCAAAAATACGCTGGATCTGAAGAGTATGTCTGCCACTAATATCACAGCATGCCACAGAATCGGGACCCGCAATAAAGAACACAACCGACCTATTCTTGTGTGGTTCTCTGGAGCTGATCACCGAGCTTCAGTTTGGAGGGCTAAATCTAAGCTGAAGGGCACGGCTATTTCTTTGAAGGAGTTCCTGACAAGATCCCGTCAGCAGGTGTTCACAAAAGCACGGCAGCATTTTGGCGTGAGAGCGTGTTGGACCCAACATGGCACGATCGTCGTAAAGATACCGGATGGTAGCCGCACTAAGGTCACAACAATGGAGGAATTCAATCCTTTAACGGTGAAGTATCCGCGGGCGATGGAGACATCTTCGGTCGTCAGGAGTGGCAAAGCGGCCGCCACGGCGTCAACATCACGATAGCTTGATATCGCGGTATACTATGTATTTTAAACCTTTCTTATCTTAATTTTATTGTTCTTGTTTTGTTTTATATATACGTATTTTGTCTTTGTTTACACTTTCACTTTTGTTTCATTCAGTGTTTTGTTAAAGTCGTGTTGTTGTACCCGCACTTGTCACATACTAAAAATTGTAATACTGCCAATCTGACGTCTGCGCGGTGACACAATACGTTCGTTCGAAAACCGTTGCATATCAAGATATTTTATGTTTATTTTTAACTGTTATGTATTTTAAAATACTGCTTCTTTTGTTATTTTTTTCTTTTTTTCTTACTTTAATTTACTGTTGTTCATATGTAGTGTGTATATGGGCTGGCGGGTGGTGCAGAGAATTATTTGTCGTACTAGTCTTTTTGCTCAGTATTACTTATATATATTTTATTATATTATCTCTTTTTTGTTTTTTGTTTATTATTCATAAGTTTTGTATTGTATATCTATATTTATTATTAACATTTTAAAATTATTAGCACAATGTATTCAGATAATGATTCTTTTCATTCTGCCATAGAAACTTCTTTTTCAAGTGATGATAGCTTTAACTCCTTACATGATGGGTTGTGTGACTTGGTGCGGCAAAACTTTGACCGTCTTTCTGACACATTTAATGTGTGTCATATTAACGCACAAAGTATACCAAGTCATTATAGTGACCTGTTGGCGACCTTCACTGATGCTAACGTTCACTGCGTCCTGATTTCTGAGAGCTGGCTCAAACCTCATCTGCTATCCGCTGCTTTTTCTCTTCCTGGGTTTATACTCATTAGAAATGACCGAGTTCATATGAGAGGTGGAGGCGTTGCTATTTATCTCCGTTCCAATTTTCGTTACAAAATTGTAGCGACCTCGCCCTCTCATAACTCTGTTTCGGCTGAGTTTCTCTTCCTGGAGGTTTGGGTCAGGGGAGTGAAAACCTTACTGGGTGTCACTTATTGTCCTCCTTCTATTGACTATTTCTCCAGCCTCGAATCGGTTCTGGAATCTTTAGGGTCAGAATATGCACATCAAATTATCATGGGAGATTTTAACACTGATCTCCTTGCCCAACAGTCCTCTCGTTCCCGTAAGCTTCTCGATATCCTTCAGTCCGTCAACCTGGTTGTCCTGCCTCTTCAAGCCACTCACCATAACACTGAGGGGCCTTGACACCTGGCTTGACCTTATCCTCACTTCCACTCCTTCCCTTGTTTCCTGTCATGGCCAGTACCCGGCCCCCGGATTTTCTCGCCATGACCTCCTCTTCCTGTCATACGCCTTGAAACCAAACCGAGCTCCTGCCAAGGTCTTGCGCAGACGTTGTTTTGGTCGTTTGGATTTAGAAGGGTTACGCAAGGATGCTGGGAATTTGAGCTGGGTTAGTCTGACATCCGCATCTACAGTGGACGAAAAAGTCCACATTTTTACCACATCTATTCTTTCACTGTACGATGCCCACGCGCCTCTTAGACGGATCAAACTCAAACGTCCCCCAGCTCCTTGGATGACTGAATGCGTACGGTTGGCGATGAGGCGTAGGGACCATGCCTTTCGGAAATTCAAGAGGAATCGCTCGGAGGATAACTGGTGTTTATTCAAGTCTGCAAGAAATCGGTGTAACCAGATGATACGTAATGCTAAACGCCGACATATCTTTGACAATATTTCCTCATCTACCCCTGCTAATATCTGGAAGTTTCTAGGAACGCTAGGTATTGGTAGGGGGAATAATTCTGAGTTCCCGAGAACGATTGGTTTGGACGACATTAATCTTCACTTTAGTAAAGTTGCTCCTCTCGATCGTCAAATCAAGCATCGTACCCTAGTATTCCTCGACAGTCTTTCTCGTCCTAATATTGATCCTTTTTACTTTTCTCCAGTAGCTCAGGACGAGGTCAAAAAGATCATCCTTTCCATAAAATCGAATGCCATCGGCTGCGATAATGTCAGCCGTCGCATGATTATCCCAATACTCGACCTGCTTCTCCCTACTATTTCCCACCTTGTGAATACTTCCCTCGACACCGGCATATTTCCGTCTTTATGGCGGAAAGCTTATGTAATTCCTCTTCCTAAAATTCCTAATCCAACGATTGTGAACCACTTCCGTCCTATATCTATCCTTCCCTTCCTATCCAAGGTGCTCGAGGCTTGTGCTCACAACCAACTGTCCAGGTTTGTACACAGTAACAACTTGTTAAATCCCCTACAGTCTGGATTCAGACCTGGACACAGCACTATTTCCGCGCTCCTCAAAGTGACTGGCGACATTAGGGTTGGTATGGAGAACTCCAGGGTCACTGTGCTGGCTTTGGTGGACTTCTCAAATGCCTTCAATACCGTCAGTCACGATATCCTTCTATCCATCCTCTCCCACTTTATGATCTCGTCCAAGGCGCTGGAATGGTTCTCTTCCTATCTTCAGGGGCGGCAGCAGTCGGTTCGCCTTGATGACGTATTGTCTAATTGGTGTGACCTTAATTCTGGCGTTCCTCAAGGCGGTATACTTTCTCCCTTGCTATTTTCTATCTTTATTAATCTTATAACCCAAAATCTTCAATGTGCGTATCATTTGTATGCCGATGACTTGCAGATCTACTCGCAGGCCGGGGTCGACACTGTGGCAGAAGCCATAGACAAGGTGAACGGAGACCTAGCCCATATAAAGCACTGGTCTGACCGTTTTGGTCTGACCGTCAACCCAAATAAATGCCAGGCCATTCTTGTTGGCAGTCCAAGGATGATCTCTAGACTAGACACCGATAATATTCCACCTGTCATTTATAATGGAACAGTCATCGCTTGGTGCCCTGTAGTCAAGGACCTAGGCGTGTATATTGATTCCTCTTTGAATTGGCGAGCTCAGGTTACCTCAGTTTGTCAAAAGGTTACAGGTACCTTACGTGCCCTGTATCGCCTAAAAAATTTCCTCCCAATTAAAACCAAGACAATGCTTGTGCAAGCCTTGATATTCCCTTTAATCGACTATGGTGATGTGTGCTATTTTGACCTGAATGCAGAACAACTCAACAAACTCGACCGACTTCTTAATAACTGCATTCGATTCATCTTTAATCTTCGTAAATATGACCATGTCTCTTCGTTCCGCTCCCAATTAAAATGGTTACCTATTCGTCAGCGTCGTTCTTTGCATGCACTTTCTACAATTTTTTCAATTCTCACATCTCCTACTTCACCTTCTTACTTAACTTCTCAATTCCAATACTTAGGCAGTAACCATAACAGGAATCTTCGGTCAAGCAACAATCTCCTTCTTCATTGTCCAACTCATAGCTCGGATTTTATTCACTCGTCCTTCTGTATTCAGTCTATACTTCTCTGGAATGCACTCCCACTCGAAATCAGGGCGTCGGCTACTCGATTGGCATTTAAGGCGAAGGTTCGGCAACACTTGCTCAATAAATTGGCAGAATCACTTTAGTCTTTGTGTATGTTTTTTTCTCTGTTTATGTCTCTATGTGCTATATATATGTATACATATCAAATATAAGTTTATGTATATATATTATTTATTAATACGTATCTATTGTATTTATATACTTTTGTATAATATATATATATATATATATATATATATATATGTATGTATGTATCATTTATATAAACTTTACTCATCAAAACAGTATATTTATGCGCCTACTTCATTTTCTCTGCACCATCCTAAGGTCGACTGGTAGAGAATGCCTCTGGCATTAAGTCCGCCTTTATACTTTACTGTATATAAAGCATAAATAAAATTTATGTGACATTGTCCATTGTTCTCCAATGGTAGGTAGGTAGGTTAGGTTAGGTTAGGTTAGTTTAGGTTAATTGTTATCTTTTGAGCGGGGCATCTTCCCGTCGCGGTGGAAGACGGGCAAGCTTGTCCTGCTCCGCAAGGAGGGGCGACCCGCGGATTCGCCGTCGGCCTACCGGCCGATCGTGTTGCTCGACGAGGCGTGCAAGCTCTTCGAGCGCATAGTCCACGCGCGCCTCGTCGAGCATTTGGAGAGTACGGGCCCGGATTTGGCAGACTGCCAGTTCGGGTTCCGGCGGGGCCGGTCGACGGTCCACGCGATTCTGCGGGTGAAGGCACAAGCGGAGCGTGCGGTGTCCCGGGGTAGGGTCGTGGTGGCGGTGTCTCTCGACATCGCCAACGCGTTTAACACCATGCCCTGGGCCTGCATCGAAGAAGCACTGCGGTACCACGAGGTTCCGCCCTACCTTCGGCGTCTGGTGCACTCGTACCTGTCTGATAGGTACGTGGTGTATCCGGGCGCCGACGGGTGGCACCGCAGGGAAGTGACGTGCGGTGTTCCACAGGGCTCGGTTCTTGGGCCGCTCCTGTGGAACATCGGCTACGACTGGGTGCTACGTGGTACCAACCTTCGGGGCGTCGCTGTCGTCTGCTACGCGGACGACACACTGGTGACAGCGACGGCCAGGACATTCCAGAGGTCCGCCCTGCTCGCCTCGTTCGGTACTGGACTGGTGGTGGGCAGGATTCGGCGACTGGGCCTCACGGTGGCCCTCAACAAGACCGAGGCCGTGTGTTTCCACGGTCCTCGGTGTGGGCCACCGCCAGGGGCCCACATCACGGTGGAAAGCGTGCGGATTCCCGTCGGCTCGAGGATGAAGTACCTCGGTCTCGTTCTCGACAGTCGATGGGATTTCCGTGCGCATTTTGAGGAGTTGTCGCCGAAGCTGGTGAGGGCGGCGGGCGCACTGGGGCGCCTGTTGCCCAACACTGATGGTCCTGGCATCCCTTGCCGAAACCTTTATGCTGGAGTCGTGCGGTCCATGGCCCTCTACGGGTGTCCCGTTTGGGCCGAGTCCCTGGGCGATCGTTGCGTCCGCCTGCTGCATCGTCCGCAGCGCATGGTGGCGCAGCGAATAATCAGGGGCTACCGCACGGTCTCGCACGAGGCGGCCTGCGTATTGGCGGGAACTCTGCCCTGGGTGCTGGACGCGAGGACCCTCTCGTCGGCTTTCTTCCGGCGAGAGGAGGCGTCCGGGCGTGGGCAGAGGTTGGTCCCCCGTGAGGTCGAGGCCATGTTGGCCTCCCTCCGCAGGACCGCCGTGGAGGAGTGGCGTTCCAGGCTGGAGAACCCTAGTGCTGGTACGAGGACCGTCGCGGCAGTGCGACCTGTCCTCGAGCAGTGGCTGGACACGCGCCACGGTGCGCCGACATACCGGCTGACGCAGGTGCTCACCGGGCATGGCTGCTTCGGTGCGTACCTGTGTCGCATAGCCGGAGCCGAGGAGTCCGCCGTGTGCCACCATTGTGGCAACTGCCGTGAGGACACGGCCCAGCACACGCTGGAAGAGTGCCCAGCCTGGGACGAGGAGCGCAGCGCTCTCGTCGCGGTCGTGGGAAGCGACCTTTCGCTGCCGGCCGTGGTCGCCGCCATGGTCGGCAGCCGGAGTTCGTGGCGAGCCATGCTCTCCTTCTGCGAACGTGTCATGTCGCAGAAGGAGAGCGCCGAGCAGGATCGGGAGCAGACCGATCCCGCTCGTCGCCACAGGAGACGTAGGAGGCGCCGGGACACCAATTAACCCGGCGCCGCAGAGGCCACATGGGGCCGCCGTCCCTACCTTGGCGGCCCCCGAGACGTGACGCAACACGCGTCTGTTGCCGCGTCGCTAAGCGGCGGTGCACAAAGAGGCGGTCCTGGCGCGTCTGTTAAACGGTATCCCGGGGCCGTCTCTCAAGTGCACCGATGGTGGCCGACGCGGGGTTTTTAGTCGGTATTTCGGCGCGTAGGTTTATGGTAGGGACCCGACCCAGCGGCCGCCCGTCCACATCCACGGGCGGCACAACATCTCGCTGGGCTCGGAAGGCGCCGGTGAGTCCGACACACCCTCGCCCCTTCGGGGGTGGGATGGTCCGTAAAGGGATTTTCCCCGCGGGAAAAAAAAAGAAAAAAAGAGAGGTTAATTGTTATCTTAAATACGTACATTTACTTACATTTCCGATTACTATTTGGGAAATGTATAAATTTCCTAGGAAATGTGTCTAATGTAATTTATTTTACACATTTCCGGGCGATTTTAGGAATTACATACATTTCCTAGGAATTGTATACAATGACGGATTACACACATTTCCGTTAACATTTATATTAACCCCTTTCCTCTACATCTTTTTTCCTTCGCACTCTCCGCTCTATTTGATGGGCCGGCTACACATCCATGATCCAAGCGTTGTGGATGTTCATGAACATTAATGATCACTCACCATCAGGAGAGCTGTTTGCTCGTTTGCCAGACATTTGCAATAAAAAAAAATCATACATAAACCAAAGCGAAAAATATAAGATGGGGTCGCCGTTCCGTCGCAGAACAAACTACGCACCAGTTCTGTTATTTCGCAAAAAGCCAGAGATACTCATAGTAACATGAAATATTTTCCACCCGCCTATTCAAAACTGTTACGAAATTAAACAAATACTGGCTATATGCGGACAGCTCCACTAAAACGACATTCCGTATTGAAGTATGAATATTCGGATTTTCGCAATAAGGAGAAAATGAAATATTTCATATATTTTTATGCCTATCGTATTTACAGTTTTCGTGAACCTGATAAATAACTGGTATTCTGAACAAGCAGCACCATTTTAATATTTTTCCTACACATAAAAGAATACGAATAAACTTTTGTTGAGTGTTTTTGTATGAATATTTATGTAAATATTTTATTACATAAAATAAACTGTAATTTTAATCAAAACATCGTACTTCAAATACCAATAAATTAATATTGAATTCCTGTTGTCTTTAAAGGAAATCTCTGACTTATTTTTACACAAAATCGCGCTTAAAAATAAAGCACTAAATTTCATACACGAAGTACTACAAACACGACACACAAACAACCGGAGCCGAGGGCAAACATCTCCCAAAATAAACCGACGACTGTTGAGAGAACAAACATCCAAATCCTTTTCCAATAAAAGTAATCATACAAAACAGACATTTGGTAGGATTTTCGTATTCGCGCGGATGACCATCGTACTCAAATAAAATACATACACCCAGCAGTCAGATACATACTCCTGACCAACACTATAGTCACCCGTGCCAAGAGTTACCAACATTTACGGGGATAGAACTCTAAAAAAACGTATCCCGTATTCTCTAAACAGTTTGCCCGAGGCCATAAGACAAGAATCTAATAAAAAAATATTTAAGTCGATTCTTAAAAAGCACTACTTAACCAATTTGCCCTAATGTATAATTAATTAAATGTATAAATTGATCCTGCAGTCAAACTGTTTGTATAGTTTTGCAGGACGCTTGTGTAGATTATAAGTTTATTCTTTTGTTAACAATAAATAAATAAAAAAAAAAATCACAACACTTATGTCGCGGGTATCAGAAACTACACGAGACTTTTTAGTCTCACATATATTCAGACCCGAAACAAATACTTGTGGATCGCAAAATAATTTGTCCCAGAGTAGGGATCGAACAGCGGCCTCCCGTTTCACAGCCAGCGTCCAACCAACTGCGCCACGGAGGCTGTCAATGGCGGTCACAGGTATAAAGCCCATTATAGTGACTAACGAAAGTCGCGTAACACTATCAATCTATGTATAATAACTTTGAATAGATCATAATTGTGTCAACCGATTGGAGATCTAATTTGTCGTCCGTCGATACTCTTGAATTTTGCTACACTTACTATCAGATGGCACTAATCTTTGCCGTGCCATTATAAAAAAAAAACAAAATAGAAAAGTGGATCAGCGGGACAATATGCCTCATGTAACATTCACGAGCGCCGCTGGAGGCTGTTAGGTTTTAATAATTTGCAATTATTGTGCGAGCGTTGTCTGGATTCTGCAAACTGTCTTTTTAATTGCAGTTATTACTGGAGTTTTGTCAGGCCTTTATGTAGGGATAATTATTTTTTAATTTGTTTTCGTAATTTCATTTTATATTGGAGTTTCTTGCAGCTCGTTAAACAAGCTCTGATAAATGAAATATATTTGGTTCTTTGACAAAACATAAAAAGGCATAAAGAGGTACAAAGGCACTCTAAGTTCCTACATTTCAACAGTATTACGGTTCCGTAAAGAAAAAGGAACAAAGAATTAGCTGAATATAAAAGACACAACCCATCTAACATTGGACAAATACATACTGATGAGGGCGGTAGTCCTACACGATACAAAACAATTATGCACTAACAACCTTGAACCCAATCTTGCATAATATACACAATAATCCTTTTCCCTTTAGATATATAATTCCTCCTTAAAGAAATAAATTCCAAAGCGCATTTTATCGCCATACGGGCTTTTAACGCAACTGCAGTACAATATTTCCTTAAAACAATTAAAACAGCCCGAACAATAAAAATATGGCGGTATTATTGCACGAGCAAAACAATGCGCGGCGCAGTTCGTTAGTTCCCGCCGTTTCAGCTGCAATCAAGCTGCTGTAAAACTAAGCAATTAACGCTGGAAACCACAACAACCATTTCCGGAGACGGATACAGATGGACTATAATTCTAGTCCGCTGGACAGCTTGTGACGGGCTCTGTGGCGTAACTTGGAAGAGGCCTATGTCCAGCAGTAGACTGTAACGGGACGATGGTGGTGGCGATGGCGGTCAGCTTCCGTGGCGTAGTTGAATGAGAGCGGGTTGTGAAAAGAGAGGCTGTGAGTTCGATCTTAACACCGAGATAAATTTGTGCAATACAGAAACTCAGTTCTGAGTGCTGTAAGACCGCAAATTCAAGAGCAGCGGAATCTTCATCAGCTGAAAGTAAATAATTGTAAATCGATCTAATCGAAATGTGTCCGTGGAATCTAAAACAATATTGCCATTAAATTTTAATCAACGCTTTAAATATAATAAGTTCTTTGTTTATTGAATAGAATGGGGAGAAACAAAATCGTCGAGTTTGCTTTCAAAACCAACGTTGAATTAATTAAATCGGTAATGAAAATAAGCGAATAAATCAGAACGCAATAATTCATAATAAGAATAAATTAATACACCCAATAGTCACCTACACAGTCCTGGCCCCACACTAAGATCGTGTCTTGTGCTGTAGTCTTTATGAGGTAGATAGATGAGATGCGAGTGGCATTAACGACACGAATCGCTTTCACCACCTTTCACTAGGGAGAGAGTCACGAACATATATTTCCATAATAATTTACAGATAATTAAATTGAAGACACCCCTATCAAGGCCAGCTCAGAAAACCTGGAACCAACCCGTACACATGTGCATGATAAAAGCGAATGAGATATATTAAAATCAAGCAAATCGGAGAAATGTGGTCTTCGCCTACCCCCCGTGGGATAAAACCTTGTTATTATGTTGGTATGTTTTTATAAATAATTCACTTTCCTACTAAGAAACCCCTGTCGCTCAAGCTCCAATGCAGTGGCATAGAAATATTTGCAACCTAAATTGAAGCAGTCTTGTACCATTTTCAATTTACGTTTACCTTGTAGCCTAAAACTTTCAACAAATTTGTTCACAATTAAAGAGGTAACGCGGAGGCGTTGAGCGTTCGCGTAATTTTTCTTAATTTTCCCTTTGTAGTTAATTAATATCGGGCGCGGGCGGCGCGTACAAATTGCCAACAAGTTAATAACACAATTTATAAGTAATTTGCAATATTTCATTCCCAATCTAAACGTGACAAGCGAGATTAAAGATTAACAACGCTCACAGATGAAGCGACCTCATTTCGCCAAATTAAATACTAATTGTACGTTTAAGGGCTCTGGTAGTGTTTGCTGAATTACCTTACTCAGGCTAATTGATATTACATATATATGTATATTTCATAGTTGATTTTCATTTTACATTTAACAAATGCAAGAGATTTTGTACCTTATCCATACTGTTCTCTTTGTAGAGACAGCTCAGAAATACCTATGCACTGGATAGGTATAATCACCTCACTAATTGTATCGCGGAGATGGATTACGAAGCTTGCCGCAACGGATCTATCGTGGGTGTTTGTAATATCTTAAACGGGCGTCCCAACAGTTATTAGTCGAGTATATTCTATTAACCCAAGATGCCTTTATGACATTCCTCAAAGGCACCATACCTCAACGCATCAGAAATAAAAAACCATCACGAATTCCACAAGTAATCCGCGGAATAACGCGTTTCCCACACGTCGCGGGCAGTTGATCGACCTAATTAACTGCTTCAAAGGCGCCGACCCAATTACCAATCGGTGAGCCCCTTGCAGACCACGTCTTGGAATATTAATGTATGTGCGGAGGGAGGGGGTAACGGGAGGGGGTGTATTGACCAGCTCTGAGAGACATTAATCATGTCCGATTAGTGCTAGGTATTGGCAAGTAATTAAGAGGCAGGTCAACCTTTTGATATCCGTATATTATGTTTAGCAAAGTCCGTGACTTTGCTTTAAGAATTCCTGCTTCAATTCTGCAAAGTAGTGTAAAATCATAACGTAATAATATTTATCATCATCATCATATATTTCATCATCATATATTTTGTGAAGGTATAAATAGACAAAGTGCTTGAAAGAGTCGCTATCTAGCCAGACGACCACAACGTCGTATAAGCGTTCAAAGTGGGTAAAGACCTATAAGGGATCTATCACCTAGTAAAAATGCACTGGTTGATCATGGTAAATCTTAAAGTGATTGCCGAACGTGTGTCTGAGCTAATTCAAATTGATCTCTATAGAAGTTATGGATTCTTAGATTTACGCGAATGTTACACATTTCATGCTTTCGTGGTCACGGGGCGGACTGTAAGCTGTACAGCAATCGAAACATCGGAAAGTTAAATAATTTAAAAATTAAACCAATTCGCGATATAATCCGTAAAAAATAGTTTTATTTCAATCTATAGACGTTATTACATAGATCTTGAAAAATACCGTCATATCGTATTATAGTCAATCATTATAGCATTCATTCAGTCTGGCAACTAGAACACAGACATGACAGCGTGGAATTCAAATTGGCCAGACAATGGAGTCCCGCAATCCGTCAACATTGTGGTAATTGTATCAATCCGTCCTGATCCAACCGAAACGCGGCACAAATCATATTCATTTCAAATACAAACGCGTACCTACATTACGAGTATATTGGAGATGATGCCCTCGAAGATATCTGCGTGGTTTATTATTTATACAATATATTTGCATCAATATTATTTTTGTTGCACGTGTAGCTACACACTATGTTTATAACTTTACATATAAAAACGTTATTTTTTAGAAAAGTGTATATATCATATGAACTGAAAGAATTACTTTTAATTTGATTTCTTTGAGTTTTTTGTCTTCCAAAAATCTCATGTGAGTCGCTCTATATTCGGTAGGAACCTGGCTTCACTCCCCAACCTGGCCATAATCGAGATATCGGAAGTACAGCTTAAACAACGTTCCTCTCACTTATAAAAAAAGGGGAGCTTAAATGCTTTACTCTGGTCCAAAAACAGCTCTTTGCTCGTCACAATTAAGGACAGAAATAAATTCATCGAACCTTAGATAGAACTAGTGTTACCTCCACTTACCCCTTCGGGGGTACAGGATGTATAAGTAAGTCAAGTTTAGTAGGTATGTTTACATATGTATTACATGCACATAGCTCGTCGGACCTCAGTATAAGACAAACGCGTCAAACAAGCGAGCAAGTTCCGGTATTAACGAGCTGCTCAATCGATGTGTATCATAGCCGAAGTTTTGAACTGGTGTACACCCCGGCGAGAAACTTGTGTAATGAGGACCGCCGCTTGTTTGTGCAAGCTGAGAAATACAGACTAAAGGTATAGTGTTGGTCGTAAGTGATAGTAAAGGCGGGAGTAGTCTAAGTAAGCTCTTGGATATTATAAGTGCGAAATTAATGTAAGGAAGAAATTAATAGAAAGGAAATCGAATAAAACATTAATTTTGTTAGTTCAGTGGTTTAAAAGTAAATAAACATAACATCTAAAGTTGTTCCAATGGAAAATGGGTCAGCAGTATTGTCTGCACTATTAATTCACTATTGTCATTAAAAATAATAGACCCGTAATATGGGTTATTGATTATAAACTGAATTAAAATGTATGGACCAAAAGTAATCAAGTAATATTTTTTTTTCGTTGCATTTATAAATCCCATTAAATCCTTCGCCCATACAACTTTTATAACCAAGTTTCAACTTTAAGTTGGAAAACTTCAAAAACGAAATTTCAAAGAATTTTTAGCATCCTATGGAATGTTAATCTTTCAAAGCGTACAAACTAACGGTGCATCACAACAGTTCGGTGCAAATTATGCTCACACGTTCAAAGCAATCCCTGAGAGCAAAGAAGGCGCGGCGTCTGCGAGGCAAAAACATCATTAACTTGTTTTCTATTCACGTGTAAACACGTATCAGCCTTTGTGAAGCCATTAGTCGAGGCAGAGCTGGGGTAGTAAAGGCGCGCGCACACCGGCCGAGGTAGGCGCTAATTGAGGCGAGGCATTCATGTGCGCGCGTGTTTACTTGCACTGATAAGCCGATATGCCGAGCGGAAGATGGTGTAAAACGTAGTGCACGTTTTATTATAATAAACAAAAGAGCGTATTCTGTCTTTAAGGTTCGTTTCCTGTAGGATAAGTTTTATGATATTTGCGTAATTTGGTTTTTCGTTTTATGGCGTTATGTCTAGTCTACTGAGACATAAGGTTATAGCTTCAGTTTGAATATGTGTATAGTATGTGAGTATGTGAGTTTTTAAATTGTTTTTTTTTTTTTTTTTCAGAAACAAGTAGCCTATGCTGTGTCCCTCTGCTGGGTAAATGCCTCCCGATTATTCTTCCACTTGACTCTGTCCTTGGCGAGTTCTTCCCATTTTGGCTCGAATGCATCCAACTCGTCTTTCCAACGCATCTACGGTCAGTTTGTAGCCAGCCCTGTTTATACAATTTGTAATATTTGTTATGGCAAATGCCCGTCATAATGTAAAATACCATCACAGGAAGATAATTAGTATTTTTTAAATTTGTGGCAAGATAATGTTATAATACGTGTTTTTTTTTATTATAAAAAAAATACATATAAATAAACTACTGTAATATTTTATAATTTAAATATGAAATGATATTCCCAGCAAGTATAACAAGCTACGTAACCATTTCCCAAAACAATTTTCTACCTTCTCTCGACAAAATAATCCAAATATTTGAAACCGCGGGCGAAGAGCAATGCCTTTCACCTCATCTACCATCAGCGTAATACCTGAAATGTTTCCCAGGGACCTCACAAAACGCCGATAAAAATTCATAGTGAGTCTAGGCGCTGTGTGAAGGCTCCTTAAACACATTCTCATGCAGATGTTGACGCTAGGACGGCCGTATTATGTAAATAGGGCAATATATAGGTGGAGGTGGAACAGGGAGAATTCATTTGCAATATATAAGATGCTTGACTGCCGATGGAGGCGTTCAATTATAGTGTATTCAAACATATTTGTCAGGTTTATATTGTTTGATACTGCGGTAGTAACTTGAGGATCGCCTGTAGCGATATCGTATTGTGATAAATATTTTACCAAGTTTTCATTTTTGACAAACAAATGGCTTCCAAGTTTTAGGGATACTTCGTAGGCTCAGTTTTTCAACCGTCAAATAAACCAATAAACATTATTCATAGAAGGAAATACAACAATATTTTAATAAGAGATTCTAAATGTATCACTTTTGAATTCAGTCAGCTTATTTGATCAATATTTTTATGACGGTTAAAAATTGCTTATTATATTTTATTGGTATATTCACTTTTTATTTACAACTTATCCGTTCTTTGCCTCATTGAACCGACGGCATAAATTAAGCCCTAAAATTGACACAACGATAACATCATGGCTATATAAAGACATCCTACAATACAACCAATCAGCGCAGGTGTTGGCAGTGTTGTTCTCAACTGCGCTGACGGGCTGTATTGAGCACGTGTCGAACAATGCCTCGAGACAGAGCCGATAGCATCGCTAAACCTGCACCGAGAATATGTATTTATTATAGAATATGATTAGCTTAGTGAATGCAAATGCCTAAAATTTGACTATATTTTCTCTTTTTATTTATCTCATAAATAAAAGAGACTTACGCAAACTTTAATCCTTAAATACAAATGCTTGTTATAACTTATACAGTTGACCATCTAGCTAATGTTTAAACTAAGGCATACGACATTACTGCATACACCATCACTTATTCATAAAATCCTTAAAAATACTACGAACAAATATCAAGAAAGAATGGTAAAAATCAAGTAAACGAGTAAGTAGCGGAGTCCACGGCACTGCTTGCACACCAAGGCATTGCTTGCTGAGTGGAGTGCAGCAGAGCAATGCGATGAATGCGCTGCGGACAGCCAATATCGCTACTACAGTATGCGCTACGGACAGGGGCGGAGCGGAGGAGGTTTTTCAACATTCGCGTAAATCCAAGCAACCCTTAGGTTTAATTATGTTAAAATTGTAGTGGTACATAAATAGAGACCACTGTCAACCATAGTGGGAAGCCGTCTCAGTGACCTACGCAAGTTTAACACATTAAGGTTTCTGTGTGTATATCTGATTTCAAAGAAGCTGCCATTCCGATCTGGCATTGTTCCTGGTTTTTAGGAATACAATTTGATCGAATTTAGAAAGTACATAGTGAGAGTGCGAAGTAATATTTTACTACCAAATAGATTTTAAATTACACATATATTAATGCGTGGTGGCCTGTTTGTAACGGACCAGACGCGGCTGCCTACATGTTCACGGTGGTCGCGGGTTCAAATCCCAGGGCACACCTCTGACTTTTCGGAGTTATGTGTGTATTGATAGTCAATCACCACGCACTTTAACGGTAAAGGAAAACATCGTGAGGAAAACTGCATACTGTAGCGATTTTTCAAAAACTCTACGGTATGTAAGTCCGCCAACCCGCAGTAGGCGAGCGTGGTGGACTATATACCCTAACCACTCTCAATCAATTCTCTCGATTGTAGAGTAGGCCCGTGTCCTGCAGTGGGACGTATATGGGCTGATAGATAGATATATTAATGCAAACTTCTTAGCTGACAAAATGCCAAGCCGCGATAACAAACTCTAAAAGAAGCGCTGAACCAAAATTCATAGACATTAAACGCACACCCGACCGAGTTCGGTAATAATCGATATCAGAATTAGTCAAAGTGATTTTAAATGCTCTCACAGCTTTATCCAAGCCGATTATAATTATCAGAATCTGCTCAAACAGCGCACGAGGCTTAATCGATTCTGCTGAAATATTATATATGAAAGACAAATCAATTTGTGATATTCCGAGCGATAGTTATATGATAGTTCAGCCGGATTAAATATTTGTATTGTGAATTCTAAAGCGTATATGTTATTCTGTGCGAATTGCGAATTGATTTAAACAAGCAACCGCAGGTTGTATTGTTGACGTAAATTCTGAATGAATTTGACATGGTACAATACACAATGATTCTGGCTAATAAATCAGAATAAATATATGAGAAAAGGTTCACACAGAGTGAAACTATATTGTATTCAGTATGCACACTAACATGTATAGACTTGCTCGTGGATGGTTCTTTTATCTTATCAAAGCAAACAATTCTACAGTAAAAAAATTTCATAACCATCTACCATCACTTATAGAGCATCACCTACAATACAATATAATGAAGTCACACATACTAAATTTGAATATAAAAATACTTGACATTCAACAACAATTTCATGGCTATGAGTCGACTGACCGGCAGCGCACTAGCATTGTGGACAAATAACCAACTACTTTAAATCATACAAAAGATCAATTGCAAACTACGAACAATTACAAAACGTAGGTATATCCATATTTAAATAGAACAATAAAGCACTAAACTAATTAGCCTAGACTGACTAGATAATGTTTTATAAACATTTCTACAGGTCTGTGTCCCGCTGCGCTCGCTAACAAAGGCGTGGCTGCCCCATCGAACGCTGCGAGCTAAGAAGCTTGTTTGCAACGGAGCTTCTTGCTTTTTCGCTAGTTAATGTCGCTATTCAACACAGCTGTAATCGTGGTACAGGGACGGAACAAGGAGAAGGTAACGTAGGTCAGGCCTCACGGAGTAAACGTCATACCCTTAACAATGTTTATGGAGAGCTTGCTTTAACTCATACTTTACCACCAACATACCATGATAAGTAAAAAATTACATAAAAAAATGCTCGCCATTTTTTCGCATTTCGTGAGAAGTCACTAATATTACCTGGCTTCGTTTTCGGTCGCAGTCTGTATATGCCCTGTACCTACTATATGTCAAAAATTCAATTGTCAATAAATTCAAAATTAAACATACTCAAATCTAATATTATTCAAAAAAAACACTAATGTCATATTAGTACACGTACTAATATGACATTAGTGTTTTTTTTTTCATCAAATTTAAGCCCAACTGTGTAAATGATTCCTTCCCAATCAGTCTAACGCCGCCCCTGTACCCAGCATTGTCCCCGAGTGCGGCGATGGGCGTCGATCGCTAATCGGCGGCATCGGGCGCCCGGACCTGCCTGTCAACAGCGGCTGTTTGCTCACAGATTGGACTCGCTTCTATAAGGGACTGGACTGCTTTTATTGTTGCGCTCTTTGTTTAATTACTTATTGTAAAGGGTTGTTGTTTAGAAGTGAATGAGAGAAGGGCTTTCTTCTTGATTCTTGAATTATTAGTAGGGGTTTAATTAAATGAAGAGGCATAACTCGAATGCTTAATGTTGTTTGGATTGTTGTAATTTTGAGTTTAAATAATATGCGTGTTGAATATACTACTCGTTAGTGGTGCAAGTTACAATCCAAAAGATAACTTAGGTACTAAAAATAGTAATAATATTACATATCGAGGCTCAGCTGATGAAAATTGTTAGGTTTTTCATGAGTATTCCTAATAAACGAGCAAGCGCCATAGTTTCTTTGAAAATCATAGGTGTATTCTTGGTTTTTAGTAAAAATTTAATGCATGCTTATAAATCGCAACGGCAAAGCTAATACTACCTTTAAAGCGATAAAAGCGATAAAACAACTGATCGCATTCGTTGTCCAAATCCATGGATTTGATTTTCATACAGATAGATGCCGAAAATACAGATTTGTCCAATTATGGTAATTCAACACATACAATTTATTTGTGAAAGTGACACGAAACATGACTAATCCCAATATAAGTCAATACAAAGGTTAATCGCTGTACATCAGTAGCTTTACATATAGGTTATATTGGCCTTTAGTCCGCGGGGGTGCAGGGGTATGCGGGGAGGGTGGAGGGGGTGTAAGGCGCCTCGTCGTCGCGACGCCCGGCGACGCACCGGCGCTACAACTAATTGTCTCACATCTCAGCACGTAAACAAGTTTCCTTCAACGGTTAAAGGAAGACACGTCGACTATATGATGGGAAGCGTCTATTGGAAATATTGAAGATAGTTGTGACAGGATACAGGTGTTTGTTTAGTATTTATTTGTATCAAAACTCTCCCTGTCTATCTATAAACTCAAGATCAATTGGTCATATCTGAATCAAACCTGTAAGTTGCTGATTCAATGCAAAGTATTCGTAATTACCAATTAAAACCCACAAGATAAAGGGACAACTAGACTTAATTTTAATTTTTAAATTGAAATTTAAAATTTAAAAGAATAAGCTTTCTTATCACCTTTTAAATGCAAGTGTAAGGAACATTAAATGTTTGGATACACATCATGCGCGTATTTCAAACATATTAAAATTATACTCATCTCATACTTATGTATCAATTACAACTTTGAAACAACAGTTTAATCATAATTAATTTATATTCGATACAAACCACAAAATAAATGAAAATAATTACCGCACAATAAACACCTCAACATTAGTGTAATTGAAAGCCTTCGGAACTGAACCCGGTGACCCGTTACACTACCCACTACCCGCCATATTTTATGCAATTCATTTAAATTCTCAAATATCCGCGCGAATCAAATTAAATATTTGGATGAAGCGGCGCGCGTCGGCGTCGACTCGTTTGTACCGCCAATTGGAACGCTGAAAATTAAAGAGAAATTCAGCTTTCACTATTTCAATATGTTTTCAATTTTTATTTGGTTGGTAGTACTGGATGAATTTCGTCTGATATAAGTAACTTCATCTTCATCGGTCAAAGTCTTATTATTGACAAGTTGGATGTATTTATAGAAAAATCAGGACAGGACTGTATGCATAAAGCAGCAGACGGGGCCCGGTAGCGTACCTTGGGAGACGCCTATGTCCAGCAGTGGGCTGCAAAGGGCTGGTGATGATGATGATGTATTTATTAACGTAATACTAACGCCAAAATATAAATTACTTAAATTGATAGTTTAAATGATTTACTTAACATTCTAATATACCTAATCATGTGTATTTCTTTACCCTTTACACCTAATCTGCTAAATTATGCCTCGTAAAAAATCCGGATGGATCAGTACGGAAAACTGTGCGGTGAAATTCACATATGTGACATTTCAACGATGTTGGTTTTGCTGTGCTAAAAGGTTCCGAATTCGATGCCCGCGTGGCAAATAATTGCACGGCCTACAAATATTTTTTTCCGGGTCTGGGTGTTTGTGCATGTGAAATGTCTTTTTGTAAACGATACAAAATCGTTCCGTTGGCCAATGATACAAAATATTTATTCAGCGGCAGTATTTGTATACGTCGCGCAAATAGTTGAACATTATGTACAAGATAACGTCAATAAGTTATTACGGCAAATCAACTTATTTCCACCAAATATACAAATATTACTACTACTGGACATAATGGGATTTAACATCTTATGTCTCAGGATGGCGAGCGCAATGGAATGTTCGTTGATCAAAGTTAAAATTACATTTATTTTTTTAATCGGAGCATATCGAGCAATAAAATTAAGGCCAATTACCTAATAATAAATATATCCAACAGTCACATACATAGTTTTGACCCCACACTAAGATCGATTCTTGTGTCGAGGGTCAGTCGAGGGATCAGAAACTACGAGACTTTTTCGGTCTCACAAACACCCATACCCGAAACTAATACCTGTGGATTACACAAATATTTATTTCTGTGCAGGGATCGAAACCGCGGCTTCTCGTTTCACAGCCTGCGTCTACAACTGCGCCACGGAGGCTGTCATATCTATTGTAAATTTTGCGGGAATTTGGTAAACGCAGCTTTGTACAGTTTTGCCCATTTGATAGAAGTTATTAAAATATTGACCAGACCTCGTGTCATATATTTCGTTCCTAATACTAGATCTTGTTATAGGTATTGTAGAAGGATCACCTACAATTATCTTGTTCCCCAAGACCTCGTATCCCCATGAAACATAAAGCATTAAATATTGCTACAAATCCCTTCCTAAGCCGGCAAAAAACAGCACGAATACCCTGGTTTTATTCAGCTGGCGCGAGCAACAACCAGTTAAATAATTTAACGCGACTACCATATCCGGCCGCGACGCGACTGCTCAAATATTAAAGAGCCCGCTCCGGCTATTTATAGACGCGATCGATTCCCGCCGCTGCCCACTTGGGAAGTATTTTTGGTGCAAGCCTTCCAATTGGGTCGGCTGGTGACAGCTTAACCTATTTGTTATTTTGCCATGGAAATTTAATTTGCAATCGCTTGGATTGGTCGGGTCGAGGCAGGTTTAAAAATGGACTGAAATGTTTGGTATTTTAAGAAGTGTATGATATTGGGGACATCGAAATATTTGCATTAATGTATTTGACTTTGACAAGCCGAAAGTGTTCCTCGAATTAAAAACAAAACGTAAGTCTCTTTATAAGATTTTGGTATCCGACCAACTTGAAAAAAATATTGGTTAACTGGTAGAACCGCAACGACCAATGAAGCTATATATACTATAAAATAGAAATAACAAAAATAACTCTTTATCAATATTATATTCTAAACCACTCCTCGTTTCCTTATTCAGCGAACCTTTGCAATTCACACCAATAGAACACTTTATGTGGGTACTCATAAAAAACGCTTTTTGTTCAATCAAACGTAATACAATATTCATTAGTGTTGTAAAAAGCGTAATGCGTGCGGCGCGCGTGGCCGCCGCTCACAAAAACATACAATCACATTAATTATCCTTAACGATGGCTTCGGATTAGATTTAATGCTCCTTGATATCCGTGAGGCGAGGAATTTGGCTCAGGGAGCATAGCTGGACAGATTTATTTCATTGTAAAAAATAGAATTCCCCGGTGGCGTAGTTGTACGGTACGATTACAATGCTGAGGTTTCGGGTTCGAATCCCGGGACGGGCAAAATTATATTGGATTTTTCTATTTCACTATCAGTCCGGAGTCAGGAATTTGTGCCCGATATAGCGATAGGCTCGCCCCCTATCGCATCGTGGGACGGAACATACAAGGAAAAATGTGGGTGTCCTAGTAGCACCTCTGACTTCCCCTTCCGGGAAAAAGGCGTAAGTTTAAGTATTTTTGTGTGTATGTAAAAATTTGGTATGTTTTACTTTTGAAATTATTTAAAGCAATGCATGGTGGAAAGCGGACACCACTGTCCATGAACACCTAACATTTCTAAAGAATGATAGACATTAGGTGCTTCGAATAATAGGCGAGGTGATGTTTATGTGTTAAGTTATCACGTTCATATCATCCAAATGAAAATAGATAGGTTTGATTTTAGTCGAGATAAAAATGTTGGTTATCCAACTGTGAAAGATTGGTCCCATTTTGTATCGGAATAAAATGTTACACCGCGTGAAAAACATTTTTCCATTCTGTTCAAATTACAAAAACCTACAATTTATTAAACGCCAGACTGGTTAATGTAACAAAATAAATTAAAATCGCGAAAACCCCTAATTAATGTTGAAAATCCCTTCCATTACGCCATTTTGTTGTATTGATTAAATGTTCGCCTGGAAAATAGCCAATCCGATGTTTAATCAGGACTAAGTAATCTAACTCCCAGGAGTGTCGACTTGTTACGCTGTATTACAGGTTATTACTGTGGTAATAAACAGCGGAGTGAGCCAGGACCTGGGTCCTCCCCGAGGGCAAGCGGAGGTTACCCCGTCAACCTTTGCTTTTGAAAAACGCTCCTACTGAAATTATAAAGTTTCAACTCGATAATAAATAAAACCTAATATAAACATTAACTATGAATATGGATATGACTCCGAAAAGTCAAAGGTGTGTGAAATTTATGTCCATTGTTCAAATTATTATGTATTAAAGTAAAAATAATATTTGCCCCGGGGTGAAACCAACCGGGACAGCTAGCTACGTATAAATTACTAATGTGTTTTGTCTGTTGTTATTATGTTGTGACCGCATGTAATAGCCGTGTTATTGTCTGATTTTATTGTCCATGTTTAGTTTTGTGTCGATTCTACTTTTTAGATTAATATAATAATGTTTATATAGTGTAGAGAATGGTTATGGCATTTCCAGGAGTAATTGTTGTCAATCGCATTAGACCTGTAATTCTTATGTGTTGATATGGATAGGTTGTTTATTTTGTGTGACAATAACGATGACGAATTATGAACAATTGGCAATATTATGAGCATTTAGCACTAAAACAAACATAGAATAGTTAAATTGTTTGTTTTTATTTTTTACATAGGCCGACTAAAGCTTAGGCAAGTACTCTTACTTGCCTAAGCTTTAGTCGGCCTATGTAAAAAATAGAGTATTAAAGTATGTAATTAGTATAGACCCAATGGTTTTACAACCGAGGTCGCAAATGGCGGAGTCATATGGCGAAAATGGAGTAGAAACGTTTAACCTAGCACAAGTGAGATAACGTTGGAAAGAAAGTATGTAAGAACAAGCTATGCTTCATAATTGCTCACTGGTCTGGGAAAAAACATCATAAAACTCCGCCGTAGTCTTTGCTTTCTTAAGCATTTTATTTTAAGAATTCTAGTACCCCTACTACTAGTTGGGAAGAATTAATTTGTTTGTAAGGAGAGCGAAATCTCAAATAGTTATTTACTAGGGAATGACTACCAATGGTTGGCTTAATCCACGCACAGAAGCCGGTGGGAATCGAGTCAGTCAGTTACCATCATTAAAATAACACCTAGTAATATCAACAATGATTGAATTCAAATTTAAATCGGATGAAATAAAATCCACGTTATTTTTATTCTAATCTACATCAAATCCCCATGATATTTTTATGAAGCCATTTGGCCAAATGAAGTTGAAATCCGCGGCGCACGCACGACACCGAAATAAAACGTTTTTTCAAAACCTCTCAGAGGCGTTGAGTGTGCTCGGCTATTACGCAGTTTTATTATGAAATTCACTTAGCACTTATACGAACTCGATGTATGCGGTCATTTGTACCCTATTGGTGCCACATTCTTGAATAAGTAGTCACTGTTCGGGCGTGGTTTTGCTTTTAAATCGTTTCCTTTGGGTACTTTTTAGTGCGAGTATAGTAAATGTACTTTACAGGATGGAAAACTTGCTTCGTAATTTTGAAGTGTAAAAACGTGATTTTATGAGGTAATGTAAATATTTTATGGTTTGGCATCTCCTAATATAGAATCAGGGGTGTCATAAACAAAGGCAGGGTCGAAGAGAAAAAAACACAAATATATCAGGAGAAAAGGAAAAACTGTCGACGTCGTGATTAAAGAAACACAGAAAGACGGCTAAAGTGCTTAGAATAATTTCCTCATTGACTTTAGTGGTAAGCTACACAGGCAGTTAACCATAAAGTACTGAGAGTGGGATATTAACATTCGCCTTAGGAACACAAATAGCAAATTAGGTTTAGACACCGAAATATGTATTGTGAAACATAGTGTTTATTCGTAGAAACATTAGTTTCATTAAAATATGTTTGTAACATCTTTATTCATAGTTTTTTTTTTACTCATTGTAGGTACTGGACGTCGATAATTTACCATGGGCCTCTATTATTATGGAGGAACGAGCTCATAAAAGTTCAAGGAAGTTTCACGGATCGTTTCCAATAGATCACTAGGAATTATTGTGTTGTGTGTATATTTATCATAATTTAATAAATAAATAAAACATTTTCGTGAACTAACTTCAGGATTTTCTATGCTTGATTGTGTTTATTTATAATATTTCCACAATTAGATTAGCGCCCAACTCTCTATAACTTCGTAGGCAATTCAAAAGTTGTCCGGAACAAATAAAACTCGTAACATAACTTGTATGTAACTTGTTTAGGCGGACAGACAGTCGTATGAGGCACATACAGCTCGCCAAAGAGATTGCTTTTCTTAGAATTTGAGGGAATCCTACCAATACTGCTGATTTTCTTTTCCACTCAATGTCTCTACAATTCTCAATAAATATTCAGCGAACAAACTCGACAGACAAGTACTATTAATATGTATAGACACGCGATATATTTTCACATGTGGATTTTATAGGTTTCTACTTATTTTATTCCTTCATTGGTCTAGTGCGATCTAAAAAGTGTGCGGTTACACACGTGATTTTATACAAGTATTATTTATTTAATCGTGACAAAACATTTATCCCTATATAATTACACAAATGAACAGCTGTACTATCATTTTTTCCGTTCCATTAACTTTCCAAAACAAGGCAGGAAATACAAAGCTGAAATCACAAACGTAACAAGCGGAATTGACTGAAATAATAACAAATCAATTTATTACTGGACGGGGGAGCGCTGGGGTTGCGCGTGGTGGGGGGAACCAAGTTTTGATTAAATTACACAAGAGATGTAATCTGAAGACCAATTGAAATCGATCTCCAATGGCTGTGGGTGCGAGGCAACGAATGAGAGACGGGGATTTTATCGCAATATGGAAGGTGATATTATCGAGCTCTATATGCTCGTATATGACATAGATTGAGACTTATAAGCCAGCTTAATAGGAGTATGCGAGGATTTAGTTTTCAATTTATTTTACAAGAATTCCCAAAGGACATGAAGAGGTTCGAGAAATATATTTTTTATCGAATGTGACATATAATCAATAGCAATAGCTTAAACATTTCATATACTGACCTAATAATATTATAAATGTTTTTTGTCAGGTGGAAACAAGATTCGCGCCTTTAACGGTTGGGTTATGCCTGTACTTATGTACTCCTTCGGCATACTCAGATGGACTCAGACCGAATTGGACGCCCTGGATCGTAAAGTCCGAACTCTACTGACTGCACATCGTATGCACCATCCACGTTCGTCAGTAATGCGATTGTACATCCCGCGGAGATGCGGAGGCCGAGGTATGCTTAATGCTAAGGACCTGCATAATCGCGAGGTGTGCAATCTCAGGGATTATTTCCTTCACAGCGACGTGGATATGCATGGGGTTGTAGTGATGGTAGATAAAGGATTTACCCCGCGCTCTTTGGCGAATGAGAACTGGCGGAAACCTCTGGTGATGGGTATTAAGGATCGCGAGGAAATATGGAAGGGCAAGGAGCTGCATGGTCGGTTCTATCGGGCCCTCCATGGGCCTGATGTGGACCGATTAGCGTCTGTGTCTTGGCTACGTTTCGGTAACCTCTTTGGGGAAACTGAGGGTTTTGTCTTTGCAATTATGGACGAAGTTATTAAGACGAACAACTATAGGAAATACATCCTGAAGGACGGTACCGTCGACATCTGTCGGGCATGCCACCGTCCTGGCGAGTCCATCAGGCATGTTATCTCCGGTTGTTCGTATCTTGCTAACGGCGAGTATTTGCATAGACACAATCTAGTAGCCAAGATCATACATCAGCAAATTGCTCTTCGATATGGACTTGTGACTTTTGAAGTGCCATATTACCAGTATGTTCCCCAACCAGTTCTTGAAAATGGTCATGCTACGCTGTATTGGGATCGGTCTGTTATCACAGACAGGACTATTGTTGCCAATAAGCCTGATATTGTGATAATAGATCGATTGGCGCGCCGGGCAATACTTGTTGACGTCACCATTCCGCATGATGATAACCTCGTTAAAGCAGAAAAAGATAAATTGACAAAATATTTAGATTTGGCACACGAGGTTACTGAATTGTGGAATGTCGACTCAACAATTATTGTCCCGATTGTTGTTTCTGCACATGGATTGATACCAAAGAGCCTCGACCAACATCTCCAGAGGCTCTCAATGGGCCGTTGGGTCATGAGCCAGATTCAGAAGGCAGTATTGCTTGACACGGCACGTATAGTGAGGAGGTTCCTCACTTTGGGGTCCTAACCACCGGTGGCTTGGGTCTCGAGCCTCGCCATCGTTGGGTTAATCTCTTTTTTTTATATTTTTATATGTATTTTGATTTTTTATTATATATGTAAAAATGTAAAAAAATAGTAAAATAAATAAAGAGAATTATAAATGGATTCTATATCTATATCAGCCCATATACGTCCCACTGCAGGGCACGGGCCTACTCTACAATCGAGAGAATCGATTGAGAGTGGTTAGGCCATATAGTCCACCACGCTGGCCTAGTGCGGGTTGGCGGACTTACATACCGTAGAAATTCTTTAAAATCGCTACGGTATGCAGGTTTCCTCACGATGTTTTCCTTCACCGTTAAAGTGCGTGGTGATTGACTATCAATACACACATAACTCCGAAAAGTCAGAGGTGTGCCCTGGGATTTGAACCCGCGACCACCGTGAACATGTAGGCAGCCGCGTCTGGTCCGTTACCAACAGGCCACCACGCACTATAAATGGATATATAAATGGATTAAAAACATGTAATCAGGTTCTAAAAATGTGCAAAAGAACCATCATGACATTGCCTTTTGAAGAACACAACGAATAATATACCCTAACTAAATAGAACACAACTTCTCCTTTTCAGTTTAGGTTTAGTTTTCTCGCCACAAACTAAAGGATTAAGTTTTTAACTCCGTTTAGTTCGGAGCGATCGCTCATATTGTAATATAATAGAGTGAGTGATCGAACACTTGAGCATCAGATACGCGCCAAACAACTAACTCATTTTGTGTTACAAACTTCGAGAATATTCTATTTTAGATTTATAAATATATGAGCGGTTCCAAACAAAAGGATCGTGTAAGATTCTTAAACACAAAATGAACTTAAATAAAATGTGATAGATTCAATAATACTTCTGAAGTGAGTGTGTTAATTTAAGACTTATTAAAAAGTTAAATAAAGATTTATGTGTCTAATAAATTAAATAGACCTAAATACCTTTTTTTTTTTAATAAACATCTTGTTTTTTTGCAATTAAACGAGTGTATAAAAGGTATAATTTACATTTGTTAAAAATATAATATATCTGCAGCACTATGATTACCGCTAACTACCTTTACGAGGATCAACACTTCTAGAGCAAGTCATTAAGCCATTAAGTTAATGCGCGTCATAAACTTAAAGTTTCCACTTTAAGAGTGTTCAGGAATATTTATCGCGGGAAGTTTGTCGCGTCCCGGGAACTTGGAGCTTACCAGTTGGCACCTGCAGGAGCTTACCTGCAGCAAAAACATTTATTGTTACGTTCGCGGTTTCAATCTTCAATGTTGATTTTGTTGTCAAAGACTTTGGAATAAAACAAGTCTTAAGGGAGATGAGTTATGGGCAAATGTAAAGTTGCTTTTCATAAAATTACGCTAGAAATATTTAAATGCGTTTTCCTTTATTTGAATATTTAATTACTAGTAAGGTTTCTCATCTCCATATAATGTTTAGAAAAATACATTTATAATATTGTTTATTTTACGGACATTTTCTTTAATATTCTTTAAACGAAAATCACCATTATTATTTAAGCAAAAAATAATTATTATAGTTATGATTAATAAATATAGTAAGAAAGAAATGTGTTTTGAGTTAACTGTAAAACAACAAGTTACAAAAACAAATAAAATTAACCGATTATCTGTAACAACTGAGTTTCAAAGTTCTATTGTACGAATTAAACTACAATAGAGCACTTAATGTTGACCCCATATTTCTCGTCATCGGCAGTAAAGGGAAAAAATGATGATATAATAACAGGGCGATTACGTCACGCGGCCCCGCGTATTAAAATATTAACCCATCACAATATTAATGGCCGCTTACAAAAATATATCGTTCGCCTAATTTTGTTTGTCGACTAGTCGTTAAGGGACATTAAAGTGATATGGAGCTGTCTCTATATACACGAGGATAGTTTGAATAAGAAATAATGGGAAGGTTACAGCGGGCCCGTTTTATATGGAATTGTTTTATGTCGTCCAGTTCTTTACTTTTGAGTGCCAAATGTGGATGCAGCAGTACGCAATTAGCGCTTTTTTCACTTTCTATCGCTTTTCTTTATTCTTAATTCTTCAATCACAGGAAAAACATTGTCTTTCCCGAAAGAATTCCGTAGAGACCTGCTGGAAGGTGCCTGCATCATAAAAGCTACCTCCCTCGGAATACGCACAAAAATGGTTATTTCAATAATCGCTATTCGCTTGTAACTTAAACTCGTCATTAAAGTGTAGCAATAGAGTTGGGGGCTGGCCCGGCGCGGCGGCCGCACTGCGCGGGTTCTCTATGATTTACTGCACCACACAGCTATGTTTCATTTCTGTTTATGGAACTACTGAAGACGCAACATTGCCTATTATTCAGTTTTATACGCCCTATGTCACTGCGTTGGCTGTTGTAATAGAAAAGTTAATAAGCTTGCCTTCTGCTGTCTTGACTGCTAAAAAATATATATTAAATAAGCAATTGTTTTTATAGAACTGTTCTAAGAGTACATAGGTATGAACATATTGTTTAAGCACATATGCCCAAACGCGACCTACTGAGACAGAAGTTCGAGGTATGATTAATACTAGACTATATTACATAGATCTGTCAGAAGTACATCAATATTATGTGCAATGATGAAATATGTCGAAACTGGTGTTTATAATTGGGCTGACCACAAGTTCTGGCAAAGTCACTCAAATTACTATTTAGTGAGATGCGGTTACTCGCTGAAATAGAGCTCGTCTCCATTCTCCCCTCCATTCTATTCATTTCTTTTTAATAAGAAGAGTAACCATTTTATTGACAATACTTTTAATTGAATAAACTTAAAAAAATGCAAGCCATTAAAAAGCGATAAATCCGAATTTATGATAAACAAAGCAATCTATGACTTTGAATAATATTAATTAGGCCCGCTGATTGGTCGGCTGGCGGTCGGCGGATAATTTTGATTTGTTTTGATTGGTTGATTGGCCGCTGCTTTGTTGACGATCGCCGCAAAATAAATACCAAGTTGTATTTAAATAAATCGTTTCTATTCCAACGCTTTCACCGATTTTGTTTTGTTTTCGAACCAATGATAAAACTGAATGTATTTGTTGAAATATTTCCTCTATTTTTAATACTCGTGCTTTCTAGTATTTCAAAAAGCAATTAATAATGCAATATACTTTTTCTATTAGTATTTCATTTCCTTTTAGTTGTCTTGCCTTTAAGACAACAAAAAGGAAATAAAATGCATTTGTTCGTATATATAACCACTCGGTTTCATATCACGAATGAATAATATATTCACTCGATGGTCATGATCCCACAAAGAAATACGTTTTATGTCGTAGGAATTAGATACTGCGAGGGAGATATCGATAATATACTATTCTCGAAACAAATATTTAATGATTACACAATTTAACTGGCTTTATAAGCTTTTTTCACATTTTAATGATTCACATATCTAAGCCGCGGCCTTCCATTTATTGACCCAATTTAGGTTAAGTAATAGCACTTAAACTAAGTTGTGAGCAGACACGATACGAAATAGACTGACGTCATTAACAAATAGACCATAAATCTACGAAGCTTACGGAGCTGAAATATGCAAATCCGCACATCAATTCTATCCACTCGCAGATTTGTTGCTATAGGTTCATAGAGCAAACAAATCGACATAGAATTGCATGACTTGCGAGAACCGCCCTCGTTTACCCTCCCCCCTTCTTCCTACCCTCTCCCCCCTAGGCCCTGCGTTTGATTGAAGAGCGACGGGGTGTGACGCCGCAATTGATACAATGACTCTTTGTTCAGTTTTAATAAATTGCAGTTTAAACGTGTCCATTTTGTTTTGTTCGTTTACCTTACGTGATCGATCAAAATAAGCTGTTACTTGATAAACGAGCAGGGATTTGCGGGATTTATATAGTGCTTTATTTGTTGGTAAAATATTGAATAATGTTGTAGGTGAACTAAAACATGGTTTATAAATTGATGTTACCTATAAAAATAAATGCAAAATGCAATGCTCAAGTGAGCAGCCGCAATCTATTTATTTTTGCTTTAAAATTCGAATGTCTGCTATATTAAAAGATAAAAAAGATATTTTCTAAAATCAAAATAATTTTAACCTACCTTGATTGTATTTAATTCAACAGAAGTTATTATACATAAAATATATGGTATTTAATAGTATCTATAGTGATAATAGATCAGGTCACCATATTATAGTACATTTTGAACCGGGTGAACCGGGTGGTAGTGGAAAAAAGTGACTGAATCTAAATAATGTATGACATTTCATGGGTTCAATAAATATTTTCATTTCATTTCATTTCATTACTACTTAACTCCATCTCCACAGAAAATCTGGAGCATATTTAGTTTAACGGCCAGTGTCACTATCACAAATCTGTCCTGGAAATGACGTCATATGTTATAAACAGAACTCGTATACGGCTCAAAATAATTATCATTTTAACTATATCATAACGAATACGTTAACGACTCATGTTCATGCTAGGGGAACAGTTTTATGCTAAAACTATGATGCTGTTCTTGGACCATATAATGTTTATATTATTATTTTATATTATGTTTATATATAATGTTTATATTATATATTTGACAGCCTCCGTGGCGCAGTTGGTTTGACGCCGCCTGTGAAACGAGAGGCCGCGGGTTCGATCCCCGCACCGAAACAAATATTTGTGTGATCCACAGGTATTTGTTTCGGGTCTGGGTGTTTGTGAGACCGAAAAGTCTCTCGTAGCTTCTGATACCCACGACACAAGACTCGATCTTAGTGTGGGGTCAGGACTATGTATGTGACTGTTGGGTGTATTTATTTATTTATTCCACCACCAAAGTGCATTAGGCCACCGTTTGTATAGCCTCTTATACTCACTTAATGATACAATAAAAAAGAAAATCAAAATTTAAGGAAAGCGCATTTTATATGCGTTAGAAGTACTCCGTAAGCACTCATAGTCTACATTACGAATAGATAGATTTTTCGGTTTTTAATACTGTCACAATAAACAGCTTGTAACCATGCAGCTGAGGAATAAAGCAGGTCAATCAAAATAGAATATGAACACTCGTACAATTATAATGACTTGCTAAAAAGTCGTATAAACGCGGATGCAACTCTAAAAGGGAAAATCTCGGGTTAACCATATTCTACAGAGTTCACTTACTGGTAGAACAAGGAATGGTAAGATATAGCACCCATTTAATCATTAATTCATTTTACTGACAACAAGTTAAATTGAAAATAGCTTTTACAATCTACCTACTTTGTCTCTACTCACCCCGTACCCGGCCGAATCGAATTAAACCTTAACGCCTCTAATGCCTTGCCTTTTACAGCCAAAAATATTCCCATGCCGGCCAGCAACCCTTAGCCCTTCGTAATTACATTACCCCGAACGCCGTAATAAAATGTGATGTTTATTATTATAGACAATTCACCGATAGAGCAAACTCTCCTAATTACATTTAAACCAATAACTGTCTATTGATGTTATTTGTATGGAAAACGAATTATTAACTTTTTATGATCGTAGTCCGAGAAAATTTTGCGTTCTCACGTGTTTTTGTAGCACGTAAACACCCACAATAATCGGATTTCGTGGGTGCCCCCCTGTTTTCTGGATATGCTACAATAAAGTACGTACAATACGTACGAACTCGTACACTTAATTATAAGTCAAGTGAAATTCTTATAAAGTATCCGAACAAATACGCCCAGGCGCACCTTAAAGGCCGGCATCTCTATGCCCTGTGGTATTGCATAAGTTCATGGGCGGCGGTGATAATTTACCATCAGGTGGACCGTATGCTCGTTCGCCCCCTATAATATTACAAAAATAAACCGTCATGCTACAAGGCTTTACGTATCATATCAAAACATTTAAAAATGGATAGGCCCAAGGAAATAGGGCGGCTTATCTTGGGTCTCTGATAATCTCATTCGCTGAATAGTTCAGTTTTTTATTTATGGCAAACGGTGCCGATGACGACAATTCTGCCAATGTCAAATGTGCGATGAGTACTCGTGTGTTTTGGTACTATGATTTGCGTTGAATAACAAATTAGAATCATTTGATTCAGCTGCTGTTAAAATACAAAATTTTCGGGACTTTAAACTAAATGTATTAAATAACGGCAACGTTGTTAGTACACTGAAACAAAAGGACACACACATATTTAGAGGTAAAAATTACAATGAAATATATAATAACATAAAGAACAAAAAAATATTAAAAAAAAAAAAAAAAAATTATTAAAATCTTTCGATTAAATTTTTGTAAAATAATTAAAACCATTGGATAAAATATTTTGTATTCCACCCTAAACATTTCTGAAGTTTCAGGATCACAGTTTGATGGCATTAGTCCGTATGAAAGTTATCATTGCTTCAATAAGTTCAGGGGAAGAGTGGGTTAACAAAGAAGGAAAATTAATGGGAACAGGAATATTTAAAAGTATTATATTTTTGTACAAGTCGAGCGCTGGATTGTTCCTGGGGCAATCGAAGAATATGTGCTCCAGGGTACCTTCATCTAAGCCACATTCACATAATGACGAATCCCGAACCCGAATCTTGTTCAGAAACACAGGAGATGAGCAGTGACCAATACGAATTCGACAGATCGTCGATATTACTGGTTTCGAAACCTTTTTAAACTTAAAGAACCAGGGTTTAGGTGGTATCACTGGTTGTATGGCGTAATAATTTTTGCCTATACGTTTTGATGAGTTGTTCCATTGGCTCTGCCACGAAATCATCAGAGTCCTTTGGGAAAGGCCCAGCAAGTCGTAGGGGTGGTGTATAAAGTGTTTTAGATCGGCCGACTCAGAGGAGATTGCATTTTTCGCCAATCTGTCCACACATTCATTCCCAAAAATACCGCAATGGCTTGGGATCCACGCCAATTGCACTGTTTTATCCATTTTGGCACAAGAGAATAAGCACTCTTTAATTTGTAGAAGTATGGAGCTGTGTAATCTACTTTTGAAGGGATTTTCGATTAAGGCTTTAAAAGAGCTCAGTGAGTCAGTAAATATAATACCCTTTGTGATGTTATGGGTTTTTATGTATAGGCAAGCTTCCAAGATAGCAATGCACTCTCCAGTGAACACTGAGGATTCCCTAGGACATTTAAATTGCAATACAATTTTAGAATTTTGGTAAAATACTGCAACACCGGTATAATCAGTATAGGAAAATTTAGATGCATCAGTGTAAAATTTATGGAAATCGGACCAGTGCTCTCCAATCCGGGCATTAAAAATTTTGTCTGCTGAAACTGAGTCTTTAAAGATTCCAATGTCAAAAAGAATAGTTGGTCTGAAAGATAAAATTTCGAATTCGACATTGAAGATTGGTAGTTTATGGGATATAGTTACTGGACCCTCTAAATTTTTGAAAGAACGGTAAGTCTGAAGATATAGTGGTATTTCTTTATGTGTCCAGTAACTAGATGCACTGCAGGCAAGGTCTAATTTGGCAATTTTTCCAAACAGGGGGTGGAGACTTTTACTGCAGATTTTGCTCCAGAACCGAGTAGCAAGATATTGTCTCCGTAAGGACAAGGGAGGCTCCGAGCATTCAACTTGCAAAGCATTTAGCGGAGAAGATTTCATACAGCCAGATATGATTCGGAGGCACTTAGCCTGAATCTTGTCCAGTCCTGATAATGCTAGTTTATTGCATGGGAATAATATGAACATACCATAGTCTATGATACTTCTAACCAGAGCATTGTATACTAATTTCATTGTAAAGGGATGAGCACCCCACCAAACCCCAGCTAAAACCTTTAACATAGGGACAACCCGTTCACATCTCTTAATCAAATAATTAATGTGGTGTACTCCAGTTAATTTTGCATCCAAATAGACTCCTAAAAATTTAGCTTTGGGGACAATTGGAATATTGTAACCTTCAATGTCGATTTCAATTGGAGGGAGTTGTCTTTTACGACTGAATACGACTAGAGAACTTTTCT
Organism: Deilephila elpenor; assembly: GCA_949752805.1. Lineage (NCBI taxonomy): Eukaryota > Metazoa > Arthropoda > Insecta > Lepidoptera > Sphingidae > Deilephila > Deilephila elpenor. Next base: position 218,658 of record OX457104.1, on the reverse strand, counting down.
GAGGGGACAAACTCAGACCATGTCTCGTAAGCCAATGGTTCAAGGACCTTAAAGAAAGGGAAAGGGATGTTGCTGCATCACCAATTGATAAATTGGATACGTATAAGGCCAGATCGTCGGCGTATTGCAATATATGACAGTTGTAGTTCAGGCATGTATCAATATCTGCTGTGTAGAGATTGTACAGTATTGGGCTGAGCACTGAACCCTGAGGCAGACCTTTCCACGACAGCCTTTCTTCAAACTCCTGACCTTGGACTCTTAGGGTCAGCGATCTAGACATAAGCATTAAGCATATGCACTGAATCATCCTTGCCGGAAATCTCAGTTGCTGCATTTTCTGCCTGAGAAGGGGAAGGAGGACGTTATCATACGCAGAAGATACGTCTAAGAAAGCAGCGACTACTGATTTGTTTTTGGATAGGGCCAATCGAATATCTGTCATTAATGTTCCTATGCTATCCGTCGTACCAAGTCCCTTCCGAAACCCGAATTGGGAGTTCGGCAGCACATTTTTAGACTCTGCGATCCACTCTAACCGGTTTTTGATGAGATGTTCAAAAATTTTTGCCATAGTAGATGACAGAGCTATTGGTCTAAAGTTATTAGAGTCATCTGAATGTTTGCCGGGTTTTAATATAGGGATAATAATTTGCGTCTTCCAGTGTTTCGGAATGAGCCCATTTAAAAAACAATAATTTATCAGCTCTAAAAAATATTTTTTAGCATTCGTACTAGAATGCACTAAAAAGGAGTATGGCAGTCCATCAAAACCAGGAGCAGAGTCCCGTACACTACCAAGAACCATATCTAGCTCTTCAGCGGTAAATGGGACATCCAGGGGGTCATCTGATGTGGTTACCGGGCAAATGAATGTTTCTGGTAGCGAAGGCACGTAAGGAGGAGCAATTTTTCCAAAAAATTGCTCAGCTACATCACGGGGGATAGGAGAGGAGACTGATGGGGTACATCCAGATCTGAATCTATTTATAGATTTCCATACAACCGAGCAGGGAGTTGAAGGCGACAAGGAGCTACAGAAGTTGGTCCATCCAATGCGTTTCTTTCGTCTCAGCATTTTTTGGGTTTTTGCAAATGTTTATTTATTTATTATTATTTATTTAAAACTTTATTGTACACCTGTGACATACATATAGAACACAATACATAAAAAAAAAGACGTACAAAAGGCGGTCTTATCGCTCAAGGCGATCTCTTCCAGACAACCAACCATAGGATGGATAAGAGAAAACGACAATATTGGGGTACCATGAGGTGTACGAAAGATGAAGCGAGACAATAAGAAATACATACATAATATTTGTAAAAAAAATAATAATAATACATAAATGTAAATATATATATATATACATATAAATACATACACACATACATATATATATACATACACAACATATACATGCATGCATAAAACACACAACTTCAAGTATAAACGTAATAATATCGAAAACATAATAATAAAAATGTACATATATAAACATACATACATATAAACACATATACATGTGTGCATACTTATACAATACATGCAGTGTCTTCAGTGACTTTGGGAAAGATAATGCTGTTTCACTAATCTTTTGAATATGGGCAAGGACTTTGACCGCCTCACTGTGACAGGTAGTGCATTCCATAGCCTAGCAGCTTGTACAGTGAAAGATTTGCCATAAAATGTAGTGGAATGCACAGGGATTTTTAGTATTAAGTTCTCTGATGACCTCAGGGATCTAGAATGCGTATCATGAAGAAACTCGAATCTGTTATTGAGATACGAAGGAGAGAGGGGATTAAAAAGTATGGAATAAAGAAGTGATAGAATATGTGTATTCCGGCGAAACCTAATGGGTAACCACTTGAGCTTGTTGCGGAACTCGGAAACGTGATCATATTTGCGCAGTCCAAATATAAATCTAATGCAGAAGTTTTGAAGACGCTCAAGTTTATTAAGTTGCTCCTCAGTGAGATCAAGATAACTGGCATCCGCATAATCAAGGATGGGGAGCAGGAGTGATTGAGCGAGCGAAATTCTCGTGGCGATGGGTAGAAAATTGCGCAATCTCCGCAAGGACCCAGCTGAGGCGAATAGTTTCCTACTCAACTCTCGAAGCTGAGGACCCCAGGAGAGAGATTTGTCAAGAATAATACCTAGGTTTTTTACCGTTTCGTTGTAAGGAATAGATATACCATTACAAAAAACTGGAGGTATGAGAGACCAATTCAATCTAGACATCAACCTGGGGCTGCCGACAACAATGACCTGCGTTTTACAAGGGTTGACTTTGAGTCCATACTCCTTAGACCAGTCAGAGATGCGTCCAATGTCGTCATTTATACATAAAACAGCATCTTTCAGCTCATCTGGAGATGCTTGGGAATATATTTGGAGATCATCTGCATAAAGGTGGTAGGAAGAACGAAGATTATTTGTAATGGAGTTAATAAAAATTGAGAAGAGTAAGGGAGATAGCACGCCACCCTGTGGTACGCCAGCAGAAATGATGCACCAAGACGATAAATTATCCTCAACGCATATTCGCTGCCGGCGTCCGAACAGGTAACTACGAAACCAATCAACTGCACCTGGAGATATGTTAAGAGAAGACAATACACTGAGCAACACATCAAGATCGACCGTGTTGAAAGCGTTGCTGAAGTCAAGCAGAGCTAAAACTGTCAGCATGCCTCTGTCCATGGCCGACCTGATGTCATCCGTAATATGAATAAGCGTTGTGGTAGTGCTGTGTCCAGGACGAAAACCAGATTGGAGAGGGTTAAGGAGCTTGTTATTATAGAGGAAATCTGAAAGTTGTGAATGGATAAGGCGCTCGAGAACTTTGGAGAGGAAAGGTAGAATGGAAATAGGACGGAACTCGGAAAAGGTAGAAGGGTTACATTTCTTGGGTATGGGAATAATGTGGGCTTCTTTCCACGCTTGAGGAAAGGTGCCGCTGGAAAGGGAGTGATTTAAGATATGGCAAATGATAGGGAGTATTTCATCAAGGATTGGAATAATCATACTTCGTCCGACACAGTCACTGCCAACAGCGTTCGATGAACTCAGCATAATGTTCTTTCTAACATCACAAGCAGCAAGTTGTTTGAAAACCAGAGGAGGACAATTGGGAGCTTGACAGGAAGAAAGATATGATAAAGTTTTATATTTAGTAGTTCCATCTAAATTGGATGGAGCGCAGAAATGTTGGTTTAAGGAGTTTAAATCAATATTTTTTGAGACGGTATCTTGTCGCGATTTTCCAACTCCCAGTGATTTTAGAAACTTCCAGACTTGTGCTTGGTCTGCAATTTCAACAGATTCGTGGATATATCGGCGTTGAGCGTTTCTACACACCTTGCTGCAGTGATTCCGGATCGCCACATATTTTTGCCAGTTTAGATCACTGGGTCGACATTTGTACCTTGACTTAGCTGAGGCTTTCTTAGAGAGCAGTTCTTTTATGTCAGCAGTAAGCCAAGGTGACGGCCGATGCTTAACTTTGATTCTCCGGACAGGAGCATGCGCATCAAATAATTTAGTGAGCTCCTCAACAAGAATATTGACCTTGATGTCAATAGAGTCATTTTCCAAGAGCGAACTCCAGTCAATGCTGTCAGCATCCCTGCGAAGATCAGCAAGATTCACATCTCGAAAATTTCGTCGCAGGATTATTTTAGGAGAGGCTTTGGGAGGACGGACACGATAGGACAGGAAAAGAAGGTCATGATAGGAAAAGGCGTCAGCTGGATATTGACCATGTTTTGCAACATAATCCAGGGACGAGACAAGGATAAGATCGAGAAGAGAAGGATTGCAGTTGGGGAAATGGTGAGTGGCAGAAAGTGGAAGAATAAAAAGGTTGCTAGATTGGACAATGGACTGAAAAGAGGAAGATCGGGAGTCTTTTTTAAGGAGGCAGGTATTGAAATCACCCATGATTATGGTTTGACTGTACGAGGGGATTAAATTTTCAAGAAGAATCTCAAAAGAGGAAAAGAAGTCAACACGAAGTGAAGGACAGTAGTAAGCACCGAGAAGGATTTTTTGATGTGAAAGTTCCACCTCTACGAAAAGATGTTCGCCCGCGTTCGATGGTGTAGGCTGTGCCGACACACTTACAACAGAGAATGGAATGTGTGCACGGAGATAAATGGCGACACCACCCCCACCAGACGACGTGCGATCATTCCGGATGAGGTGGAACCCAGGTAGAGAATACGTCGAGGAAGATAAACAAGGTTTTAACCAGGACTCAGAGACAAGGATAGCATGAATATGTGTACAGTCAAAACTTGCCAATATATCTGAGAAATGAGCCGGAATACTCTGAGCATTAAAGTGAACGACATTAAAATTCCTAGAGACATCAGAGAATTGAGACGACAGAGTCTCAGCAAGTGAAGGAATACTAACAAAGCTTTCCTCACTACATGCCGAGAAATAGTCCTCGCCATCATTGCTGCAATCAAATGAAGACATAAACTACAAGTAAGATAAAAATAATAATAAAATAATACAAATAAATATTAATAATAAATTAGAATAACACAATTTAATTTACTGAGATTCAAAAAAAAAAAAAAATCCATCTGCCGGCAGTGTTTACAGTTATAATAAAAAGAAAACTAACTGTAAAGTTAAAATAAAAAAATAAAAACGAACCAACTAACAAAACAAAAAAAATATGTACAAGATTATTTGAACCAGGTAACTCAAAAATTATCACCAAGAACAAAAAAAAAGAAGATAAAACAGGAATTAAAAGGAAATAATAATAATAATAACAATCTAAAGACTAACAATAATCAAGAGAAAATAGATAAATTAAAAAAAAAAAAAAAAAAAAACTGCAGTATCAATAAAATAAATTAAATAATCTATTTGAAGTAAAAGCGCGTAACAAAACGCACAGATGATGATCAAATGTCACGTCACATTGACATTTGACATAGACATAACCTACCTAACAATTTTATATTTACATGAAACGTGGGTGATAATGAGTTGTGTTTACCTGGTCACCGATTAAAAAAGTAAACAAATCACTTCACTTCTTCACTGATGTAGCTCTTCGTGTTTTCGGCACGACTATTTTCGTTACTGGAACGGGCCTCTCACTATCAGCAGAAATCTTGTGAAGCTGACTCAGTGATAAAACTTTATGTCGGACCCCAGCATTCAAGACAAACACGTTGCCTTCTCTGGTCCAGCACTTGGTCACTCCGAACCTCTCACGGGCGGCCATGAAAACATCGTGGCGAATCTTGGTCAAAAATTCCGATAGCGTCACTCCAGAATTCTTCAGTTTGGATTTGCTAAACCAAACCTTGTCGCGACTGTCCACATCCCTAAACTTGACAAGTATAGGCCGAGGCTTCTTGGGCGAAGAAGAGCGACCCATACGGTGGCAACGCTGGATGTCACTTGTCTGGAAGGCTGGCATTTCAAAATGCTGCTTGACGAAGTCCGCGATGAGCACGGTTGTATTTTCGTTGGGCACTTCATCTACACCATGGAACAGGAGCATCTTGCGTCGTCTCTGTGTCTCAATCGTGTCCACAGTATGAGCCAAGGCATCTATTTGCTGCTGCAGCAAAGTGAGACTCTGCGAGATGAATTTCCTGTAGGCGGCAAACTCAGCAGCTAAACCAGAAGAAACTGCAGCAGGACTTGAGGACTTCTGCAGGTCAGTTTCGAAAGCCTCCATGCGTTTGTGGAATTCCTGCCTCAACTCGTCCACAGTGGCTTTCAGCGTAGACTCCATACTAATTGTGAGATGAGTGAAGTGAATTTCTAAGTTAGTGAAAATTAAGCAGGGAAAACACTACACACAGCAGGTAGATAAATTATAAAGTGTTTTCTAGCATAAAACTGGATAATTACAGTGTTTATAATAATTTAATTAAAATAATTCAAGAGCTAACGTTTTTATAACTTGATTTCACAACTACCCTTCAAATGTGTGTTTGAAGTTCAATAAATTTTGAGTGGTCATATCTTGGTTGTATCTCCTTTCTGCCTCTTTTCTCTCTCTGATCGCAATGGTGCATTCACGGTCCCACCATGGAGGGGATGGTACTTTTTGTCTGCTACTATTTTTAGTAGGGAAGCAGGAGTCAGCACAGGCGGTTAAGGCTTCCACAAATCGTTCACAGCAGAAATTCACATGGGAGTTGCCAGTATTAATTGGGTTTGGGTCATTGACTTTGGGCAGGGATATTATTTTGTTTTCCAATAGTAGTGTGAATTTTGACCAATCCGGATCTAACAAATTATATTTTAGTAGAGGGGGAGGGGATTTTTCCAGATAGGTTCTTTGGGTTAAGGTAATAAGAATAGGATAGTGGTCACTCCCATGTGAGAGATCAGTGCACTGCCAGCAAGCAGATGCTGCAATATCAGGAGAACAAAAGGAGATATCAACGCAACTTTTTTGTTGTCCTGGTAAAACTCGGCGAGTGGAACAACCATTATTGAGCACACAAAGATTGAGATCGTCCAGGATGTCCACTAAGCCTGTCCCGAAAGAATCGCATCGATGAGACCCCCATCTGTAGTGATGACAGTTAAAATCACCCATGACTAGCAGCGGTCTGCTTGTATTGTGCAATGTATCCCTTATAGCAGGAAGAAGTGCTGGATCAGGATGGGCGATATAAATAGATATTACACTTATACCTTCTACTCTACCAGCGACAATGTTCATGTCTCCCATGAAGGGATTCATGGTGGACATGACAAAGGGAACCCGATTATTAATAAGCAGTGCAGAACCTCCGTAGCCATCAGGCCTGTCACATCTAAAAATGTTATAGTGAGGAATACGGAAGCTGAGGTTTGGTACTAACCAGGTTTCAGCTAAGGCGCAAATCAGAGGCTTGTATTTATTTAAGAGGAATGCAAGGTCGTGTTTCTTATGAGACACGCTCCTCACATTCCACTGAAGGAATATTGTCGGGATAGCCATTTTTAAAATTCAATAAAGTTGTTAGTAATTGTTGGGCAACGTTGGACGGTTGATGAGGAGTCGAGGATGTAGGGTTTTGGAAGGAATTCAAAGTTAAGAGAGATGTTAACAGTTGGATAATAATATCGATAGTATTAGTCTCAGAGTGAGTAGAATTTAGAGCACAGCCATTATGCTGTGAAGGTGGGGGTGGGTTGATAATGGAACGGTGAGTTACTTTGTCATAGGATGGGGACAATGGTACGTGAGGTTTAGGTTGTCGGGAAACTGTTTTGCGATAGGAAAGGGGAGTATGGGGAGATTTAAGGGTGTCAGCATAGCTACGGGAAACAGCGGGGATGGATTTGCTTGCTTCCTCGTAGGATATCGTTTTTTCAGCCATGGTAGTTTTAATAGCTCTCTGTCTACTATATTCCGGGCATGCCTTGCTGTTCGCAAAGTGTTGTCCGGAACACAGGACACAGAAAGCATCATTTTGTGAGACGTCACAGCCATTACCTGGGTGGTCATGGCCACATTTATTACACCGAGGCTTTGATCTGCAGACACTCTCAATATGGCCAAATCTGCAACAATTCCTACACTGTATTGTTGGATAGATATACTGTTCCACTGGCAAAGAAGTGTAACAGCAAAACACTCGCTTAGGTAGGATCTGACCGTCGAAAGTGAGAACACAAGTCTCTGTGTGTTTCCACTCAGAAACCCCGTCTCTAGTAATTCTTCTATTTATACGTCTAACTTTGAGGATGTGGCCACATCCCGGTGGAACAGTTATGTATTGTTTAACAGCCTCTTCCGACATATCCACAGGGACTCCAGACACGACGCCCATTCTGGTCACATTAAATGTTGGAATTGAGGCAGCAAACTTGTGTTTTGTTAGAAGGCTGTTGGTCAGGAAAGCATTTGCATCCTGTTGAGTACAGAACTCAACAGAAACTCGGTTTCGTCCAACTCTCTTGACTCCATCCTTAACAATATTGTGTATATTGTTATTAAAGAGGAAGAGACCAAAAGTTACAGGGTGTAAGGTGGTGCCAGAATTTGGTTGCGTTTCAATCCTTGATACGTGTACTACATAAGGGCCCCGGTCTACTGTGTTGTATTTAGTACGCCCAACCTGGCTTTTTGAATGTTTCGATGGTCGGATATCGGAAGCTCTGTTGTCTTCTGCTGGCCGTTTATTAGCGTTGCTTGTTTGAGGAATAACTTCCGTTTCCATTAGGCTGCAAGCAACTTCAGCAAATTGGGAAAGGGGATTGGGATTCTCATGTTGAATGGGAGGGGAAGAAAAGGTTGGGGAAAATGGTCGGGCTACGTCGGGAGGGTCAGGAGGATCAGGGGGTTTATTATTATTCATGATTAATTAATCTACTTGTACTAACCTAAAAAACGAAAACACGAATCTATACACATGCAATTAATACAAAACTATATCCAATATTTATAAACAAAAACACTTCACAAAAACAATCACATTAAATTACAGTATTTAATACAATAAGAAATATCAGATAACAAAAATAAGGAAAAAACTCTAGACACACGTGTTGCTCAAAGACACACCGTGGCGAGAATCCCATTCGCTGAATAGAAAGCGACAGAAATTAATTGACGTCGGTTTTTTATGAGACGATGACGAAGGTACCAACTTATTAAAGCTGACTCAATTTTACAGCATTCTAAACTAGCATAGAAAGAATACACTTTTTAATAAATTGTTTAAATTGCTGTTTTACACGTTTGAAATCTTATTTTAGAATATCTAGTAATTTGGGTATACAGTAAACTAGCTAAACAAAATAAAATTAAATACTTCATTGAAAATTCTACTTCAAATAAAACTAATTTTATTTGTAGGTATAGTAGTGATTGATAAATAAGCAGAAGTTTTAATTGTTGTGCGAACGAACAAATAGAGTTAAAATATAATTAGTTGCATTAATTTCAGTTCGCAGGTAAAGTTCCGATTGATAAAGTTTCGCTGCGGCTCCAATTTCTGTAATTTGTTTGTCCGTCCGAGGTACTTTGTGCAAGCGAGGCTTATTAGCGTTTTACATTTAATATTAAGAGATAAATTATTGTTAAATACAACTAAACTTCACTGACATAAATTCCGAAACTACTGAAACGCATATTGGTCTGAGATATAAAAAAAAACTCAAAATAACCATACTCTAATCAAATATTTGTCTCGGTGGGAAAACGAACCGTGGACTCCATCCACAGTTTGTAACTCGTTTACTATGTTAGGAAGGCAATTAAATTTATTTTGGGTTTCCAAGACGGTGTCACATACAAGTTTTCTTTCAAAGAGGCTTAAAATAATAATTTAAATGAAGCAATTTCCATAACTACATCAAAGCGACAAGGCTCGTTTAAATCTTTTTTATCACAAAAACAATCAAGGCAAAACTGATAAGGCAAGTAAAAAGGCCTGCAATAAAATGGCGGCACATTCCTGAGACGAGTCCGGCGCCCTCAACACAATTTCGTTAATTAATGGCCGACTTCACCGAGTTTTTCTCTTTTGTTTAATTAATGTAGAGTTTGTACGAGATAATTTGTACTCGATTGGACCTTTGTGCGACTTTTATAGAGTTTTTTTTATTCTTTTATTACAATGTTATAATTGATTGGCGACGGAATGGACGAAAGGTAAAGGTGAGACAAAGGAATTGAAATATGGCTTGTCAAGAGCACTTATAGTCTTATCTAATAGTCCCGCAGTGATAGAAGTCGGTCATAGCGGTTATTTTGTAATACAAATACAAAATATACTTTTGCAGACGAAAGAACATCTAGTCAATTTAATTGGCAGAGGTTACTGAACCTTAGAATTAATTATATCGATAAAACTAGATATACCTATATTTTGTTGTTGTTATTGCTCTTCCTCACACACACAACTAATTCACTTGAGATTTTTAGTTATTAACTACAAAATTAAGATGATGTATTTACATATTACAATTATGTCACATAAATTAATTTTCAAAAACTTCTTCATTTACAACATGAAAATAATATACTAATAATAACCGATGAAATTCTTATCCAATATCATTATTCCCCAATCTCCCCTAAAGTGCATTGGCAAATTACACTGCTAATGCAGGCTAACTCAGCTGACGTCACCAACGTCGACATTCCGCCGCGCTCCAGCGCCTATCACTACGAACCATTAACTGCAGACAGCTTGTCGACAGCCTTCTAGTACAGTACAGAGCAGTTATAGGAGCTATAGAAGCAGTGTTTCGAACAGCTTATAGTTTAAACTAACAATGTAACTACTATATTAGTTTAGGTATTTACAAAGCACCTGATGGTTAATACAGGCCAGTAAATGGCTGTCTCTTTCTGGTTGACAGAATTGTGTCGGCCTGCTCCAAACCGAACATACACAATCTGAATTCATAATACAGCACACTTTTGTACCTTACTGCATTGGGTACAAAGTAGGTACTGCACCATGCTGCATTTTGTCGCAATCCAGGCAAACGAAAAACCTGCACCAACTTTTGGGTCTCCGGAAATGTCACTCACTGGAAGAAATGCAGCGGAAGTGTTACGTCACATCGGTTTTCTGTTAAGCAGCGAGACACTGGTGTAGCCCTGGTCGAGCTGACCCAATGGTGCTATAGCTTTAACGATCTAAATTCTGTGCTCTACAGGGACGCTCTAAATTTAACGAGTTATTAAAAAAGTATTTCTAACTAAAAAGAAAACCTCATTCAAATTTATTCTAGACATTACAAATTTTCGAAAACTCCAATAGCTTTATAATATCGAGCAAAAGTTTCGAAGATGTTTATGACGGTGTAAAGCGTAGTTGGCAGGTGCAACGTGCGCGCTCCATTGGCGATCACAACGACTCATTAACTGCGCCGTTTCCCCTACCTCCCCCGATCTCCCCGGCCTGTCGACGCCGTCTCTCGCTAATTACCCCGTAATATTATTGCATTATTTTCGTACATTAATTCTATCATGGTATCAAGACTGTGTGAAAATTATGTAGTGTCGATGATATCAAATTGTTTCCCCTATATTTGACAGCCTGTTGGTGCAGTTGTTAAAGACGCCGGCTGTCAAACGGAAGATAGCGGTTTCAATCGCGAAACCAAGATAATTGTTGTATAAGCAACAACAATTATCAGTATACAGTCCTGAGTGTTGTGAGGCTTTTAAAGGGCCTCGTAATTTCAGACATCTACGAAACGAAACCAGTACTTAACAGTAGCGTTGTGATTTTTTTATTCTTGGGTTTCGTTTTATTTATGGGTAAAATTATTCACATTGAATATCCTCCCAAATCCTTGTTTTGATTGCGCTTTTGTCAAAGTCACAATACAGTTCCTTGGGGTAGCATTGTGAGAGTGCACAAATTTATATGAACGCGATTATAATAAGACTAATATTAACGATATATTTAGTTACATAAAATTTCCGTCAAATTGTATGCTTAACTTATCATACAATAGCTAATAAACCATCTTAAATAAAAGCCGTGTTTTATATAGAGCCATGCAACTGAAGACATAAAGAAAAAAGTATAAGAAAACAGAAAGAATATGATAGAAAACACAGTGTACATAAAAAGAAAAACTTTCGCACCACATACATACACAAGATGGAAGAGGTAGAGCAGCGTAGAGTGTGCGCCGCGCTCCATTGGCGATCACACCCACTCATTAACCACGCCGTGTCGCGACTCTACCGCCGCTCTACATCCCTTTACTTATTGCCTCACTATAACGGACATTTATTCTGCTCCTTCCGCTTTGATAAAAACTTCGCGGCACTGTTCAAAGGGAAATTGCTTTATTTATTTATTATTTATTTTATGATTCCTTTGGAAAGGTTCATATTCACAAATGTAAACGAATGCTACTTGTACGTTTCTGCTAAATTCATTTCAAAGGGATTATATTTTATTTTAGTAACAACAACGTATCATCTACTATCATATATTTGCATCTAATTGTCTGGTTAAGAGTTATACAGCATCCGTGGTGCAGTTGGTTAGACGCCGGCCTTGAAACGAGAAGCCGCAGGTTCGACTCCCGCACAGAGACATAATATGTCATAATATGTAATATGAGTGTGAAGTGTTTGTGTCAGGTCTGTGTGTTTTTGAGAGTGAAAAGTCTCTCGTAGTTCCTGATACCCACGCCACTAGACTCGATCTCATGGTAGCGTCAGGACTATGTATGTGACTGTTGGGTGTATTTATTAAATACACTTATCAAACTTATACTCTCGTTTGACACAATAAACGTTTTATGAACAATTTATTCATTGTGATGCTAAAGAACTGATTCAGTTGCAAAGTATCTTTATAAGACCGGGTCTGATCATGACCTGACAACATATAGGCTAAATGTTTTTCGGATTTTGTTTAAATACCTCAATAAATATTTAGCCAGATTTTTTTTTTGTGTCCGCAGGTGGTGGGACGAGGGGCGGATTGCTATGCGGAAGTCCTGCCCCTCCAGATTTATATGATGTGGGCTTACAAAACCAAAAATAAGTATTAAAACATCTACATGCAAACAGACACTTGAGTGGCACACATCTAGCCTATTGGTATATAAATTCCGCGAGTTAGGTCCCAGTCGGTGAGCGCGGCGTCTCATTAGCGGCGATGTCAACCGGCGGGGATGCAATGTCGCCTCATTAGAACATTACTCGCATTCATAATGCACGGGATTTATTCATTTCCGCCGTCAGAGGTTATGTGTAGTCTAATTGTTTAGCAATACAATGTGGATATAAAAAACGAATGAAATGGAAGCTACTTCAATGATAAACATATGCACGTTATCATTGCGTCAACTATCTTTCAATCATATAGGTATTTTAGGCATTTTCTAAAAATATTTTTTACAAATGAGTAATGATAGTTGATTACATTTTATCTAATCATAATTAATTATATATTTTTTTTAAAATAACAAATTGTAGGCAAAGGAGACCTCACAAATATAACATAATTTTCACTTAAAAAATATAACCTACAATTACAAGCTAATCGAAAGCACAGATGTAGTTATTACACGGCATTATTATACCAAGACGTAATAAATAAACGAATAGTGACTGGCGTGCCGACGAATTTTACGGGGAGGCTTGCACGCGACGCGACCCCCTGACCCCCCACGTCCGGGCGAACCCCACCCTGCGTTCGTAATTTATATTTGCAACATGATTACGTACACAAGCGAGTCGGTAGGCTCCACCGTCAGACGAAGAAAATATCTGGAAACAGCGGCGGATTGTAGAGCTCATTTTGGGTCCCAAATTCTTTTTTCTTTTACCTTGTGATACTTACGTAGGGTTACCGTAATAATATGATTACTATATTACGTTCGGTCGTCTTTGTTACTTCAATCTTGCAATCAATAATTCTTATCCAGTCCTGAGCGGATAATAGTTTTCCAATCGGAAAACTCATATAAAGTTTTTACTGCATCTGGAAATCGAAACAACGACCTTATGGTTAACAAGCCATGTTTTTGTCACTAATCTATAAGGCAATGAAGTGTTAATTCCAAATCCTATAACTAAAAGTGAAGGTGCTAATAATTACGGTTGGCTGCTTCATTAAAGGTTTAAAAAGGACCACTGGTAAGGCAACTCCTATCATAATTTTGCTCAATGGGGGTCATTAACCTTTTGGCAAAAGCATTACATTATAACTGACTTCTCAATGTACATTTTGTATATTCAAAGTAATAATTTGCAAGTCGATATTTCATTAACGAATAAATTACAAATTCAGAAATACATTTGACAAAGTAAAATAAATTTAATTAACGTCAAATTTAAATGTGGAATTCCTCGAGGGAGCTGTCAGCGTCCCTCACTCCGCCCCTGCGCATCTAACGACGGGGAAATAAAATTTTATATTTTCGCCGAGATACGAACGTCAAATATTCAGTGGAGACCCTAAATTAGGTGCTTATGAGCCTACTCGCGCCGCGCCGTGTCGCATTCATACGTGTACGCGTGTCTTTATTACGGGATGATTTAATAAGGCTCACAATACAGCCCTGTGTAGAGAGCTCATTAACAATCGCGGAGAACTCCTGCAGGGTTGACGACTGGAAAATTTCAATTGGTTTACTTGGTAGTTATGTATATGGGAGTGTCGTGGTACTTACATATGTCTAGTATATAAAGAAAAATAATATTTTGTATCGTGTATTTTTTTACATTCACTAACGCCCGTTGTAGAGCGTATAAATATTAATCCGTGCGAAAATCATCAATTTCCTCGCCTCGCTTAAATATTTTGAAAATATATTCCGTTATCTAACAAAATTGCATTCCGGATGATTCCAAAAAAGTAAAAAACTTTCATACACAATTTACTCCAAAAATTGTAAACCAACCCCACCAATATTTTTCTGAGATCAAACAGAATTTAATCACAAAAAGAAGTATTAACTAGACAACAAACATCAGCAAGGAACGCCACGGAAATGCAATTAAACTGCAAGTCTCGGCGTGATTATCTTCCAGAGGAGTTTAACCCGGCTCGGGTACATTCCCATCGGAAAATAAACTGAACTCCATAACTCCGTTAATTACACAAGTTGCGCAATAAAAGTATCGAAGTGAGCCGCGTCGCCCGCACTCTGTCAAATTATTGAAATTATTAATTAAAATGACAAAAGTAATTTAATATTATCAATGCATTTGTTTCTAATTTAAGATTTTGATTTTATTCAGTGAGATATCTGAAGGATTATATATTCATGAAGAGGTTTTATAAATAATGGATATCAATTTAGCATATTTCAAAGCTCATGTCTAGCAATGTAGTTCATATGAGGATTTTAATAAAAACAAACCTCAACCAGCTAGAATCACAAGGTAGGGGGTAAACTGCAGTTAATGAATTAATTTAAATAAATCTTACACACTGCAACTTGGCGGACGAAAGTGACAAAGCGGTGGTCATTACACAGGCGGCCGCCCCATAGGACGAACCTACCACCAGGTACACTAGTATATACTCAGGAACACGTATTTGTATAATTGTAATTGGTTTCCAATCAGTTTACACAGATTCTCAAGTATTTTAAATGCAAATTATACACGTGAATCGCATTGCATCTATTATTGATTATCACAAATTCCTTGCTAATTATAAAATCCATCCAGCATGTTGTTACAGCCAATAATTACCTCTCTGCGTATCCCTCTCGACCTGATTAATATTAATAAGCCTTGTAAGAATACTAATCAG
Source organism: Deilephila elpenor (assembly GCA_949752805.1). Lineage (NCBI taxonomy): Eukaryota > Metazoa > Arthropoda > Insecta > Lepidoptera > Sphingidae > Deilephila > Deilephila elpenor. The sequence continues at coordinate 203,421 of OX457104.1, read as the reverse complement.
TTGGTTTAGTTTCAGTTCGATGAGGTTGAGCCCGATGTTATTAGCTTTAGTAACTCAGCATAGAATCACAAGTTGTAATTAATCTTATTTATGTATCGAGTCCTTGCGTGAATTGATTGACGAAGGAAATTGAAGCGGATGAAAATAAGTATTGCAACGTTTTTATGAATCTTAGAATGATGTAGGCTTTTTATACTAGAACATTTGAATTGTCTTCGTTAAATAAATCTGATTGTAAAAGTGTAACTTTCTTTCTTTCTTTTGGACAATAGGAAGCAATTTAAAATCAATGGCAAGAATTTAACAGGACAAATCGAATTAAACGCAACTTTAAAACTTCCGAGTCAATCTAATTTACGTAGGACAAAATTAAAATCTCTTTGAAGTGAGTTAAAAAGAGTTTTCTTAATATTTATAGCTGCGACAAAAGCCAGCGAACCGTGGCGAACTTCCAAAGTTATCTACCTCGGGACCAATAAATGGAAATTATAGCTTCCGACATAAAAACTCTGCGGGTTTGTGAAAACCGACGCAGTAAATCTATCGGCAGTGGCGGCCGCAAACATCGTATCTATTCGTAAAGGCCTATATAACGCAGTTGACGCGCTGTGAGACAAGAAACTCCGGTTTAGGTCCCTGCATTGAGACAAATGTCTGTACGAACACGCATACATAAATTCATGTCCATATCACCGGAGTTGTAGACCGACATGATGCGAATGGCACACATTGTTCACAGAGTTAATGTCTCTCCCAATTGATATACACTAGTAATATGTCTGTAATATCCAAAATACTTGTTTGTGATCCAAGAGATATGACACTCAAAATCCCTAGTCATTTCTGATACTCACGACACAAGACGTATAATTAAGTTAGAGCGGGGTCAGACCTACATGTATATTGCAAGGTGTGCTTATTTATTTATTATGAATGGCTTCAGTGATGTAATAAATAGTGTAGCATGAGCATTGTTCATTTGAGTTTTTGTTCTGGTGGCACCGCCTCAGATACTTGTCATGTTTATGTCCTAGGTACGCTAGACTATGAGTAATGGTAATTAGGCTGAGCAAATATTTATTAGATTGAGTGATCTCATGTTTTAGGAAGGATTTGCCTAAATTTAGACGTAAAAACAAATGTACATAAATATTATAACATTTTGTCCCACAGATTGTCATTGATTCCTGAACTTGTACTATGAATGCTTTCTTCTTACCAAATTTCATGATCCTTGGACAATGGGACCCTATAGGTTGTCTTAACTAGCAGACGGTTAAAATGACAGGCAAACAGTCCGGAAAACAGACAACGAAGTGCAGGCAAAGGTTCAGATATTCCTTTTTAATATACAGAACCAAAAACTTAAGTATCAATTTGCAACTCTGTGTGAAGTAGCGTACTAAAATAGTAAGGGATTGGCGCTGCTCGTTTGAAATTCAAAACTAGCCGATAGAATGCTGATAATGAGAATTTATGTGACGCGCCGGCCGCCATGGGACACGCTGGCCGCTATGGGGCGGATAAGACACATGGCTGCTAGTAAATATGCCATGCTGTAATGGAACTTTTTCCGGGGTGCAGGGAGATATGATCTGCTGGCGTATTTTTCACGAAGTAGTAAAATTATGTAAGCCTAATTTGACATAATGTAAGTCTAATAGCAGCATTTTCGTATCCGCATACTTTATTACTTATTGTGAATTTCGTGTTTGTTTATGTAATATATTTGTAAAGACGAGTAAATCTATAAAAATGTTTTATGATGTTGTAAGGTTATAAGATAAACTTGTTATGTTTACTTATAACAATAAAGAAAGAAAATAATATTGAAGAGTTTACTTTTAACCGGTAAAGGAAGTGGAAGCCTATATAAATATTCAGAATGAAATCCAATATAGTGATTACGGAGAGAGGAAGCGGAAAGAGACCTGTGACCTGCAGTGGGACATAACAAGATTATAATTGATAATAATAAATGAGAATACTGCATCCTTTTCAGAATCAGCCGCAGATATAAAATATATCAGATGATACCTATATGGAATTATTAGATTTGCTATATTCTTTTGTGTTTATATTAATAATCCTATTTTTATTTTATCTTAACAAAAATTGACATGTAATAACCAAAATCAATCTCAAAATGTACAACAACACAAATATTGACATTAAGGTTTGTTCGGAGGAGGGGCGGCAGGGGAGCGCGGGGAATGAATTCAATTTCCTGCGCGGAGGTTGCGACACGGCACCCGATACACCGCGAGGATGCTAATCTCACAAACACATTATATTATTGACGGGAAATATTATTTTCTACGAGCTACTCGACGCGGATTCGCTTAGGTACAATAATTGATTTCTTGTATCTATATCAGCCCATATACGTCCCACTGCAGGGCACGGGCCTACTCTACAATCGAGAGAATCGATTGAGAGTGGTTAGGCCATATAGTCCACCACGCTGGCCTAGTGCGGGTTGGCGGACTTACATACCGTAGAAATTCTTTAAAATCGCTACGGTATGCAGGTTTCCTCACGATGTTTTCCTTCACCGTTAAAGTGCGTGGTGATTGACTATCAATACACACATAACTCCGAAAAGTCAGAGGTGTGCCCTGGGATTTGAACCCGCGAACACCGTGAACATGTAGGCAGCCGCGTCTGGTCCGTTACCAACAGGCCACCACGCACTCACGATCGATTTCTTGTATGCAAATTGATTTTGGTATTTTGTGAGACAGGTATTTAGTTACTTATATTTAACATTACTTTTAGTGATTGTCAGGGTCTGTGAAGAGAAGAAATTGTTTTCAAGGACTAATACTAAAATGTAATATATAATAATATTAAATACTAGCTTCTGCCCGCTAACTTCGTCTGCGTGATTAACTTTGTTTAAGAAAATATACACGTAAAGATTATTTGGTATTTCTCATCCCATCCCGTCCCGTCCCGTTATATCCCGCCCGTCCTATCTCATTCTCGCTCAAGGTATGTAATCCACGCCCATCGCATCCCTTTGAGTATAAAAAGTAACAAATATATCGGATTTCCGTCCTCATCCCACGGGAACACTTAATTTATCTGGATAAAATGTAGCCTAAGTGTTAATCCAGTGTTAATATGGGGAATATTAGTTTTTCTCATTTATCTTCCATAATACAAAGAAACACCCTGTATGTAAATAAGACATTTACCAGTTTTTAAGTTGGACTTGTACCTATATAACTGTGAAACCACATCTCATTTCATCTTGTAGTTTTTGCGTTATGCGCAAGTAAATAAAAAGAAACACCCTGTCTATAAATAAAATATGTACCAGTTTTAAAATTGGACGTGCACTATTATTACTGTGAAAACTGCATCTCATTTCGTCTTGTAGTTTTTGCGTTATGCGCAAGTAAATAAAAAGAAACTCCCTGTCTATAAATAAAATATATACCAGTTTTCAAATTGGACGTGCACCAATATTACTGTGAAAACTGCATCTCATTCCGTATGGTAGTTTTTGAGTAATGTGCAAGCAAACAAAAAGAAACATCCTGTATGTAAATGAAATATATACCAGTTTTTAAGTTGGACCTGCACCATTGTAATTGTGAAAACTGCATCTCATTTAGTGCGGTGGTTTATGAGTAATGTGCAAGCAAACAAAAAGAAACACCCTGTATGTCAATGCAATATATACCAATTTTTAAGTTGAACCTGCAGCAATATAACTATGAAAATCGCATCTCATTTGGTGCGGTAGTTTATGAGTAATGTGCAAGCAAACAAAAAGAAACACCCTGTATGCAAATACAACATATACCAGTTTTTAAGTTGGACCTGCAGCAATACAACTGTGAAAACCGCATCTCATTTGGTGCAGTAGTTTTTGCGTGATGCGCAAGCAAACATACATACAGACAGACAGACAGACAGACAGACAAAAATTCTAAAAAAAATTGTTTTGGATTCTGTTACTGTTATAAGAACCCCCCGCGTTAAAATTTCTTAAATATCTTCCATGTACAGACATCGACCATTTACATTTTTATTATATGTATAGATATATAATGTATCATCTAAATCGAAAATAAAATAACTTTATATCTATGCTAATATTATAAGCTGAGTTTGTTTATGCGCGCTAATCTCTAGAACTGCCACTCGGATTTGAAAAGTTTTATTCCCATTTGATGGTTCAATTTCGGAGAAAGGTTTTAGGTTATCTAAAACGTCATGCTGTGACCCCAGAGAAAATGCTGGAGTACAAATCGAAATAAATAATATAAGTAATCAATTTAAAACACCAATAAGAGTTATCGATAAATCTTATACCTACTTCAGATAAGCAGCAGTTCAAACCGAACAAGACAATAAGTACTCGAACATTTCCTCAGTTCCCAAGTTAAAACGATTAAATAAATCAAGTCCCAGTTTACTCCTATTTGGTAATTAGCGAAACTACTTAACAAAAGGAGCTTATCCGCCTTAAAGCTTAGAAAACTCGACACACTTATTTAACTTTAGTATTTAAAATTACAAACTAGGACGGATTTAACAATAAACTGTCCTTTCACAAACGAGCGTCGATAAAACTTGACGCCCAATAAAATGCGGATAAAGGAGTAGTAATCTTTTTTCCTGTTCCTTTGAGATTGGCGCCGAATTTCCCCCAGCGCGGCGCGGCACGGCGCTCTCCGGAGCCAGTGCACGGATCTCTGCATGCCTTATCATTGAGATTTTACCCGCGTTTTAGAGGTATTGATTGGAGTTAGATAGCTGTATTCAGGGTTGAGGTAGTGAGTACAAAGCATTTGGTAAGTGCTATGTAATTCAAACAGAGTTATCGATGAGAAAACGATCGTCTTTCACCATTTCACATAATTATGCCAGCCTGGTCAAAACAGAATCTACACGTACTAAACCTGCAACACAGAATACTTATGGGTTACTAAGACAGTTTCTACACTATCGGGTAAGTCTATCCGGAGGAAACGAATATCCACCAGCTTTCCAGTGACCAAAAATATCCATACTTGGAAGAGACACAACAGCAAATCTGTTACTTGATGTCGGTATTCTGTAACACCATTTCTAACTAGATATGACTTTACCTCAAATATACAATAAATAAATAAAATAAATAAATAAATACACCCAACAGTCACATACATAGTCCTGACCCCACACTAAGATCGAGTCTTGTGTCGTGGGTATCAGAAACTACGAGAGACTTTTCGGTCTCACAAACACCCAGACCCGAAACAAATACCTGTGGATCACACAAATATTTGTTTCGGTGCGGGGATCGAACCCGCGGCCTCTCGTTTCACAGGCCGGCGTCTAACCAACTGCGCCACGGAGGCTGTCTATAAAACAAAGCCCATTCTGTACTCCTTCGACACAGCGAACGCGCTTCATATTCCCAGAGCACAGTTGGTACAGTTACCGGGACAAAGTTCCCGCGCTGCGATCGCACAGCTCAAACTCTCTTAAACTTACATTTTGACAAACATTTCACAAACTTTCCCGCTAATTATGAAATGTTCTCGAAATATTTTTTCCAGTTTCTGAACTTTCATAAATCAGCGAAAACGCGGAGTTGTGTTTTACGGTGCCATATTTCAGCAACAAAATATGTGCGAAATTTTCATGATGGAGGTACGTGGTATTTTTTTTTACGTTACAAAATTTGTTCTTTCAGGAGTTATTATAAGGATGTCAAAGAGTTTTTATACAGCCGGTGTAAGAGGGTATCTTGATGGTAAACGATTTTCGTCACTCATAAAAGCGTGTTTCAACATTCAAGTAATCATCAGTTGCATTATACCAGCAATGGAACAAATTGTGACAAGTCAACAAGGCATGGGGAAATCCTTTTTAAAAATATAGAATTCGTCACAAAAAAGGATTTCATTTTATTGTAGGTACTCGAAATTTGTTATACGATTTTTTCCAACGTTGTTTTATTCATAATTAGTTAAATTATATTATATGTTTTATGAATTTTGTTATTATTTTAAAATTGGGTTAATTTTTAATGGCTATGATATTGTTTATAATTTCTATGCCAGGCCTTATTCTATGTTATAGGTACTTATTTTCATTTTGCATAATATATCGGACATGGCTGGTGCATTCAAGATTCCGAAAGGTTTTTAAACTATAGAAAAAATCTTAGAAAATCCACGAAAAGCTCCAAAGGTCGAGAAGTGTGATCTTTTTCAGGAGGAGGATACTCATTTTGTGGAAATACGAAAATTAAGACGTGAAATATTTCTAAGGAATCCATTGAAAAGTTTTTTAATAAGACCGAAGGCGACACTCGGGAAAATCGCGTTGAAAGAACTTCCGCCCGAGACGGAAGTGATGAAATGTACAGCATTATATTTATTCTACTTTTTAAGTCATCTTCGTGAAATAGTTTGGCAAAATTATTTTCTACATTGGATAGCTTGAGACCCCGAATTTCTCATATCAACGTAGTCTCGTTTTCGAATTGCATTAAATCAAAGTTGCATTACCTTGTCATGAATTTGATCTATAGAATTTTATAAAAGTCTTCATACAATATTACCATAGTACCGGCCGAAAACTTTACCAAAATTCACTCAGCCTCAGGCGCCAATAGGTTTTACAATAATGACTATGTTGTTATTTTAATTAACCATTCATTTAAAGATAAAAATATATGATATCAACAAAAATGTTACATTTTTCTAAGAATCCAAAGTAGTCTACTCTTCACAGCAATATCCTTACAAAATCAACAGCATTTAGCATTTTAAGATCAATTTCCACGGCTATAAAGCACGCAATTTGATAACGCAAAGAAAAACAACAAAAGAACTAAGTCAATTATACTGAATGAATCTCAAATGTCTGGAGTCCTTATTCGTCCTCCACATTGCGCCTTCAAATAACTTTCACTCGAGAAATTTCATTTGAGATCTCATGACATTATTTGTTTCAGCTATTTTTCAAACTCACTTTGAATCCATTATTCTTAACTACATTAGAATATTGCGTAATAAACAATATTGGAAATAAACATTTCTGCAGAATTACATTTCACACAAATGTAGCAAAATAAAGATTCTTGCCCAAAGCAGAAATATAATGCAGTAACAAATAATATATTACACTCCTGCTTTTATTTACTCTATAGAATTTCCTTCACATGTTGCGATGATAAACCATACTAAATTCACGAGCAAAACCTCAAAAAACATTGTAACAAACCATGCACCAATAAAAGAACAATAACCGACACAAGCCGTGTGTGCAAATTACATTACAGCGGGCGCACGCGGCGCGTCCTAGCGAAACTTTTGTCACCCAGCAACGTATGCAAAACAAAAAAATATAACCACTTCCGACGCGCACTGCCCACTACACAAAGGGGCTTGTCACACCACAAAAACTGTTAATTATATTAAACTTCGTACACACTCAAAAATGGACGGAATAAAAAACGTTCACTTCAGGGGTTTAGTTTTAATTATTTATAGTGGAGGAAACAAAGCAAGGCTTTGGCTTATGAATAGATTTTTTGACAGTATTTTGCTGTCAGTTTTTCATAGACTGGGACTGGACTATAAAAGCATCGACAATACTTTAGTGAGTTATTTGGATTCGCTCGCACAATGAAAGGAGAGGCCGATGCCAAAAAGTGTTAAGAACATAAGCTGATATGGATAAAAGATAAAGCGGCACAGTGGAAAGAAAAGTATAAAAATGTAATTGATAAACCTGAAGAGCTAATGTTTTACAGGAAACTAACATCTGGGTCATTATTTATACCAAGCATTGATTACAAACATAAGTTTAATATTATCGTTCTTCAAAGACTATAATATTTTATCAGTTCAATATCTAGACATATGCCACCAAATATTATTTATGTTTCTACAAGATCAGTGCCATCAACATGCATCTGTGATTTCCATCATAACAAATCTCAACGAAATACAAAGTGTCAAACCCTAAAGCACCGACACGAAACGTGTGTACAAATTACATTACGGCGTCCGCAGGCGACGCGTTGTACCGCAACGCTGGCCGCCCCGCGGCGTATGCAAAACATGCCAAAAAACAACGCGCCGGTGCAACAAATTTTGGCGAAACTTTTTTAAAATTTGAATAAATTTTAAATTTTAGTGAAGCAGTTACGGAACGGGGGATGAACAAAAACATAATGTAATACTAAGGTTAAAGTAATTTATACACAAATTTACAATAGGTTAATAAAAAGTAGTAAATTAATATAAAACACATAATACAGATCGCAGTCTTTCACCCACTCTTACAGATAATCGTGCGAAGGAGTTAAGAGAAAAGTAAAGAATATAACTCTTAATAAAGAGACAAATAATATGTAACATCCATACATTTTTACATGGGCCTATGGACTGAAATCAACACCTTCTGGAGCCTCAGCTATGTTTATCTGTTCATTTGTGAATCCTGCAATCCATTGCGAGCGGCTCTGGTGAACAAATTATGGCAGAATAATCATCACACAAAACAACTTTATATGGTAAACTAAATTACGTATTTAAACTGTAGCCTAAGTTATCCAGCTGGGTGCCTATTTTTAAGGTGTGTAGTATGAAAATTTGGGGTTGATAATTACTTTAAACTGAACAGTATTTGTAATTTAATTACTAAAGTGTAAAAGAGAGTGAAATTAATATATATGAAATTCGTTTTACTACCACTAATTACTAAATTGCTAATCTAGTTGATTAAATATGTTTTTGTAAGTAAAGATATACCAAGCCCATGGGTACATGTATTTACTAGACAATTACATGTCTGGCAAACGTTTTTTTACCAGGTAATGATATCGTCGTACCGAGTATTAATTCTAGTCCCAAACAACTCATGAAAGGCATTCCTTCAACAAATTACACATATCAGATTGCCCTATTCTGAGGTAGAACCCAAGACCGCAGATTTCATAGTCTGAACCACTCAGCTCACGGGCCGACATAATACTTGATTTACAATATTGTTGTGTCCTTTTTCTTTGTCCCTGCGTCGAGTAAATGTTTAGATTCAGTTTTAATAAATTCTATTTCTCGACGTTCGCAAATTTATGGAGCGTTATCTGCGTTGAATAAATGTATAATAAGTGGATTTTATAAGTTATCGCCGCAGGCGTCGGCGTCGGCCGGACAGATTCGCACTGATTTTATACCAGAGCACCGTTTTAACGGATAGAATATTTTTCTCAACAAAACTAGAGCTAGTTTTTTGACAATATATACCTGTATTACCGCCTTATACTCAACCAACCGTAGCGCCCGTTAGTAACTAAACTGCCAACAAAAACTATGTATAATAATGAGAATGCTTACTCAAGATCAGTATTAATCACACAAAAACTACGTACAATAATATTGACCTTCAGCTTTACTGACATATCAATATACGGACCGCACTGCGAATACTGATTACATCTATACCTTCTAGTCAATCAAAACCCAGCTTCACAAAAAAGCATATAACCCAAAACCGATCAAAACACAATACAACAATGCAGTATTGTGTGAATTCAAACGTAAAATGCTTAATTTTTTCGCCTAACAAACATTGTGGACCCGTGCCGCCGATCTCACCCTCTATACATAAAAATGATTTCCCTTTGAATTTAAATTCTCCCCGATCCACAAACACTTCACGAAGGACGACCTTTTATTTATGTTTGAGATTGATTCAGACTGCTCATTGAGTTTTGTACTCACAAAGAATTACGAGGAGTCATCGACTCACTCTCCACTGTATATTAACAGCTTTTATATGCAGTATGATGACACGGCTCTGAATTGTGAAAATTTTGTGACATTTATATTCTTATATCGTATTATTAAAATTCACGCATTGTTTCTACTTTCCACGATTGAAGTTACGACAGTCTTCGTGGGCAGTTAGATTGGACCCCCGCTGTGAAACAAGAGGCGGTGGTTTCGATTCCCACACCGAGACAAATATTTATGTGACTTGCAGTACTTTTACCGGGTGCAGCGGTACTGAGACTGAAAAGTATATCGAAGTGTGTGATATCCAAGACATAAATCTGGTATCTTAATGCCAGATCTATACGTATGATCTATATGAGTTTAATTGTATTGAGATTCGGAATTGTACACTGGAATTTATGCTTCATAATATATTCAAGAACTAGACTAAACTGATAGAGTCAACATAAAAAGAATGTATTTATCTCGAAGCTTCGTGGTTCACACTTTGTAACCATAAATATTCTAGTATTTTTATCTGGCACAAACGCGAAAACTATCCGAACAAAGTTGCCAAAATAAACACTATATTCGAAACACGGAAATTGAATGAAGCGTAACGGGAGACGACACGAACGAGATAAACCGCTGCTTATGTAAATCAATACAGCACATTCAATACAACAATACATTTAATAAAGTGTGTGGTCCCATACAATACACATACAATAAATACAATGTAGCTGAACCGACGACTGAACGTAAAACAATGTGCCGCCATCGGAAACACTTTCCAGCTATTTTATTGGAAACTCTAAATTGGCCTTAAAAGCATTTGAGTGCTGTCTATAAAATTCTGATGGAATTATTTACTTATGAATCTTAAATTTCTTCGACTTTTGTTTGCGTCGATAAAAATTGGTTATTTACTCGCGACTTAATCGCGAATACTAAATTTTAATCCACTTATTTGGACTGACTTTTGAACCGCGAAGATAACATACATTTATGCAAAAATAACTAACAGTATGTTAAAATGAGCGATTCCCAGTTAGATACACGCAAACTACGTCCTACACGTCCGTCATATACTACACCCCAGTGGCGAAGGGTGACATTTTTTAAAAGGGAAGCCGAAGCTCAAAACACAAAATATGTTTATTTTCTTTATCCTGTTACTAGCTTCTGCCCGCAAACTTCGTCTGCGTGGTTAATTTTATTTGAAATCTCGCATCCCGTCCCGTCCCATCCCGTTATATCCCGCCCGCCCCGTCTCATTCTCACTAATGAAATGTAATCCAGTCCCATCCCATCTTTTTGAGTATGAAAAAGTAGCAAATATATCGGAATTCCTTCTTCATCCCACGGGAACACTATTTTTTTCGGAATAAAAAGTAGTCTATGTTACTTCTAATACCTCCAAGAATATGTGTACAAAGTTTCATGATGATCGGTTGAGTAGTTTTTGCGTGCAAGCGTAACAAACAAACTAACATTCACATTTATAATATTAGAAGGGCTAAGGGATTACGAAATGACTACAATGCGACTAGTACTAAGTAATCTGTGAATGCGACTGATAGTAAGCGTAGTGCAGTCCGAATAGAGATTAAAAATTTACTGTGTGATGTTTCACAGAATGAACGCAAAACGCGACACACTTATGCACGTGTGTCCTTATATTCGGACCTTTGCGAATATCCTCCCACCAGCAAATTATTGCTTCGAGAATCTTACTCACCAAACTAAAATAATGGGTTTCATTTGGTAAGTGATATTGTGGCATCTGCCTATTACCTATGTACTTATACAATATTTACAATGTCCATGAAATAAAAAGTAAACCATGCTTACATAATGAGAAAAATAAAAAAGTATATTTCTAAACTGCACGTGAATATAAGATTAATATAAAAGAAATAAAAACCTAGACTCAATATGTTAACAAGTACGATAGCCCCGCATTTATCAGTTGTAACATTAGTAAGACAATGTATTCCTCAGGCGAGGATCGAGCACGTCCTAAAATCTAAACACTAACTTTATTTGTAAAATCGACAACATAAACATATTAGTACGCTTCTAACGATTAGTAATTTTAATTAAAACCATAATATTAATATTACACATTTTGTAATTAAAAACATTTAAAACTAATTGCATGAACCATGAATATATTGTAAAAATGTAAATACAACACTTATAAATACATTAAACTCCGCATTTCGCTATTGTAATAAGTAATATCTATACCTAAACACACGAAATGCCGGAGAAGCTGCGGCTTGTCTCTTGCTTTTTTAGCGTAAATTGAACCTTAAATCATTATCAATTTAAGGTACAATTTTGCGTGGTTTGTTGCATACTATACAATGCGTAACGGGCGGCGCGGCGGCGGCGCGGTGGCGGCGGGGCGGCGGCGGGCGGCGGCGCACGGGCCGCGCTAGTGTTATTGAATAAGCCGAACAATTTTACAGGAATTCGCCAGAGGTCGCACCGCGTCGCAATAAAAAGGGATTACTGTGCCGCTTCCTAGTAATGTTTACGTATCTGGCCGACAGATGTCGTTGAATGTAAAAAATAATAATTGAGTTTTGATATTAAATAAATAAGTTTGAATAATTTGCTTGTTTATAGTGTAATGATAAATTACAAAAGGGAAGCCGGTAGGAACTGGCTTCTAAGGAGCCTTCGCCACTACTACACCCTCCCCAATGTCCAACATATTCTCTCTTTCGCCTTACTTTCCTAATTTCATCCGTCATTCGGCAACATTTCTTCTTCAACTCCCATGTATTGTGGGTATCCATGGGTGACGATTTAATGATATGCAGCACTTGTCACGAATAAAAATGAAAAAAGGCAAACATATTTTTGCATTTCAATACGTCTACGCGTAGCACACGTATTTGCATGATGTAAAAAGCGTTTAGTTTCCACGTCGACGGCGGGCCGGGTTTCTGCCGGCAGCGTTTATTTACGGCCGAAGATTTGCATAGATTTCCCGCGCCCGGCTTAAAATGACGATGTCAGAACACAAAGTGTTTGAAAATTCTATTTGCGAATCCGGCCATATTCGGTGTATTTTACGGGCGCTCCAAGGGTTTTATTGTTGCGAGTCGGCGTTTTGTTTGGGAGTTAAGTGGCGAGAGCGGCCGACGCAATGGAGGTCGCTCGCAGGAAGCCCCTACAGCGTCTTCTCCACCCATTTCGTATATTATGAATAAAAAATATTAATGAGAAAGCACTGAAATAGGTCTTGCTGAAAGCATCGGGATTTGCGTTAAGAAATCTCGGTGCGAATGTAGGATATTTTCAAATTTTAATGTACGAGTTTAAACAAAGTATCATTTTAATATATGACATAAAGAAACCTTAATAATTATCACCACTAAAATTTACTTCAGGATTTCAAAATACATATCACAGCAACAAAAGACACAAACAAGTAACGACACAGAAGGCTAGATCGACCAATCACATAACCTATACATAAACTCCAAACACTCCTCCAAACCATGAATGGCGGCACAAAATCAAATCTTTCAATAGGTTCACTAGAATATTCGTCCAAAAGGCAAGCAGGCATTCGCGTATTGAAATCTTTTGTGAGATTATTAGGTTGGGATTCCTGGAGAGTGGCGTGGCCCATTATGGGAGGAATGCGGACACTCGTCTCAATTCAGCGCGTCAATGGCACGCGCCTGTTGGCTTCTGAATCATAACAATGGAGTATTGGAGGGATTATCTTGTGGCTATTATGCACAGATGCCTAACAGCAGCGTCGCCCTGCTCCACTACTATGATGGTGTTATATTGTCTTTTCAATAGAGGATTAATGGTTGAAGTTGGGGACGTGTCAGTCAGCCGCCTGTGCCTATCTTAATGAGATAATTACGAGATTGTATGTACCCTGTACGTGAGTGTAGTTTTTGTTTTTCTCGAAGTCAAACTAATTATATCACTGAATACAGTAAATACTTCGGAATGTTCATAGTAATACGAACACAGTATACCAAACATAGACACCACGATTTTGAATACAGACATCATAAAAAGGTTTATTAGTGTTCGTTTCGTGTCGTGACTTGTTTATTCCATTCCATTTTAATGCAAATCTTTTGCAATGACGTTGAAAACGTTTGTTTGTTTTCCAAATAAATAAAATAAAAAAATAAAAACCTTTTCTGATACTTGTCATATTTCAGATATAAAACATTCTAAAAATCAATTACCTGTTAACCACGGAATTTTTCTTTACTCAGTCAAACATCATCCATGCTTCCTCTTACCTGAAAATAAAGAAAAAAACATTATGGTCAACATTTTACACATTCTTAAAATCAGAATGAATGTAACTTTCGTTATAAAACAATTTTTATTCCGAACATCGCCACTTGCAAATCCAGTTTGCCATGTTATACAAATCCTAGAAAGTCTAGAATTAAATAAAGCTATATTCAACGAGAGTGGACTAGCGTTAACAATTTGTACAAGTCGAAGGCAAATCCTAGAGAGGCGTGACTGGACTGGACGCTGAAGTAGAGGCTCAGACCTGGCAATTTCACTATGCACTCGCCATTCCGCACGCTTTCATGAGCTCGCTTGCAGACAGAAATGACTTGAATGTGAAATCGAGGAAAATACTTCAGGATTTGAAGAATTGTGGATAAATATTGTATTTTTTGTATGGCGGGGTAAAGTGAATGTACTGCGATAATAAGTGCAATGCCGTCCAAATAGCGTCGATTTGGCAATGATAATTACTTATTCAAAATAAAATATGTCGGCCTACTGGTAGGTCAGAAAACTGTTCCAAAACATGATTTAAACTATTACAACTTAAACCACCAAATTAAACCTAAAATTATATAAGAAAAACAACCAGAATATAAGAAAAAACAAAACTATAATCAAACAAGACACAAGAAAAATATAAACTCCCTCCACATTACATACCTAATATAATTGTTTAATTATTTTGAGTTTATTTATTCTGAAATCTATTTTATTAATAAAGGAAAAGATATTTTTTATTAGAATATTAAAGCCTAGAGCCGAAGTACGTTTTGACCAGCCCAGTAAATCAAATAGTATTATTTGATTGTATGATGTATGTATATACAGTTTTATAAAATCTTGCTGAATAAAAATACAATATTGCAACTATAAAATACGGAGTCATTGCATAACTTATGAAAAAAACCTTTCACGATTCAGTAGGTTCATTTCCACGTCCTTCGGTGTTAATTAAATGTATACATTTAAACACGAAACACGACTCTACAATTTACAATACACTGTAAATAAAACAAAGCGTAGAGTGAGGGAAAGCTGGTAGAGTCGAGTCACGTAGAGCGTCGACGAACTGCCTCTGCGGCGCAACCACTACACTCGTATAAATAAATTTAATTGTGCCACTTGTGATCCGACACGCGCTGTTTTATTACTTGAATATTGTTTTATTTTTAATTTCGGTAATAATTTTAACTCAAGTTTATTAGGATTACCTCAATTTAATAGATGTAATGGTGAACAAAGCTACTTTTTTAAAGGACAGCCTTACAACTACTTTTTTTCAAAATCAAATCCTAAGCCAAACTGTTATAAGAAATGGCCATGCTCTTACAAAGTTCAGATAAAGGATCAAATATTTGACTTATATTTCAAGAAAAGATGCATAATAAAAGAGGCGTTTCTAAGAAATAGTTGTATTGGTATATTGCAATATACGATATTATAATAGTCGCGCTGATCCTATACAAGACAGTTCGTGCGAGATCAAGTTGTCTGAGGAACTAGACAATATGCACTGAATCACGTCCCACAGAGCAGTTCATTCATATGAACCTCGCCCGTTTGATACACAGCGAATAAATATAAAGCGTTGCTTTAATTCAATCCTCATAAATATTCACAAAGTATGCACGCCGTTTAGAAAAAGTATATATTCAAGGAGCACTAGAAAATATTATGTCAAGAGTTTTATAAACATACTCGTAACTTTTTTGCAATAAAACGAAGCTTTATGGCAGGATTATGTTCAATCATTTTGTTTACTTTTGCTTTAATATGTTGCGAGAGTCGTTTTGTATTTACTGTGTAACTAATGTTTGTTGTGCTACTCATTTTTCTGTTTATGAATACTCGTATACTACTAAAAGCATTAACAGCGCAGCTTATTTATATGCAATAAACTCAAAAGAGTTTTTCACATTGCAATACCTTTATGTATTTGCATATTTTTCAATCCTCTGAGGGTCCGTATTCAGTAATAAATTTTCTGTGATTGAAGATAATTATGATGACTATTTTTCGAAGATAGATTAATATGTGATGATACAACATGGATTATTATGGTGACTATAATAATTTTCATCTTTTGTAAAAATCCTAGAGCTCATTGTAGCTTTCACACGACAACATTATGAATTGAAGAGCTCAACTACGTTGGTACCATTGTTTCAAAGATAACCGTCGTCAAGTACGTTCTTGGTTGTTGTTGATTGCTTAATTTGCAGATGACCAATAATTCCAATGACCAATAATATGAAAAGGCTGATTCATACATTTTCAACAATTTTCGAAGGACCTACAACAAAACATGGTACATATACTAACAAAAAATAAAATTAAGCAACATTTAAGTAAAAACACTCTCTCATAAAAATCATTTCACTATTTTAATTGCGGGCGACATTTATGAGTTGCGCGGTGAAAAGTAATTCGACGTCGATCATGTTTAATGAAAAACTCAATTTGGCGAAAAATTCATTTTCCATCGGTTGAGCGCACGAATAGCCGTCGCTCGCGTGTCGCCGAGTTTCAGCGTAGACTTGACTTCGTGGCCAGTTTAGCAATAACTTATTCCACCATTAAAGCACTATTTTAAATTCATCGTAATCTCCATTTGGAACTTAATTAACTTTGCAAATTGTAAAGTTTGGAAAAGTGCATTAATAATATTGGAGATTAGGAAAATTTCAACGTCAAATAATTTTAAGGTTTATACTCCACTGTGATGCCTTCTACATCAAAAGCACATTTACAAAATGAATATTGTGATGCACAGACAATATACTCGTCAGTTGTATAACTCTTTGCGGCGAACCTATTCTTGATCGCCTTTTTGGTGTAGTAGCAGCATTTAGGGCAGTGAGCCGCAATAATGGATTAAATAGATTGGACATTCCATATTATGTAATTTTATTGGTGTAAAAAGTCATATGACTTTTGTCTGACTGTCCTAGTTGTCTGGAACTGGCATTCGCCGCCCGGTATAGCATATGGCTCGTCCCTTATACATTGTGAGACGGAAAATAAGCTCTGAGAACTGTGGGTGACATTCCTGGCACTACATACAAATACTTCGCTTGTCCCTCAGAATACAGGCGGGAGCGTTATGTTGATGGTAACATGGAGTCTGCAACTGTTAAAGCAGAAAGATATCGTAGTCACGACTACGATTTGTCTTGAACTTTAGTATATACTGTTCTAATTCCATAAAAATGCTGAATAACTGTTTTGTTGCCGCAACATGCCAAAGACAAATTCTTATTCATTCAATCAGTCACCTAATTCCTCAATCAATTTGACTAAGGCTATAATAAAACATGACATAATGTCGCGCCGCGTCGCTAATCACAGACTTTTCCATTCATTCACTTAATCAACTAATTAATTTCCTTAAACCTAAATAATGCCACGTTTAGTCTCTACTATTGCGGCCGAAGCTAAACACAATTCCTCCAGTCATTTATTCAAAGCAATAAAGTGAAATTAAATTGTATTGAAAATTAATTGATTTAGAAAATTTCGGAAAAGTATAACACGTTATTCAAGTATAACAAGTTTAAACACGTTCAACCATATAATTACCTATCCCATTATTATGAAATTAAAAAGACATTTGCATTGAAAACGAGCAGCATTTGTCCTTTTTCTTATGTTGATAAAGCTCTTTTACCAAATGCTCTATTAATCGTGGCCATTTATACATAAAGGTAGCATTTTTGTGATTTCAATGCACTCAAATGCCTGTGAATCCAACGCATCAGCAACATAGTTTAAGGGCCAAAAGAAGTTCCTTACCTTCAAGCAACACTACTTCGAATTTTCTGTTACACGTATATTTCTAACAAAACATTTAAACACTTTTTCGCATTCACTGACCCGTAAAAACACCGGAACCAGCATTCACTTTTAAAAGTGCCCGCAATGGAATAAGCTTTCTCGGATATATTCGCGAACACTTTCCAAATTGGCGCGAGAGGCTTAGCTGTCAATCTGGTGTCACATCGCGCGCGTTTGGACGGCCGCGTGAATGCCACGTCGTCAATCATGCGCCGCGCACGCGCCGAGCCCTTTGGAGATTTACACTTTAGTTACTTGGGATTGGACAGTTTAAAATTTGTTTTTAATTCAGGTAGATATCGTGTGATGTTTGTCACATCCAGTGATAAGCTGAAGTATTGATTTGTATTTTAATAGATATTTGTATTGTACCTATATAGTTCGTAGATACACATATTATAATGAAACTAATGAAAAATGAGAGAACATTTTATCAAGATTGTGCCCTTCTTGTGACCCGCTCAAAGTAATATTTCAAACTGGTATTACTCACAAAAAACGTAAATTGCTTTTATTTTAAGAAGTGAAAAATATTATGTTATGTTGCCAATTAAACTATTCTCCACAAAGACATCAAATATAATATATTTGTTAAATCAATACGTTATATGAATACTGTAAAAAGTGTAAAACAAGATTTTTTTTAACAAAAGTACAGTTATAATAAAAAAATGCACTAAAAAGTAAAAAAATAATTGCGTGTTTTTCACACAAGATTGTATTTATACACATACCTATATTATGTATCCAGTTAAACTTTACATCTAACTCAACACATACCTATGAGTAACAAATAATTATAATAAAAAAAATTAATTACAGTTCACCTAAGCTAAAATTTGAAATATATGTATGCACTACTTAAAAGACGATCAAATTATTAGAATAATGTACAATTATAGTTATTTTTGGAGTCGGTGTCAGCCAAGTTTTATGAGTTAGTAACTACATAAACGTCAGATATTATATTTTATTGAATTAAGGTTAATAAACAATAAATCAAAACTAACCGCGCCTCTACGCGGCCCACATAATAGTACAAGAGGGTATTCGTATAAAATAGATTTCATAAAGTTGTTGTCATTTAATATTGTCAGGTATCTTTGGCTGACACCGACTCCAAAAATAACTATAATTGTACATTATTCTAATAATTTGATCGTCTTTTAAGTAGTGCATACATATATTTCAAATTTTAGCTTAGGTGAACTGTAATTATTTTTTTTTATTATAATTATTTGTTACTCATAGGTATGTGTTGAGTTAGATGTAAAGTTTAACTGGATACATAATATAGGTATGTGTATAAATACAATCTTGTGTGAAAAACACGCAATTATTTTTTTACTTTTTAGTGCATTTTTAGTTTGTCATAAGTCAGATTTTTTTTCTTTTTTTAGAATTTTATTTTTAATATGATTTTTTGTCAGTTTTTTGAAATCGGTTATTTTTTTTTTCTCAATCGGCAGCAAGAAAATACTGTGTAGCGTTTTGCCAAAAGTTTGACGAGCAGCAACCCCGGTTAGCGACTGGACTTCCACAAATTTAGGCTTCGTTAGGTATATCTATTGTTGGTGCGTAACAACGTTTGATATGCTCCGCGATTAATTTTAGCAGAAATGATTTACCATTACCTGCACCACCCGTGACAAACTAACAGCTGACTTTCTCGTCCTTTCAAATTGAGTTTGATTGCCGTTAAGACTTTCTGAAACACATTCTTTTGTTGGATATTTAATCCTCGAATGCTTCTTAGGAACAATTCATCCGACATGACGGCTCGTTCTTCCATGTTTTCACAAAAGTTATAATCGTCATGTACAATTTATTCACCAACACATAACAATCGGCAATGCCCCCAATTGCCGATATCTGTTTCATTACGGAATGGTATATGGCATACTATTAAACTGTAATAATATGATTCTTTGTCACTATTACAATTTACAACAGATCTTCATGATTTATTGGTATAGTCGCCGAAGATATTGACTATTTACATGTTTGTTCTTTTTATCAACCGCCCCCCTCGCCCCTACCCCTACTTTCATCCACCACTGTAACTTTACTTTTATACTGAATCCAATGCAAAAAGAACCATTGGAATCGTACTCAATTTTGAGGAGTTCTACTCTCCAGATCTGAAGATATTCATCAGATTTTCATAACTTATTGGTGAGATCAAAGTATTAATACGTTCTTTCTGATGCAAAAAAATTTACTAAAATCGGTCAAAAGCTGCCGAAGATATTGACTATTTACATATTTCTTAATTTTCTCATCCCCCCCTTGCCCCTACCCCTACTTTCCTCCACCACTGTAATTTTGGTTTTATACTTAATTCAATGCAAGAAGAACCATTGGAATCCTACTTTATTTTAAGGAGTTCCCCTCTCCAGGTCCGAAGATATTCATCAGATCGTCACCATATTTTTATGGGACCAAATGACAAGCACCAGCTTTCAATTAAAGAAAGAATTATCGAAATCGGTTTACCCAGTACAGAGAAATGAGGTAACAAACATAAAAAAAAAAAAAAAAGCAACATACAGTCGAATTGAGAACCTCCTCCTTTTTTTGAAGTCGGTTAAAAAGACTTGTTATTAGTATATTCCAGTAGGCAATATAAAGGTAATATAAATAATATAATATGCTATTAACACAATATTATGCGACAACCTTCAGCTAAACTACAAATTTGAAACTCATACAGATAAAACTGGAGACAATCCTATTATGTAAAGAGGTGAATTTACATGAGATGCCACATTTTATTTCTCTCGTGACTTACGTGGTAAATAACAAGGTGAAAGGCGAATGTTTACCAGAATACGATTGACCTTGGACTGATGTAGAAATGAACCGACTAGAACGGAACGCTATCCCACTATCTCGCAGATATATAACGTAAAACCATGGCCCTGGTGTAAAGTTCAGATGCATGAGATTACCGGAGCCACAATATGCCATACCACTTCCTTTCAATACCTTCCCTTGCCCCGCTCATTTGGAAAGCCTCATAACATACTTACAACGTTAATGTTGAAGATGTTCGTGGGCTGAGGTAATAATCCCTTTGGCCATTTGGCGGACTTATGCAATAAAAAGTTCAAGGTTGATACCACTGATATTCCTAATGACTTAATGTCAGACACACACCTATTCAATGTCTAGTGGAAATGTCGGCTGGGTGTGCTACACTATTCTGGAGTCATTAGGAACAGGCAGAGGTTAGTATTTTCGGGAAATGGATAAGATCTAAAAATAGCCGCCACTTGGATGTTTAGGCTACCATTTCTTTTATGGAGTTTTTATTGCAGGCTACCACGTGACTATTAGATAAAGCGTGCTACTTCCTTTTGCAACGTATTTATAGCGCTTTATTTCTTTGTAAGCTGGTGGTACAACATTAATATCCGCCCGGCCAGCGACCACCGAGCACGAAAGGGGAAATTAATAGTTCCATGTAAATATGTCTCATTTTGAATTCAGTTCATCTCTGTCTCAGTTACCTCTAAGTTCAAAAACTTAATTTATCATCGAAATTACGGTAGAGGCTGAAAGTACTGTTGCAGTGGCAAGTGACCAACTTAGATTTATGTTTTATATTTATTTTCTAATTTATTAATTATATATTTGTAAGTTTTACTTTATTTAATCATGTATTTTTATTTTAAAAGGGTCGTGTTATTTTGAAAGAAATATAACAGACTACATATCTCGTATTGAGCACATCTCACTCCGAGCCGCATCACTTATTGATTATAGTTATTATATATATATTATTGATTATATATATATATATATATATATATATATATTATATATATACCTATTTCGTGTTTATTTATAATAATATATACGATGGTTAATTTCCTGGAGTAAAGTACTCATTTTAATACCTACATATACAACCACCAAAGTATAATAGAGAAGATCTCCCTTACTTATCCCATCATTTAATAGTCCGCGCCCTGACCGTAACCGCAGTAAACTTTCAACACATCTGCAAGTTAAAATATTCCAAAACCGCAATGAAATCCGCAGAACTATTTTTATTTCAATACACACTCATGTGTTACATTAAACATGTGTATTATGTAGTGTGTTGTACTCGTAGTGTCGTATCTTATAAATCGATGTGGCCGTCGATGAGGTAAAATTAGCCGAGAAGCCTCGCAAGTGATCGCCCGGTAACCCTGTTAGGGCCACTGTAGTGTGCCGCCGCCCAATATTATGTAAGTAAAGGAGATTAACCGCGCTTAGTAACTCGAGTGTCGCAACTATCTGAAACATAAGCGTCGCTGGATACCAGGTCAAGACATTTTAGACAATCGCTTAATAACATCACAGCATAAGTTGTCTAATTTTAATATTCTTAATTCAAATATAAAGATGTTGCGTATCTTTATAATTCAGTATCTTTTTTGCATACGTAATGATATGACTTGATAAAATATCTTTCAACTTCCCAGGTGTGCTTTTGCCCAAACGCGGTGTACTCAGGACAATGAATTTTAATAAAGGAAAAACGTTTCAATTCAATATTGTCATCAAATATTATAGATGAGAAAATTTACTTGATGACTTAAAAGAATACTCGTTCATCTGAGTTGTAGCGCTGGGGGACTAACATAGAGTGCATTTTCATTAAAATAAAAAATGAACAGTAAGTAAACCCTGTGACTGAACATTATATAAAGTCTCATTTTTAAGAAATGCAGACTTTATCCAGCGAAAAAAAGCACATCCATAAACCGGCATTATACAGAAACTAATTTTCTAAAACTCTCCGGTGGCAGCTTAAGTATAATTTATACAATTTCTTGTAAACCCGGCACTACGTCAACTAGACTAGCTCTATCCGCAACAAAGTTGCTTTAGTTGATTAACTTTAAAACATCCAATCGGCTCACCCACCTTTAATATTTAATGGAATTTGTCTCACTCAATTTCGCAGAGACGGGCTGATGTAACACGCACGAGGTTCTCAACATTTTGGGTCGCCGCCAACACTTTAACTTAGTTTCATCGACGTGGAGACGAGGGCGAAGATGTGGTTTGGCCTTCTTACGACAGAGTGCTAACTGCTAGTTTTCATGAGATTTTATGAGCCAAAATACGTACGTTTTTTTTTAAATAATATATAGATTGCGCGTGATAGATACCTAGAGAAATACATTATTATTAGTCAATCGAAATTCTGTCGGATATACCCACGGTGATTCAAAGATTTAAAATGATAATTGCTACACTCTAAGGTACTAGTATTTACTACTTATGGAAGACACAGAATTCATAAATTACTCCCAAGCACGTAGTACATAATATAACGTAGCGCAGTAACATTTCTGAGCCAGAATAAACTACTTATTATTTCGTTTTTCCATTAAAGATTGAATTCTCTTTTCGATTTTTTAAATTCAAACATTTGGCAACCTCTGTCAGGAACAGTGTCGTGTTCAAGGGTCGCGCCACCTGGTGTCGTTCCGAGAAAACTCTTAGCTTTGAGATTAATCAATTATCGACAGTTAAATCGAGTTAACGTGTTGGAAACTCAAATTTTCTTAATATTTAAAAGCTTTTTCGGATGTGTTTACTATAAGAAAATGATAATTTAAAACTTGAATATTATTGTCTTGATTAAAAAATTTGTAAATGTTAAATGTAACAATGATAATTATAATTGTCTTGATACACCATTATTGGCAGTAATTCGTCAGATTCTGTATTAGATTTTCAGGACATGCAACCATGTGAGTTTTTTGGCTTGAATCATATAAGTGGCTATAACCCTTAACGGTAAGCTCGCATGTTGGTCTTATGGCGTTTCACAGACTTTTGATACTTTTGAATTAATTATAATATGGATCTCCCGGGTTTATATTATGAGTCTAGGGGTAATTTCGATGTTTTCTTCCTTCACACAGCACGGATATTCGCTAGCAAAATAGACAGAATCAAAGGTCGCAATGTCTCATCATGTCAAAAACAATACGATTAGCCTACTTAATAAGAAATACGTTCACAACACGCCCCGAGCGATAACTCACGAAGTATTCTCTATTAACAAGCTCTATCCGTCAATAGTCACGCGACGGAGTACATCACACGAACGCTCGACGTGGCCTGGAAATTGCCCTTCAGGCCAGCCCAGGCCATAATCATGGGGTATGGTATTTACGACGGAAGAATAAATTATGAGTATCGCTGTTATGGACTCTACATTTTCTATTGCATAAGACAACATGTGCAAACGGTTCACGTAATGTTAAGTATTACGTCCGCCTATGAAATATTACACATGTATCGTATGTTCCCAGTCTTTCCAAGAAGGAAAAAAAGGAAAAACGGCGGAAAAAAGGAACAGAAAATATGTGGATATATCCCGGAAGCTGTCCCTACCTGTTCGACAAGGATCGCAGGTGTAAATTGGCTCCATGTAAGCGGTGGCACACAATGACAAGGCGAGTCGGCTTGTGTTTATAAGGGTTTAGTTAATTGGCCTCTGTTTTGCTGGCCGAGAGTTCTAATTGTTAATTAAAACAAAATGATATTATTTCTATGTTTTTGTGTAATGAATTAGAATAAAGTTTGTAGTTGATAGTCAACTGGTTAAATAATTAGTGGTGTAATAATTATTCCAATTACCACCCTTTGAGTTTTTTAAAGTGTTATCAAACAGCTTCAGTATTAACGTCTAAAAATAAACGTTACTTATCAAAGAGCGTTAGTCAATCTAATTAGTAACAGGTTGATGTTATCAGTTTGTAACAATTGGCTTGTGAATTGTTGTAGAGTTGTTGAACGCTGAAACTTTTACAGTCTCTATGTTCTTGTTAGCGCCAGTAGAGCCGGGGCATCGATTGTGTAACACAACTCGACGGACAAGTTGGTTTAATTTTCTTTACCTGATAATTAATTGATGTGAAGTGGTAGAGCCTTGCTGCAGGCCTTTAAAGCTACGATATACGATGCTATAGATCGGCCTGACTGGGTTCATAGACGACTAATCCGAAGTACTTAGCAGCTTTGCTAATAATTAGCAGAAGATCCTACAGCTGGTGGTACTATTCATATATGTCCGAATAGCGAGCAATATACACAACGGGGAAAAAGCCGTCACAGTGACCCTCGAAAGTGAGTTTATAGTTTCAATCAGTTGGACATAATTGTGGCAATGGATATACTTTTTAGATGGCAGTGCCGTCAGATGCGTTGGTATAAATAAGTGACTATTGGTATAAATTTAAAACAAAATCCAAACAATATGTAGGAGTTTGAAGAGTAACCAATTTATTAGTATTCTTTGCTCACCCTACATGTTTCAGGATAAAAGGAGTTTATGTGTTAATCCAGGGTCTTAGCTACATACCAAACTCAAGTGAAATTCAGCCGTTTCTGGTATAAGCGCGCAAAAAGGCACACACAAACAGGCATACAGACAGATAGAAATTCTAACAATCATTGGTTAACATAATAGTTTTTGTCATATAGATATATTCCATGTACAGATATCGATCAGTTACAAATTTATTATGTGCATATATGCATATAAATATGAGTATCAGTAATTGTGAACTAATATACATAAAGTTAATAAATAACGTTCCAACTGAATATATTATTAATATAGTTTCGTAAATACTATATTAATTTAGCAAAATCAATGTTCTATATAACTTATTTAATTACAAATACGGTCTAACAAGTTGTAATAAATTAATTTTCAATACTCGATAGCATAAAGGGAAGATTGACATTGACAATTAAGACTGTACGTGGATATCACGTGACTTCACCTGATAAGAGATAACAGATGAGGGAGCCACGTAAATTGCGCAACAATGTTATTATATTACGTACACGGTGTAATCGATGGGGTTGCGTGAGGGGTAGCATCGACTCGCAATATAATATTTTACTGGGAATCTTATTTAAAAACATTGTATTAGTATCGAGATGTATAGTTTTTTTTTGTATAGGTCTTTGCTAACGTAAAATTTTATGAATAATATTATTCCAATCATCAACAACGTCTGCCAGTTAGGAACAGAAATTAAAAATAAAGCTAAAACGAGTTGTATAATATTACTAAAATTCGCGGAATAACGCAGACTCACGCCGCTAGAATGTAGTAGAGTTACATATAAACGTGCTTTTGTTCTTTTCGTGTGGAGCGTGAAATAATATTTTCCCCGAGGGAACCTTGCCTTTCTGTCATGAAAACTATTACAACTATTACTTTTCTACATTAACTTGATACAAGAAGACATAAGTCAAACGAGCGCAATGTCATTGTTTCTGAGCAGTAGTTACAAAAGCTCATGTCGCAATTAATTTGTAACATACGAATTGTAAGAGGTTACATCCAAAATCTTCGTACACTGAAATAAATTTTAGCTATTAGCGATGCACTCTGATACCTTATAGATATGGCTTTGACGACTTACTCATGGCGAGAAACCCATAAGAGATATCGTAACCAAATGACACGCTGATGACGGGCAGCGGACGTCATCCAGAGCGTGATACTACGCCCAGTGTTCGCCAATGCCATGTGCGTTGCGTAAACCATGAATATTCGACGATTTCTCCAAAACCTATTAAGTTTCGGGGGGTGGATCTCATATGTCTGAAGAATTACACGGGGCATATTGTACAACACATTTAAATTATGAGCAAATAAAAAAACCATGAATACTAAAACAGCAAACGAACGATCTATAACACGAATTTGCATAGCTGTAGCCTCAATTCAATATCAAGTTGCATAGCCGATGAAAAACATGAAAAACCTTTACAATTCGTTTGTCGTTTTCCCGCTCGCGGTTGATTTTCAAAATATTTTTCTGTATACGAACCCATTCCTTAATAATAGTTCTATCAATAGCCGAACACGGGTACGTGGTCAGGTATGAACGACGATAGAGCCTGATAGAGCTCGGTAGAGTCTGCGATAGAGCCCGCACCCACTACATATTTTTTCTCTCGATATACTCGCCCGTATTTCTCTTTTTCCGTGCAAACGTTCAGCGTTATTTCGTTTGTAGAGCTCGGCGAGCTACGAATTTTACTGTTCCGTGGCACGTGCATGTTATGTTTCTAGATTCGTTTCAAAGATAGAATCTAATAAAAAATGGACCTTTTGAGTGAGTTGGTGGGATAGTCTCTGAGCTCTGACCCCAGTTATTCAGTAAATAACGGCAATTTAAACATATAAATAATTTTAATAACAATAGCTACGAAGTGTTTTATTTTAAACTGAACATATCCCGTGGCTAAAATAATATAAAAGAAAATTCAAATCAAAATAGTATACAGATTATATTGATCAAACTCTACCTCTGCTATAAAGGATATTAGAGGCACTGGAGTCAACACCCTGTATAAATACATATTGAGCAGGCGCTCACCTGCACCGAACTCTTTATTGCATCTCCGATGCATAACAGTAATTACAGACTTTCATATTCGTGACTCCAAGCTCAAAGCTATACCTTTGCTGAAATCAATTTCCGAGCTTTTTAATACTCAATCCATCTCCGTTTAAAACCCAGCGCTGTCATTCAGTATTTGGTATTCACTGGTCATTTATAAGATAGTATGTTGGTGCAATAGTTGGTGCGCTATCTTGAAAATGGATTTCGATCTGTCAAACAAGTGGAAAGATAACTAACTTTGACAATAACACTAAAAATATACTTTGACCCTCAGAAACTTAATTATTGTTATTACGAAATATGATCTCGGAAGAGATAAATTTACAATAATATGCTTTCCAGTATTGCTGCAAACGTTTTGTTGTGATAGAATATTACGTTCTTTAGTTCGTTCATACTAAGAAATGCCGAGGCGCGTAGCACCAATGCCACCCAATAACTGCACCTTATAACCAACAAATTTCACAAAACATCGCAACCCGGTACAATTTCAACGGCCTTTAACAATACTTCCAACAGTCCAACTTGGAACTCGGAGCTAAATTCACTCCCCCCCCCCCCTTCCCACTTCCCTACCTCCCCATCCCGCTGTAACACAGATAATGTATTTAGGCGTGTGGCGGCTCGACGGCGGCCAACTTGCGAGACTCTTGAATAAACTATTATGGAGAATTGATTTTAGTCGCTTGCGACCTTTTAGTTACGTTACTGTTTCATTACTCGCTCACTGTATGGTGTGTGAATGATACTGTATATTAGACTACTGTATACTGGGGGTAAAGTATATTTGTCTTTGGATTGAGAGTTATTTAATCCGGATCCCAAATTATGACCTACTCTGTCTCTATTTTAATGTAGTAGTCGAGTTACCTAAACCTGACAAATATATTTATGTTACATTTTCCGTCATACCATCGTAGGCTTATATAACTCGAATGTACAATAGGCTCAAAGCAAAGGAAAATAAAATTGATATCCTTCTGTTATACAAAATACATATTGAGCAGTGTCTCAATTTCGTAAAGTCAAATATACCCACTACATAACTTTGTGAAGCACAAAGTTCAGCTGTGTGTCAAAGGAAAACGATATTTTACCAATTTCTGGAACCTACCAGCCATAACAACTACCGTAAAAGACAGAAACAAAAACGAAATCAATTTCAGCCGTACACCCGTACGCGAGTTTTTCGACATCAAACGTAGCGATGTGTATTGGCGAAGGTATGGAGTTGTGTTGCCGTCTGTACGACACGAAACGTTCGTACCGCTATTGTATTTTGTACGATAGTAAATGACAGTTGCTCCTCTCAGTTTGTGCTCATATCTTAGCAGTTGTTTCGAAGTAGCACGTAGTCCTGTCGCGATGGC
The DNA here is from genome assembly GCA_949752805.1 of Deilephila elpenor. NCBI lineage: Eukaryota > Metazoa > Arthropoda > Insecta > Lepidoptera > Sphingidae > Deilephila > Deilephila elpenor. The sequence continues at coordinate 174,741 of OX457104.1, read as the reverse complement.
TCTTGTTTTAAAAATATCTGATTTAAAGACCTTATATTTTGTTTATTTTGTATATGCGACTGCCATATTATTATAATGTACAACTATTTTTATAAAACAGTGTTGAAATCAGAGAGCCTATAATAAAATAAAAATGCTCAAAAATCCGCCGAACGGTGCTAGAATAAAAATTATATCCAGCAAAAACTATAAAGAGTTAATAAATAAAAACAAATATAAAAATAGCACGTTATTTTCATAAACCATTTATTGTATTATAAAGACCGCGAAAACAAATAGAGCGTCAATAGAATAAATAGTATTGTATAAATAATAGTAGAATGGAACGCTTATCGATAGCGGCTCATACATAATGCAGCGTGCACGGCGCGGCGAGGCAGCGCCAAGTGTCTAGAATAAGAACAGCGTAAGCGACAAACGTCAACTATTAGTGAGTAGAGATGTTTAGCTATTGCTTTTTTATTATGTTTGTGGATTGAATATTGCAAAAGCTGTATTTGAATCTTTTAGTGTCGTAAAAATTATATATGTATATTTTTATATGTTCATCTAACACTGTTCATATCTGCACTAATTAAGAATGGATTTGACACCAAAATTAATTTGTCTAAGCTGATTTCATTTCATGAATACGTGATATTCTTATAAAATTAATTTTGTCACTTACATATGTGACCATTTCTGATATAATTTTACCTTTAGCGTAAACATTTGGCTAAGTTTAAAAATATGGGACGTATATGGGTCATAAAAAAAATCATACTCACAAAATCACCATCACGTAACTCACCAGCTCTAGGCGACATAACGTTAGTACTTGCATGTACATACATATGTACGTATCTACATATGTGTGTAGGAGACCACTCAATGCTTCTCTTCAGTAGCCACTATAAAAACCATTTCCTTTCTCTCCCCTGCGTTAAATTGCAAACGGCGTTGTACTTTTTGTGAGGACTTCTTTTAGTTTATTGTGACCCGTTTTCTTTAGGTTTTCAATTACAGCCGTCAGATAGTCTTTCTTTATTTCTTTGCCTTTGTCTAACATTGTGCTCGCGACTCCGACTTGCCGGACGATTCAGAAAATGCTTCTTATGAAACCCTATCTCGCCTCGGCTTAGTTTTATTTAGGTTGAATTAATACCTTTGTCTAGGCTGTATTTGTTTTAATATCTGCGAGACGTTTTGTTATTATCCACCTCGATTTAGTGGTGCGTAGTCAGCCAGAATGTTTCGTAATGACGACGAAGATTACTGTAACTGAACTGCCTTTCACTCCATAGAGTATTATTGTAAGTAGAAGTTGCAGTGCAATCTGGGATTATGCTTGAAGTTGTTTGAATGAAAATGTTTAAAGAGAATTATAAATATCTGCGAACAGCTTTCTTAAAACAAATTGTGCAGAGTACTAGGAAAAAGAAAAAGAAAGTACGCCAAGCTAAATATAAAAAAACAAAACTTATTTCGAATTATAAAATTAGACGAAGCATAAGTAAATTCAAATATATTGTTTAAATGTAGAGACCTATATTTATACAATACATAAATTAAGTGTCAATATATGACTAAGAAAGAACTGAAAAAGTTTACAGAACTATTCTTTTATTTTTAAACAAAAGATACATGCCATACACTGATATTTGCATTTTTAAATTCTATAGAATCCTCATATTGGTCGCGATGAATCCTCATAATGGAAACAATACAAATCTGTATTCACCTAACAGAAAAACCAATTATTGTAGGAAGGTATGCGGCGCGGGGAGGGGTATATCCAATCGTTACTCACAATAAACGAGTTATTTGCGATTTAAATGAAAGGCGAGAGGACGATAACAGTATAATATCAATCGTGGATCGTGCAGACGCGACGCGAGGGACGACAAGAGAGTCGAAACGACGCGATCAGACCCAGCTGATGCTTGTGCATACATTACTATCCGTTAAACCGTGAAATTGCTTTTTAATCATTTGGTGTTCCCTCGCGGGTAATTTACGCGATAAAAACATCTGCAGATGCTGCTTAAATATTTTAGAAAACGTGTGCTACATTTGCTACTAAGACGCATAGAGCGAAGCTTTACACACCAATAAAGCAATATATTACTGCGACCACGTGTGTGCGAAGAGTGACAACTAGAGCTGTTTCGCCTGTAGATAATGTCGTGGACTGGGTTTACGATATACACATACATTGTTGGCAAATTGTTTTGCTAGTTTAAAAGATCGGGTAACGGTTTAAAAGAAGATTTAAGATCATATTCTTTTACTTTCGAAATAAGTTTCCCATCATTGTAACAATCTTGGCATGCGCTTAATTGGTATGATGTATGAATGATTACAATTATGTTTGAATGTTCGACTGGGAATTTAGTCAGTGAAACTTTTAGAATTGTCGGCGTGGCATTTGCTAACATATGCGTGGGATAGAGAGATGTTTAAAGAAAGCAGTGAACTGAAGTGAGAGGAAATAAGCGATATGGTAAAGCAATTTGGTGAAGTCTACTCGGACCGCTAGTGCATTTATACGATTATAACAAGAAATGTGTAAATATTTAATAAGTCAATTGCAAAATTACAATGAATGTACAAAGTCTAATATAAATCAAAACCACTTAGACTATAATACATAACTGTATAATGTATAATACATACTTTCAGTATTGATCCATAAAAAGTAGGTCTGCGAAACTAAAGAACGGGTAGAGGGTAGCCCCACCGCCCTCACAAAGAAGGGTCCGGCAAGGGTTGTTTAATCATTGTCCTGATTAGTGCCGCCTTGATGACGGTCCGACGTGGGGGTGTAGAGGGGAGTAAGAGGGGGTGACACGTATGCAAACCATTGTTGTTACTCGATACGCAAGTTTTATGGACGCGTGAGAAGGATTATATTAAATTGAAAGGCAATAGTGGGACAGCTCAATTAATTTTTGTTTTATGAATAAGGAGATAAAATTTATAGTTGGTATTTGAAGTTATTATATAATGCAAGGATATCTGAGGCATTACAATTTTCGCTTTTGCTTTAAATGCATACAGTAGAATTAAATAAGGTTTTCAGAATTTAGTTGAAATAATTTCTGCTTATCCGTTATCTTAAAATTGTAAAAAGAGAAACAAGTGTACAATGAGTGACTATTGTACACTTGGACGGGGCTTGGGCTTGTCCGGGCGAATCCGAACCAAATTCCATTAGTAACCACCTACAGCTGATTGAGTCAATCAAAAATATAGTTACTTCACGCCGGTTTTCCTCGATTTCAATAACGAAATACTATAAATTATAGGCACAAACTAAATACGATTTGTGAAGTAGTGCGGTGTGCGATTATGATACAGCGACCACATCCAGCAGAACAACCACAACTTGTTCATTAATTAAAACCCCGCGGCATTAATTATAAAATCAACTAACATCAATATAATTGCATTACACCAGATTACAATTGTCACGGTTGCTTTTCAATAGTTTTGACAAAATATTATTGTCATAAATACATACATACATACATACATAAATACATACATAAACTAACGCCTTTATCCCAGAAGAGATAGGCAGAGGCGCCACCAGGACACCCACATTTCGCCTTGTATGTTCCGTCCCATGATGTGATAGAGGGCGAACCTATCGCCATATCGAGCACAAATTCCTGACTCCGGTTTGAGAATGAATAGAAAAACCTAGTATCACTTTGCCCGACCCGGGATTCGAACCCGAGACCTCAGCTTTGTAGTCGTACCGTAGTACAACCACGCCACCGAGGCAGTCGGCAAATATTATTGACCATACTCAATTATACATGTAACTAATGGCCCGGTCCAGCTTCACCCAGATGCAGATATGTACTTCTCGACGGAGAAACCATTTTGCAACATTTTTTATTATTGCTCCGCTCCTCTTGGTCAAAGCGTAATGTTGTAATGCCTATAGTTCTCCTCGACAAATGTATTTTCAGTTTTAACCAATGGTTTCTAAGATTAGCGTGTTCAAACAAACAAATCCTTTAGTTTTATATATTAGTACTTATAGAGAAATACACCCAACAGTCGCACACACATCCTAGCCCCACAGTAAGATATCAAGTCTTTCGTTATGGCTATCAGAAACTACGAGAGTCATTTAGGTCGCAAACCCAGACACAAAACAAATACTTCTGGAAACACGCGGGTCTTTAACCATCGACTCTCAACCAACCGCACCTCGGAGGCTGTCAGAAGCTCTTGTTTGTTATCTTTCTCATTAATTACGTTGCGGGTTAGAGACACCAGTATCCCTAAGGGACTCGACGAGCTTCAGTGTCAATTCTTTGCGTATAATTTTAGTTCCCGCCTGACTTTATAAAAAATATAAGCCAGTACACAAAAAAGGTAAAAACTCCGTAATCGCATTCAATTTACTCTCAAATTGACGTTTACATTTCATAAACGTCGAAAAATGAGGGGCTGTTTCTTAATGTATTTTTAAAAGGTTGTATGTGTCGGAAGAGTGGGATAATGTCTAAATAAGGGATGTTATGAGGCCAGGGCTGTGAGGGTGTGCGGAAGGGGCGTGGCGGGAAGGGAGGGGTCGCTGTGAGCCATCTGAGCGCCGATTGATTTCCTTATTGCTTAGTTATTGGGTTATGTCAGTTGGTTTATTTCATTATGAGCGGAAAGCCTCCCGTCGCGCGCTAAGTGAATATATTTCGCTGAATAAAAGTGTCATTGATATGTTGTGTTATAGCTTTGTGTTCCTGTTTATTGTTGACGATGTGACGGCTGGCAGACGAGATCTGGCTCACCTGATTTTCAATAGCCAAAAAGTTCCAGAAATTGGTTGCGTTTGAGGACTTATTGGAGTGATAAGTGATAATCATCTATCACCGGTGCATGCTCTATGTGTATTACATAATTATGTAATATATTGTATCTCAGTTGTATCATATTGTTTCAGTAAAAAACAGTGAATTAACAGAAAACACACTTAAATAAACCCTAGCATAATAATATGAAGAGCGGTATATTATATATTTAAAAATGTAAATGTTTTATAATATAACGTTTCTAACGCGAGTTGTAATTAATGCTGTAAACATCTGTAAAGATATTAAACACTGTAGTTTAATGTGTGTTGTGAGTTTTTGGATCTATGTTTTGTGTTTTGTCATTTTCTTTCATATAAATAAATGAAATAAATCAATAGCACATCATCACAAATTTCAAAGAATATTAGACTAATAATTTGAATATGGAAACGATTCCTTTAACTACATAACAGACATTTCTACGAATACTGCCCGGTTGACCGTTGTATAACAACCATTTAGGTACCAAACAATACTCGATTGATTAAATATTAATTAAGCAATATGTTTGTGACGTTTGATTCTACCCTCCGGTTGGTTAATTATACGTGGGCTCGGCCGAATGCATTATTAATGGAAACCTTCGTCTAACATATCGCTATCGAGTCCATGGAGTGGGGTTGACACGTTACATTATGCTAATAAATGTTTACGATTGGGTACACTTCGATTAGTGGAAATATATGAAATTTTTAATATGAGTGTGACTGCAACATCTATGTAGATTCATATGAAAATCTAATGGCAGTATAAATGGACTGTAAGCCGTGATTTCCTGGGGTTCATTCCCTGGTCAGGCACTCTATTTTTTGTAAGTATTTGATTTGTAAAGCCTCATGTGAGTTCATTTAAACTTGAATTTGTGCCAGCATGTTGACACCTCACCTCCTATTTCATCTTGAGCCCTTAAATGGCAATAGTGACACCGTATGTACGTACAACAGAACTGATAAACACATTTCAGCAGACACCAAGTCATCACAATCTAATCCCGATAGATGTCGCTGCAACGAAATTGTTCTCGATACATCAACGTCTCGCGTGTAATGGAATTTGGAGATGCAACAAAGCAATCTGCGGATTCTCCGAGCTGATCCCTCGTGACTACAGACTACACACTACATACTAGACTACAGCTTACCCAATCACTTGCTCTAGAGTTATTGTAAATCGAATGTCTCTACAGAACTCCCGCTCCATTCTTCGCAATAGTTTCATTATGTTTTATACTGGCGACTCTGAGATACCGATTTTACGACTAAACGTAAAGGGTTTTCAATCTTAGAATTGTATTGGAATTTATATCGTGGACATTGGTGTAGCAGCTTACATAGTCTCAAAATAATGCTATCTTAGATACTGGCTTGGAGAAATTTTACTTGAGATACAAGGATTTTCAATTTATTATAAGGACGCAATTTGTCTGGAATTGAATTTTAAATTTAATAATCTGTGACGCCGTTAGTTGCTCGAAACCCTAAAAAAGAAAAGTTCGAGGGAGGCCTATGGATTTCTTGTCAATGTTTAAGAAATTAAATAAAGTTTTTTTTTCTATTCTAATCTATTTTATTGCAGATGATGATGAGGTTGATGATAATTAATTAAACACGCTAGATCGACATCATTTGTTTCATATCTGTGGGGTAGGATTGTAAAGATCCTCTTTATCTCTGCGAGTGATGACACAACACTCTAATTGTTATATACTCAATACTATTTATGCTAGTTTGTTTGTTTTATTTCGAGCAAAAATAGCTAAAACTTTTAGCTGGCATCCACGAAAAATTATCACAAACAACCTCAAAATTGTTTTATATTTGAAACTTGAGTAACGCTGAACTGACATCACAAGTTAGTGTTGTCGTCGTATTCACGTCGTGTTGTCGCTCACTCCTCACGAATTCGCGGCATAAAAACCACATCAAATATGTCGTAAAACAACACTCGCAACTTCTCCGTGCCGACATTAATGCGCTATTTTCAACTTTCCTACTTATTTTTATAGTCCTTGCCACTAATTCCCGAAGGAATTGCTCATCCAAAATTCAAGAGTTGTATCAGGGGAACATCTGAGATTCTGCCAAAACACTGTTTTTCGTATAAAAATATTTTTTTCTTTTTACTTTAGTAAATGCATCTAATGAGTTCAGCTGTGAACGGACTTGAAATAAAAATGAAGTAAATATTTTTTTATAATAATACACGTGCGTTTATTTATTGACTGTACCTACATCTTAAATAGACTGAATAAAAAATGTTACAAAAAGAATCACAAATTATAATAATTTCAAGTGTTTGATTAATACCGGGAAAAGATTCAACATACAACTAAAAGTCCCCGTAGCCCGGCATAGCAGAAACGAGCTGTGAAACGAAACTGCGGGTGTTACCTGAGCAAATACTACAGTTCTATTGGCTACTAGATTAGTAGCTTACTCAGACGCATCTAATGTCTAATTAGAATGACTAGTATTTAGGAGTATTAACTTACTAAACTACTTAGTAAGACATTATGGTCTTTGAATGTAGCAGTTAGTAAAATATCTTAACTTTACGTATGTCTGTATAGTATATTAGTTAATTCCCAAAAAATGAATCGTATTTCGTCATCACTATCTCCAACAGTTCTTAATCTGCGAAGTATCGCAGCGAACTTGCAAGGCATTAAAGTTGAGAGTTTAATGTCCGGGTCAGCAGTCGGTCAGTCGGTTAGCCCGCGGTCCCGGGTTCGCGACAACTTTCACACAGTTTTCAGCGTCTTCAAACATAAAATTATAATTGGTTTTAGCGACCGCGAACTTCGCTTCGGCGCAAGTTTGGATACTTTACCGCTGTTTAAAAGAATTATAGATCGCGCATGACTAGCGGTATCTTTTTATAACTAGCGGTACATTTGGCTTAAAGTTTTTTTGATGTAAAAGTTTTTATATATTAAAACATTTAAGGAGCGCGTTAACTGATACCGTAGTATTTTCAATATAGTATGAAAATTCTTATTTAGTAACTAAACGCTGGCTAGTCTAAATTGGGTTTCTGCGTTAGAAACTTTTACCGCCACGTAAAACTTTATTGGACCTTGTTTTTTATCTCGATAAACCTTCATAAATCATCCCCAAAGTCTGAAAGAAGCCGCAACTTGTCCGGTATAGATGACACCTATAAACCTGAAAAACTAGACTTTGCAGATGCGAACGGTTCGAATCCGAAGCGATTGCGTCAACAAAAAACTCGTAAATATTTCAAGGAAATAAGGTCACGACGAAACGACGTAAGAAGTAAGCACCATTTCCATTTCTGGCGCGACACGGAGGCGGTGCGTTGACCCGCCTTATGGACGATCGATGTAGCTGGCCGCACGCCAAAGTGTCGAGGCTCGTTGGCTCCCAGCCACGTCGGCGGTGCCTCCAGCTATTGTTCGGTGTTTAGACGATCACTGATCGCGATGTGAATGGGGAACATAATTTACTTATGCTTTGCGAAGGTTAGGTCGCCCAAATGGCTGCAGTCAGCGTGAGCTTCCGCCCCACCTCTACTGCCGCTCGGGGAGCAACTTGAATTTAACATTGAACTCACTGTAGCTATTATTATCCTTGCAATGGGGAAACCCGCGGAAACTTGAAGTAAACAAAACTGTTATAATTATGGGAAGAAGTATTATACCAAGTGATAATACATTTTTACGCCTCGTAGCCGGCTGTATACTGGTAAAATTGTAAGACTGGTGGTTCAACCCCAGCAAAAGTCAGATGCATACATAACTATTTGTTTCAAATCCAAGTATTTAAAGACAGATAAGTCTGTGATAGTTTTTGATACGACTCGTGTAGGTCGGGACCATGTATGTTCAGTGTACTTTTTTCTTTACAGAAGTAAACTTGATTATACCGTACAAAGCCACAGAACGCTATTTAGCTTCAAACACGTACCAATGTTAGTTTGTACAATGATGCATCGACAACCCTCAGTGTTGCAAGTTGGAATGTGATTTTGGAAAGCAATCAATCACTACTTGGCGTCAGTAAATTAATACTCCATCGAACAACGCCAATACATCAATGCTAATCTGGTTGGCTGCTATTAATTCGATTATAATCAAACACGCATAATTGATCAACGGATGGAATTAATCCACACATCGCTACAATTACTGGCCGGCACTTAATCGTCTGCGCGATAATACCCTGTAGCAACAACAATATCGCCCACTTACATTAACATAACAATGCCTTGTTATTTATCTGTCCCGTTAGTCACTACTTGTTACTGACAGATCGATTCAGTAGTGCATTACAAACTTAAAGCCTAGAACATTGCCGAAGTCACTTGGTATATCTATCTGCTTGAACATAAATTTATCTGACATAATGACCGACGCGAGTGTGTTTGGTCGGATTCAGAATTTGTATATCCAATATCGAGCACACAGACATAAGTCGAACAGATAATATTCGTAAATAAAACTATATACAGCTACCGCACACCTACATTTGTAAATCAGCAGACATTAACTACCTTGACGCCGAACGCAAAAAAATATATTTCACACATCTTATTTGGATAAGTACATTCGGCAAAGCATCAAAACCCTTGACAGATATTATCCCGAATCCAACAGAAATCACTCAATAAATATGTAATATCGAATTTCGTTCAATCTCAGGGCTGCCGGAGATGTCATCTAACAATACAGCGCCTCTCAGTACTTACCTCGGCCAGTGTAAATAACTTAGGCTTTTACGCCAATCCTATTCTAACACGGGTCGGACCTTTTCAAACCCGAGACTGTGCCCCGCAAATGGACATCCGATAGTCATTCGGAATTGGATTTAATAGTTAAATAACCTTACAATGGGAACTGTAATATTTAAAGTGCTCTGAAAAAGGTTCTGTCAAATCTATTCTGTTTGGTGTTATTGCTGGAGGCAGGTCGATCTAACCGGTTTATTGAAGTTTGGTGGACTGGTTATATCGAAGTAGTAATCGCTTTATCTGTGATGGAAAACATCATAAGGAAATCTACATACCACAAAGATCACTATTAGAATCTACGGTGGGTAAAGTACGCCTGTCGGCACTAGACCAACGTACTTAGCTAAGGCCAAGGTCTTCTCAATCGTAGAGAATGTCTGAAATATTCCCCGCAGGTTCAGGCTTCTTGTAGCGATATAACTAACGTATACGTTTAAAACAAATATAAGTTATCCTCCACTATAAATACATAATATGTACAAATATCATAAAACCATGATAATAAACTAATCTCACGTAGAAGTTCTATATTTATGTAACTCCATCACGCAGTCATACCAAAACAACAAAATGAATTCCGCAGTCTCACAAAGCATTGTTATAGTCAAAACGTAAATAATTACAGAAGTTAGCTTCACACGTGGGATGGCGTCGACAGTGGCGCCACCATGCAGCCTTAATTACAGGCAAGATAGCTTTGAGTGCGGTAACAGCGCGTATATATTTACATAATTTTAGCAGTGGCGTAGGAGAGGACGACGACGATGAATTGAGAGGTTACAATTTTGATTCTATACTAAGATATTTTTCATTACGGGTCTACGTTATGAGACATCCAAAAATGTTGCGTATTAAATAAAATATTAATGGCTTTTGATACTTCCGTGAGGTGTAATTTACTTTGTGAAATACAAAGTCTTTTATCGTGACTATAAAACAAGGAGACTTTTTGACCTAGTCACGTGATCCTCGTAATTCAGTACAATACACGGCTCTATTGCGGACGTGGCGCTGCCGTGTCGCTATTTACATAATTCCTCTCGACACAGGCCTGCTGTAATTCGGACGTGAAGCCAACCCTCTTGTACTTATACTATGTTGGAAACCCAAAGTGGAGGGTAGATATTCATATGTTAAGGAAAGAGTATATTATTGATAAAGAACTGAAGAGAGTTGCCTAATTTAGGCCTATGTGTTTAAATATTTTGAGCTAAAACGAAATTATAAAATATCTGATATTAATACGCATCAAGAAATTCCGTACATTTTAGATTGCAAAAAAGGGTACCATCTTGCGGTCAATGAATCGGTTCAACTTTTAGTCCGCATATCTCTAGAACGCAATTATTAATTATTATCAAAATATATTATATTTCAAACTCTGTGTTTCGAACCGAAATTATATTACAAAGAATGACACTCACTGCATTTGAATCACGTGTTATCATTATTAAGGCTCAACAATCTAAGAAAATGGTGATTCCGCTTATTGGAACAGACTGTTATTATGTTACAATATCTTTTAAATTCAAATAAACAAAGCCTAACTTGAAGTTTGCATGAGAATTTATTTATTTATTTATTTATTTTAATATAGGTACATCAACAGCAAACACATCTTTAACAGTACAGTTACATTAAATAAAGGATACAAAATCACTGATATGCATGCCAATTACAGACGTACACAACATTCATAAAATTCAACAAATCAACACTATACGTAATCGTTACAAAATAATACAAAAAATTAGGAACAAACAAATAATAAAATTCAAAAACACAATCAGGACAGTTACTTATTTTTTAAATGCTACAAAATAAAATAAAACAAAATTTAACAAAAAATTAAAGAAAAATGTTAGTAATGTGATAATAAAATTTAGTTATCCAACACCGTTACATCTGTCCGGTATATTGCTTTTTTGAAAGAGTACAGCGTATCAGCATGTACATCCACACTAGGTACAGACTTATATAACTTATTAAGTTCTTTACACATTCTTATTATAGGTGAGTTCAGTCCTAGGTTTGTTTTACAGAGTGGGATATGAAGTATACTATGGACGGGGTATCTAGGTGGTTTGGAAGGTACGGAATAACACATGCGCTCGACTAAAGAACTGCATTTAATGATACCATTCAAAATTTTAAAGATAAAAATTAAATCAGTCAAACGCCGACGTTCACGCAACGACTGCATCCCAAAGAACTGCAAACGCTCAATATAGGGGCGTCGGTGGCTTATGTCGTGGGATATAAATGCTAGGTATCTGGTAAATGATCTTTGAAGGGTTTCGATCCTCTGTGAGTCTACTGCGTATAAAGGATTCCACACCACACTGGAGAATTCCAAGTGACTACGCACCAAAGCATTATAAAGAATAATTCTTGTTTTGTGTAGTTTGAAACCGCGTGTCTGTCGTCTTAAGAAACCAATCATTTGTGCAGATTTTTTAACAATATGGCTAATGTGGGATTTGAAATTTAGTGCACTATCCATAATTACTCCGAGATCACGTGTCTCACTTACTTGGTTCAGATTTGTGGTAAATATGAAGTATACAGAGAGTTTTTTTTTCTTGAAAATTTTATATGATGACATTTTTGTACATTTAGAGTCATGCGATTGTCCAGACACCAGTTTTCCAGTGCATGTAAATCGCTTTGCACCAAATCACAATCCAACTGATTATTTATTGTTTTATATATTTTTAAATCATCAGCAAAGAGTAAATAGTCACAGTGTTTTATCTGGGATGTGACGTCATTGATAAACGCTATAAATAAAACAGGCCCAAGATGGGAGCCCTGTGGTACTCCTGAACTTGCAAAATATAATTGAGACGTGTAATCATTGACTGCTACAAATTGTGGACGATTGGACAGATAAGACGAAAACCACCCAAACAGGGACCCATGTACACCATATCGCTGCAGTTTTGACAATAGAATTGGGTGACTGACTTTGTCAAAGGCGCTGCTGAAATCGGTATATATCGCATCAACTTCTTGTCTCTTACCAAGTGCATGTGATAAATCTACTACATACTTGACTAAATTAGTTTGTACCGATCGACCAGCCCGAAATCCATGTTGACTGTCTGATAACTTTGCATCAAAGTATTCAGCAATAATAGGGCAAATTAACGATTCAAACAGTTTGGAAAAACATGAAAGCATTGAGATTGGTCTATAGTTTATTATATTAGTGGCGTCACCTTTTTTGTAAATTGGTACGATACGTGCTTTTTTCCAAGCGTCGGAATTTCAAATGTATATGAACTCCACTAAACACTAGACCACCGCAGTGAATTAAGACCTCACACCTTACCCCTCGGAATTGTAGAAGAGGCCCGTGCCTTGCCATTGCAAGCACGAGACATACTGTAAATAATAATCGAATTGAATACACGTAATAATCGAATAAACCTGTAGATACCAGCAACTGGAATATAAAAAAGTGTTCATCCTACCAAAAACCATTCAACGAAAACCCCTCATGTATCTAAAACATTGTACACGATATTTCTCGTTCAATTTTCCATCGAATTGGCAAACATCGGAGGGAAAATTATCGTGGAAGTAGTATAATATGAAATTGTGGCAATTTGCGCGATATCCTGGCAGATATCGTGTTTGGGCGCTCGGTAATCTTATCTGGATCGCGCGTCTACTCATTTCGCCGGGGCGGGCTGGCGAGGGAAGCACTATGATACATATTGGACAAATAACTATTATAACTTTAGACGCGTATCCGACCTATATTAAATACTATTGTCACATATTAGCTTCTAAAACACGGTTTATTGTAGCATAGAGCTAAGGTTTTTGTATACAATATTGTAAGAATCTATTAATAATAAAGATTTTTTTTATTTCATGAACTAATAGCGTCAATAATTTTTAAAATAGCTACATAAACATCGACAAATATAGGCGAATACTCAGAATACATCCGAATAAATATCACCATCAAAAATTCTAAAAATTAACAAATAATGTTTCGGTAATATAAAAAAATCCGTGCATGTTTTTTCAAACTTTACAACTGATTTCAAATTTTCCTAAAGGGACTATACGTGTAAGGCTCTACTTTAGCTGAAATGCGTGTAAAGCGGTTGAGTTTGACGCGCGATGATGGATGGCTCCAGACCAAACTCCGAGCTCTGCCGGAGTGTCTGACAACGCATAAAATTGTTGCCATTACTCAACATCCACCAGTATCACGAAATATTATTCGAAAATATAATATTTTATAATTTATCTGGGTAATAACAGTTTTGGCACCGCTTCAATCAAGATAACATTACCAAATGGAACTCGGCATCACGAATTACTAGTAAAATTGTATTTTTATCAAGATATGTAATCTGTAGATAGTAATAACGACTGTCTCGCGTACGAAATATTAATTCATCTCGTAATATATCGAGATATAATGAAGTCATTTCACTGTTCTAAGACGTAGAGTCTCAAAATGAGATTCTAAGTTCAATTTACATAGGTGGATTGGAACTGCTTATTAGATGGTTTTTCTATCTATATTTTAACTCACACAAACCTGCTAATATAAAGAGAAATACACTATATTTGAACCAACCTCTTAGTAAATTACGTTCCATACATATTTACTAAGTAATAACAAACTTACAAAAACCTAATTACACCCGAATTAAGTCACCGCTTTACATTTAAAAGCACTTAAGCCGCCGAACAACACGCACATCGTAATATTCAGATTAAATATTTAAATACATCCTTCAACTAAAGAGGTCTTATCAGGCTGGTCAGCCGCCGGGAACTTCGACAACTTTCCTTGTTTCAACTCTTAGCAAAGTACGAAGAAAATATTATGTTAATGATCGTCCGAACAACCAGAGTTAGTAACCCATCACAACTCTGTTGAACTAGAGACTGTCCCGCCCTCACACCCGCCACTGCAACTCCTGTAAGCCAGGATCAACAGTGGCACGCATTTTAATGACACTGAACAGTGAAGCTCAGCGCGTCTCTGGGAATGTCTAACTTGTCTTTAACCCGCAACGAAATCAATCAAAAAAGTTAAATTAATAGGAGGAGTTGGAAATAAATTATTGTCCACTTCCCTCCCTAATAAAGCGGGTGACAAAAACAATGAACTAAAGAGGTAAATAACCTCGCATAAAGACGTTTACAGCCAGAGAAGCCAGCTGTAAAGCACCACGGATTAGTCATTTTAACATTTAAATGGGACCTATAATGTAAGCTGTTATACTTGATTCCAATAATAGGTATGGCAAAATCGCCGGAAAGCACGGAAATTCTTTCTAGTCTCCACAAGGTCCGTGTAGTACACAACTCCAGATGTTATTTGCATACTATCTAGCATGGTTTTACGCTCATTCTGCCAAAGACTATACTCCCACAGTATATGATGCGCGGACTGCTCATATTCGCAATAAGGTGTTGAACATGAGCACGCAGGCGAATCAACGAGCTTAAATGAGTACAGTTTAGACTTAAAGTTACCATGGCCCGTAAGAAACTGTGATACGTAATAATCGATATCTAGCCAAGTCTTAGTCAAACGATCACGCACGCATGGAAAATATTGGTATAGATGCCGACCCTTCAAAGATACATCCCATCTATTTTGCCATTCATCTATTAGTTCGTTATATACAACTGAGAGCGGCTTAAATAATCTGTCTACTTTTAAAAGTTCACGTGAATTTAAGAATCTTTTGTCCATATTCTCTCTAGTTGAGTAATACATCGCGGCGCGACGTTGTACCTCCAGGTCGACTGGAAGTACACCCGCCAGGACTGGCAAAGCTTCGGTACTAACAGTTCTATACGCCTTACACAAGAATATCAACGCCAAACGTTGGCTCTGGAGCAATTTCCGTCGCACAGCACCGATAGTGGCCCTATCAGCCCATACGGGGGATCCGTAAGTAATACATCCTAAGTAAGTCGCTCCATAGATGGTTTTTAAAGTATTGAAAGATAGCCCCCACGTTGACTTCGATATTCTTGTCAAAGCAAAAAAGTTATTTTTCGATTTTTCTCCGACTTTCTTAATATGTTCAAGAAAGGAAAAATTCCTTTCCAAAATTAGACCAAGATAACAAACTGATTCTTTTTTCTTTACGGTGATATTATTAAATTTAATTCGCGGCGGTGATTTTAAAATTCCTTTTAGAAGTAATTGGAACGTTTTATGTGGTGCGAACTGTAAGCGATTTCGATCGCCCCAATCAGATATTAATTTTAAACACGTGTCTGCCATATTTTCGAGTCCCGACCTACTGTTTGACTCAATAAGCAAGAGGCCATCGTCCGCATATCCAATCAAAGAACACCCCGACGGTAAGGGAATTGTAAGAAAATCGTCGAAGCCTAAATTCCATAAATAAGGACCCAAGACCGAGCCCTGTGGACAGCCCATCGACAGTGGCTTCGACACGGCATGGTGTCCAAGTTTAAGTTTAGTTGTTCCGTGCGAGAAATACGAGTATATAAGTGAATATATATTTTTAAAGCAACCTCGCAATTTTAACTTAAGAAGCAGCATTGGCCACCAAGCATTGTCGAAAGCACCGGAGATGTCCAGGAAAATACCGAGTACATATTTGCGTATCGATGTACTTACTCTTCTTCTAACCGAAATTGCCGCGTCAATAGTCGACCTACCCTTAGTAAAACCGAACTGTTTTTCATGGAATATTGGTCCACCTGGTAGCAATCGAGGGACGGTAAGACGTTCTAAAAGTTTACCTAGCGACGGCAAGAGTGTAATGGGTCTGTAAGACTTAGGATCTTGAGGAGATTTATCGCCACCCTTGGGTATTATCCGAATGAAACCGGTACGCCAGACTCGCGGAAATACCCCTTCAGCAATACATCGATTAAAAACAGTTAGTACTGCATTGCCGGCCGATTTACACGCTTCTTTGATCATTTTGTTGGATATTTTATCGTCACCGGAAGCCTTGTTTAGGGGCAAATATCGAACTATTTCACTAAATTCATCAAATGATGAGAGATTTGAATCGCAAGAGTTTGGCAGTTCCGCGGCCCACATCCTAATCTGCTTGTGGTATTCTGTGTCATTCCCAACATTATCATCCGGTATTAACGATTGTAACAAAGCTTCCGTTGTCTCCTCAATGCCAGTTGTGTAGTTGTTATTAATTTTTATATTCTCAATATAAGCTAAATTGATTGACCTATTAGCTTTAAACTCATGGTATAAAGGAGACCACGGACCTTCACTATCTAACCGGGCTACAATTTTACGTAATAAATTGCCTTTAGATTTTTGGACAGCCGCTCTATAATGTGATCTGGCAACTCTCAGTTCATTAAAAGCAGATGTAATTGCTTCCCCTGTAATACGACGTTTTTTAAGCCCGTTGAACCGCCTACGCGCTCTGCGAAAAGTTCGACGTAGTTGGACTAGTAAGTCATTCCACCAATCACACCTCCGAGTCTTTGTGATGGGACCTCGACCAATGGTAACGTCCGCGCAATACGTAAACGTGTCCGACATAATCTCGGCACAAGTCTCAGCTGACAGATCATCGCGAGTGAAGTCCCTGGCATGCTGAGCAAATAAAGAGCTAAATAAATCCCAGTTGGCACCTATGGATTTATATCTAAAATTACAATTATTATGTACCGGACTCTGTGTCACTCTAGGCAAGAACTCGTACACAATCAGGCGATGGTCACTACACGACGCGTCCGGCAGGACGCGCCACCTATCAATACGGACGTCTCCACTAGAAAGTGTGACGTCAATAGAGGATTCGCCCATAGGGCAGCTGTAAGTAGGTGGTGCATCGGGGGTGTTATGTACTTCGAGGTTCATCTCTGCAATGAAATCTTCTACAGCGCAACGTCGCTCGGTATCGGTGGAGCGATATTTGCCATACCAAAGGATTGATGACGCATTAACGTCAGCACCTATAATAATTTTATGTCCAGCGAGGGACCGCAAGACATAGCGGAGGTGATGCAAGTGGGGACCCACAGGGTCGGAGTATTGAAAATAACAGCTCACAAGAAAAACCTTACAGATCGGACTCGACACCTCCGCGACAGCACAGTGTGACGTCATAAGATTACGTACTGAGGTAACGGTAAGATTTGAACCCGACACGAAAATACCTGCTCGTGAGTTGTTATCGAGTTGTATCACCCTACTACGTAATCGCGCATGTTGGTATTGCTCTTGAACCAGCACGACATTCAGCTTATAATAATGCGAATTAACATGTCTAATTCTGACGTCGCTACCCTATCGTTATGAAGATTTAACTGACCGATTGCAAAGTTATCCATATTTATTTAATATTGGGTCGACAAAACTAATTGCTCGAGCTTATTCTTGTATGTTGGGCATTCCTGAGACCCACAACGATGATCGTGTGTTTTTTTTAAATCGTTTACAAGGCGCACATACAGGCTTAAACTCCGGGTTCGATTTTTGCGGGCACGCCTTAGTTTCGTGTGACTCAGCACAGATGGCGCACGTTGGTGTTTTTACTGTACAAAACTTTTGTACATGCCCGTAATATTGACAATTCATACAACGAACTACATCAATGTCATCGTTAAAACGGCAGGTGACCCAATCAATGAAAAGTTTGTCCTTCGTATTCATTAAGTGTTTACGAACCTCTGAATCTAATTCTAAGCCTATCCATTTCCGACCGTTATCTAAAATTCGTCTGCGGGTTATTTTAACGGTTTTTGAAAAGTCATCCATAACTGTTGAACTAGTTAGTGTTTTAGTTGTGTGACCTGCTTGCATTTTTATAGCATTTTGCACTTTACCTCTAAATAACCAATTATTTTGTAGTCTAATCCCTGTTAATCGTACAAACTACCGCAAAAAAGGCGCGTGACCCGCAGTGGAACACTTGACTAAAGAGATTCCATTTTTTTTAATAGTTCTGTATCCATTTCCGAGCACCTTGACGTGACTGATCACCATGAGACAGTAGACTAGTGATTGCTGAATATTACAGGGTTGAAACAAAATGCAGCACCAAGCCTGCAGGGGAGTAGTGACGATAATACAACATTAAAACTTTTTATTAAACACTATTCGCAACGACGTGAAAATAAATACATAAAAGCCTTTCCCTAAAATATTTTACTTAAATCCAGACAAGAACGCTGGTTTTAAATAACATGGCGTTAATGTGAAGCGGCTGACGTCGGCCTCGCAGCGAACATTTCCGAACACCGACGGATAGTTCCGTAATGCCTCACACTTCTCCTTGCATATTTTCTTTTAATCGTATCGAAGAGCCCGAGTTTTGCTTCAGATTTGATTTTGCTGCAAATATTGTTATTTGTTTTTGTTTTATCCAATTTTCCGATACTATTGCCCCAGGGTAGGTAACTAAGCCCCAGATAAAAAAAGACACACATAAAAAAAACTGACAATAATCAATTGCAAACTACACTGAAACTCTAATTGCGATGCACCTCATCTAAAAGCCACATCATATCCGAAATCACGTACACTAACCAGACCTAATCTAGTGAATTGATCGTGCGCGGTTAAAACTTGCCCTCGCCCAACTTTCCCTCTCGGCCGCTTGTTAAAAAACCCTCACTTCACCGAAACCTATGGAGCTATTAGTCAAAAAGTTTCTCGCGGACTCACAGCTCAAGTTACGCTGGACGAAGTCTGGGAGTAAGGTGATAAGATCGGGGATCGGAGAGATTTATCGCGGTTATAATTTACAGGGAAAGTTTTAATCTTTTGTTATGCCACGCGGCGAGATAACAGCTGGTAATAAGCAACCCTAATGGCGGGAAAAATGTAAGCATCGTTAATTATACGAGAGTGAGTTACCGACTCAGATAACGTGATGCCTCTTTAAATGACTTTCATTGCCACGTTTACTGTAGTCATGTATATTCCGCGATGTAATGTTATTTGCTAATGCGAGTTAAGTTTACGTAACCAAACCAACGCTTAACTTATCTAAGTCAGTTTAATTTAACTTAACTAGATGAAAACGTCTGCGCCCACAAACGCCAGATTAGTGTTTGATGTTCAACCGCCTTGTTAAAGATGTGTTTGTTCAGATGGTTATTAGAATCCTAGAACAAATAATATTTGATGAAACGTAGAGATAGTGCTCTAGATCTAGGTCGTCTTACTATTGGGGAATCCCACCACGGACTGAACATCCATTATTTTAGAGCTTAGATGAATCCACCACGCTGACACAGTCCAAAACCGTATTTGACTTTATTAAATATTTGTTTAAATGCAAAAGATCTTATGGCCTAGCCGTCCTCGTGTACAAATTGATGTAAAGAAAGATCGAAACAAAGAAAGAAGTGCAATACAAAATATTTCATTTCATCGGCGCCCATTCAAATTATACGACTCTCAATTGTGATCAAAATCCTTCATGTGATCTCATCCCCTTATCATAAAACTTACGCAAACATTTTAAGTTATTCAAAAAGATAGTTCACGAACTTCACATCGAAAAAGCATTCGTACACAAATAAAATAACTGGTAGAAAAATATTTTATACGGTGGAGTTCGCTTGATGCCAACTCTCTGCCAATTATCCTTTATTCGAAACAAAGAGCGGCCTACATATCACGAACACTGAAACACTGTGCATATTTTTATCGGAGTCGAGCACTCCGCCGATACAACGAACAACAATCGATACGGAATTGTTTTATTATTTAGCTACTGTAAGACTGTGCATACGATCACCGTAATGGCAGCTTGAGTATCCGGTGGAACGATCTCGAGAGAGTCAATTCGATTTTATTTCTTCGCTGGTTCAGTTAAGTTGGATATCTCAGGAGAACATTAGCGGTTGTGTTTCTGTTTTCATTTCGAATTTATCACGCCAACTACTTTCCCTCGGGGAAACATGGTGCAGTTCCGGAATCGATCGACTTCACCACGTTTCTAAAGTAAATTGTTTAAGAAAAGATGGGCCAGATTTTTTTTATTTTTTTCTTAAACAAATCACAAAGTCTCCTCTGCAAAGACACTTGATATTGAATGTCTGCATTAATTTACAGACTATATTTGTAATGAAAGTAATGCATAAAAATATTCCGTCAATTACAACAAAACCATCTTTACAAATAGTAATAGTGCAACGTACCTTAGTTTGCAATGAAGGTGTCCGACAGAACTGAAACAAACAAGCACACGTCAACACATCGTTGTAATGTCAATGGAATTAACTACAATCCGTAAGGACCTCTTTTATTCGTCTCCTCACGATTCAACTACATTAGTATATGTTCACGAACGCAGACGACTGGTATGATTTACATAATATTAATTATATTATTTCTTGGAGGCATTTTAACGACAACAACAACCTGTCTCTTGATTCTTTATGAAAAGAGGTTTTTAGTCGCATTTTTTACGGATACAATATTTGTATCCACCCAGACGCCGGACGCCAGACACAAAGGTGTAAACCCTACAGTGACCTACGTAAATGTGTTTCGTTTGGGTTCATCCGGTTTGAACACCTCTTTGATCTATTGTGTAAAATATTCGCATGGGCGAGTCAATATTTTAAAAAGGTGTTAGAACTAAAAAATTGGAAATATTCTAGTGGTTGTAAATTTCATAGTTTAGAAACATATTTTGTAGGAAGAGCACTCGCATACGAAAGGGTATTTCCCGGAAGAGTTGACGTCAGCCGAGCATCATAAAATCATGACCTTCTACATATAAAAAGTGCTAAGCCACGTACATGGGTACCTTGAAAAATATGACATGAAGAATAAAGTTCACGATAGTTGGGATATTTCCCGACGGAGTCGACACCAAGCAAGCGCCTAATCACACGAGCATGTTCCAAGTTATAATGCATCATATGGAAAATATATGTAAGTTGCACCGACTAAAACCCACGTTAGATTACAGATAAAGTCGCATAGAAGTAAGATTTTAAGTTGATGAAATTGATGGACAATTTAAACGATGTATCTGTTTAGTGAAAACGAAACACAGAACGGCAAAATATGATAATAATAGAATTAATCATCACAACGAAACATTTTCTACCTAGAATGTATTATTTACCAAATGTATTGCAAACTTTGCCATGCCAGTATAAAAAATATACACGAAATATTTCATCCAGTGGCCGGATTTTCACTGGACGTAAATAAATGCAATATTCCGCAAGTTTTCGCCCGGGGCTGGCGCAAAGCCACTGCTAAAACAATATCCACCAGGATTTTCACTACGACATGAATCTATTTTTCAACTTGGCAAAGTTTAGAGCAAGGGCATTCATCTCAGTGACGTCACCGGGGGTGCGAGGGGGTGAGGGACGGGAAGGGATGGGGGAGGGACACACCACGCACATAAGTTTCCGCAAATCCGACGCTCACGCGGATTACCTAAACCAACGTGTACGGAGTGCAGTTGGGAACTTCACTTGCCTCAAATACAAATGGTTTGGAGCGCGCTCGCAGCGAACGTCATGTGTAATTGTGCTGTATTTCATTGATGGAATTGAAACGCAAATGGCCCATTTTCGAAAAGTGATGGTTTGAAAATGCACTCAATAAATGAATTAATATTATTGTTACATGTTACTGTAATATGAAATATTATACGACTTTTTAAATATGAGTTTTTTAAACATTTTGATGCAAAAAAAATATGTATTTATACTGACTAATTTGTCATATGATATATTAGCTACACTAGATATAAGCTAAGAATTCTAGCAGACGATAAAATATAAATTATTAAATGTTTCCATGTTTACGTAAACAACCACGGCTGATGACAAGCGCCGCGTGCTACAAAATGAGAAATTTACTTTTAACGAGTTTAAAAAAGAAATAAAATTAGTTCTACGAGTACATCTATTTAATTACTACTGCCAACCCCGGAAGGAAAATAAAAATAGTGAAGTGAGCAAGTCGCGACGAGGCGGGCCGGTGTAGGGCGGCGCGGGGGTGAGGTCGCGGCGCGGAGGGGTGGACGGGGACGGTGTCCACAATTTGTCCTATTACTTAACTGGTCGGCGACTTAATTTGCTGTACACCACTTCGGAATGTCAGCGAGTGCATCGCTACACATTTTATTTTACAAACTGCTCGCCACTGCGTTTACAAGATGGAAATTCTAGCTTCAGCAGTTATATTTAAATATATTTATTTAATTGAATTGGCAAATGCATTGAAATGACGCGAATTTAAATATGAAAAGAGTAATAAAGTTGTCACTTGAATCTTAAATTCTACTGATATGAAATAAAGGAGGTTTATTATCTACAATGGCAGTTACAAAATAAGATATCTTTGATTACAAGAAGTCATTAAACAAAACAACTCTCACTCTAAAGTAAAATTATAACTACTTCGTGAACGTAGACATCCAAGAGACGAAATTTAAAAGCTAAGAGTTAAACGAGCAGAACGCGAGCGAAACATAGTGTAGTAATAAAACTGTGTGTTATTAAGCGCCGCGCCGGCTGAGCCTCCAAATTGACATAAGAGGCTCAGCTTTAAGATTTTCTCTACATATTCTAAACGGGGAGCGCGCGCGACGTTCATTACAATTTAATTAATTTTCTACACACATACCCACGAAAATTACGCTTCATACATCCAAAACTTTATATTAAACGAATTTCAAGATTTAGATTCACCAAACTGGTATAGTGTTTCCAGCAGCTTTAAATTATAAGATGCTAGTTTCAATTTCAGAGTTGGGCAATCCCTTGTGTAACTTTTGCGGTATAAAAATCTCATACTTTAAATTGCTTGGGACTGGATTTAGTCATGTATGGGGACTGATTTGCTCATATCACATTTTGGAAGAGAAATAATATCGGCGAAATTTGGATGGCACTAGTAGCTTCTCGGGAATAAATTCGGGATCTTACTATGTTTAGACCCTAAAGTTTATAGTATCAAAACTCTGAGTAAGTTCCTAGTATTAGTGTATGATGGCGGCACAAGCAAATATTCCGGGACACGTGTAGGCGTTATCAACACGAATGCTTCGATATTTTGTTCATAATATGATATTTTGATAACAAATAATAATTTACGTTAGTACCCTTGTTGGGTAGTTCAACATGCATGCTGGCCTATTGAAATATCCAGCATAAATATAAATTAAGACTATAAGTGCAGAGGATTTTACATAATAATATATCCATATTTTATGATCAGAAAGAGGAGTAGAAAACTAACACTTTGTGAGACTGAAAAGTATCTCGCAGTTTGTCGAGCCATGACACAAGGCTTGTGTTTATGTGTGTGATAAGTGTAATATGAGTGATTCTTAGACGAAGACCCGTATTATATTTCACACCAATCGAAAGCCCAAACTATACCCAACTCAACCCAAAATATGAAATCTTTCATTTATTTAATTATTCATTTAAATATCTTATACAAAAGACAAAGAAGTTTAAAGCTAAGACAAACATGCATAATTACAAAAGTACACAGTTAAATGTATGTGATTCGTCTCCTAATATACAGGGTTACAGGAGAGGTATTAGGAGGTATCTATCTATATCAGCCCATATATATATACATACGTCCCACTGCAGGGCACGGGCCTACTCTACAATCGAGAGAATCGATTGAGAGTGGTTAGGCCATATATAAGGAGGTATAGCCCACGTTAACTATAATTTCCAAAATCATAACATAGTAGAGCACCCGAGGCCTTCAGTCGGCAGGCGGCGTGTGCGCTTGATTAGAATGTAATTAATGAGATCAAGGTGGCGACTAGCGGCGCGCCGCGGGGTCGCTCATCGCTGTATGTTGTTACACGCTCGCCTGCCTGGGATGTTTTAGTAATGTGCTCACGCTAAAATAACATTTTACGCTTGCATGCACCCTCTTTGTCATAGTTTACTCTCGTGCAATATTGTATGTCATTATTTTAGAGATGCTTTGGGGAAAACCATACAAATTAGACATAAAACAGCTGACAATAAGTAAAAACTTTTAAAGCTTTTTTTGGTGAATCATAATGTGAAATGTTCAATTTAAAATCCTTCACTTTCACCTTTGTTCTATGCAAGTATTCTGTACTTAAAACTGTTATTTATCGTACGAGTAAAAATAATAAACTGCAAGTAAAGTTAATGTTCTTCATGAATAATAAGATAAGAGCTGAGCGCCGCAGCTATATTATTACCATCTATTCCCGATGGATTCTAGATGGTAACGATACAACATTTCTTTCGGCTTATATTTATGAGTCCACCAGTTAAGAGTAAGAGGGTCGGCGGGGCGGCGCGCTACAATTAGCGCGTCGGAGCGATGGGACAACGCTCCTGGTAATTGTTTTATATCCCGCTGACTGCAAGGGAAATTAATCGACTGCTTTCATTGGACATTGTTGTGTACTCGCCCTCGATTGAGTCACTGCATTGGTCTAGTGTCGGTAGGTACCTATTATGGATGATATAAAGCACCGCAACCGAAATTATCGGATATTCGAAATAAAGCTGTGTCCCAATCTCTGTATCTTGTATGATAATTTCGATTGGGGAGAAGTTTTAATGAGAAACGAAATGACAATTACCAATAGAATTAATTTTAAAGCTAATTTTTAGTTCTAATGTTTAATAAGAAATCAAATGATATTGTTACCTTTATATTAATCATTTATTATCTTTTTTTACATTTAAAAAATGTAGGCGTGAAATTGTGTGTTTATCTGTAACGTCTGAAACAATTGCATTTCACAACATCAATGATATATTTTAATTAGCGACGTAGTTAGTACAGAGAGTTACAATTCCACGTCGACATTTCTGAACAAATAAATGTTTTTCAATGTGGTTATTTGCGGGTTTTTCGCGACTCAGTGAATTTTATTTTAATGAGTTTACCAGAGCGGTAAATGTGAGTCTGTGTAAATGTCGACCAAATTCGTTGCTAGCGGAATGAGTATGTAAAACCATCGCACATACACATATTGTAATACTTTTTAATATAAATTATTTGTATGTTTGTAGACAGGTTATGTTCCAGTAACAGTTGATAAAGTTTTAAAACCAATTTATAGACCAGGCCAAATATAAGTATGCTAAAAGGCTTGTCAATTATAGCTGCAATAAAAACGATAAAAATGTTATCGAGTTGAAAATCAATATGTACCGAGCGAGTATGCAAATTGATATCAATGTTTAAAGTATTATAATT